>JANDJT010000148.1:4478868-4493985 GCA_024331685.1 Stegophilus panzeri
TTGATATATATGGTAGGTGTATCTCAAATTAGCATCTCAGCCTACATACTATTTCATATAGGTGCTAATCTAGCTAGTAAAAATGGCTTGACACCATTTTAGTGTGTGTGTGTCTGTGTGTGTGTGTGTGTGTGTGTGTGTGCTTAGCTACGTGCTGTGCCATGGTGTGGCTCTGTTTTCAGGGTCACCTTGTCCTGCTCTGAGCCTGGCAGCCTGTGAGTGTGTGTTTGAGGAGATGGACGAGTCCCATGACAATGTAGGCTGGTCCGCCTCGCTCGCTTCATTCCCATTCAGGACATCGTGCATGCAGAATCGCACAGCGGCGCCCCAGACGCGAAGCACAGCCATGCATGCTCGACAAACCACACCACACCACACCACACACACATCATGCCGAGGAGTCACAGATTTAAGAAAACACAGAGCGTTTATCAGAATGCAGTGAAACACATACACACGTACAAACAAACGTACATACAGAGAACGGTAATGAATGACAAGTTCAATACAATGTCAGATCACATGACCTTGAAGTGTAGTTCAGAACAATGGAGGTCAGCACAGAAAGACTGAAAGACACCAACTCCCAGCGTGCACTCTGACGATGGGGTACACATGCTCCCTTTTGCATTCCAATGCCATTTATAATAGTAATAATAATACTCATACATAAACATTAGGGTTAAAAAGAGGTATCCCCTTTTTTCCTGTCATCTGGAAAGAAACCAAAACGTGTCTCTGCCACGACATGATCGATATCTCTCGGAGACAAAACACAAAAAAGTTCTTCTAACAGCATACTGATCGAAGGGGAATCTTCACTCCACCCATCCTTTAAGCCGGCGAGCTTAAAAGGTCGAGGGCTTTCATTATTCGAGTTAATGACATGTTTCAGAGGGGTGCGATTGGCACTTTCGGTTTCTAATTCCTGATTTCACGCCCTCTGATTATCAGAGAAAAGTGATCCTCGGTGTCATATTGGATTCTTTCCAGTTTCTCAAAAGGGATACGGCAGCAATGGTTAGAAATGTTTGGAGATGAGCGGAGAGGCGAGCGTCGTGCTGGCGTGCTCTTCCACTGGGCGAGAGAGATAGAAATTAAGAGAGAGAGAAAGAGAGAGAGAGAGAGAGAGAGAGAGAGAGAAAGAGTGAGAGGCGTCTGTGGCGGAGAGAGGTGCAGCTCACCTCGTGAATTTCTTGGGTTCGGAGGGAGGGGTCGGTGGGGGCAGTGGTTTGCTGGTGTTGAGCTCCAGCTGGTGAATGGGGGAGTTGGGGATGGGTTCGAGGCGATTAGGTTGGGGCGGCCCACTCCCCGTCCCCCCAGCCTCCGCATTGGCCCTTAGATTGGGCGAGCTGCTGAATCGGGTGGACGATTTGTCATTCTTTCGCTTTTGCTACACAGAAAAAAACAAAACAAAAAAAAAAAACAATAACAACAAAAATATGTATGTGTAGACGCTTGGAGAGCTGGAGTAGCCTGACTCTCTCTGCTATAAACTTCTATTCTCCACACATAGAGATCAGACCAGATGTTGATGGTCAAGCTTGTCGTGTTCAGCCAGATGTGTCGGAAAGAGTGTCTGCTGACAGAATGGCTTGGAAAGCAAAGAGTTGGATGTCTGAACGCATACAACACACACTGGACACACATACACACAGACAGATCCACACTGATATGCATAAACACACACACACACACACACACACACACACACACACACACACGTAACACTGGAAATGAAACATACTGTACAGCATTTGACGCTACAGGAACGTTTTATTCAAATGCGGTCTGAGACGACTTTGGTGTTTTACCTGCTCAAACTCTCTCATTAATCCGTACGCACGTTGAACGATTTGTGTTAAAGCAGGAAAAAACACCAAACGTTTACATGAGCAACGGTGTTAGTGACGGCGCTCTTGCTCATGCGCTCAGGCATGTTAATTGCGAGCTGAAGCAGCTACATTGGAATGGGAAACACACTTTCATCTTCTGTCTGGATCAGTGGTTCTCCTTGGTTTCACGATTAATATTATTTATTTATAAATCATAATGATCAAAGTTATTATATTTATGATTGAGTCCGTACAGTTATTAGCCTGTTTGAGGAGCACGGTGAATTGAACGGGTTTGATCCGAACTTCTAACTCAAAAACAAGTAGGTCTGGATGGAAAGTTTAAGAATAACAAGCTTCTTAACAAGTCTTCAATAAATACTGAGGTTTCCATGGAATTTAGTTTACAGTTTGAGAACCCCTGATCTAGATAAATCTTCCCCAAAACCACCCCAGCGCTGAGATGATATGGACCAGCGGTTCTGAACCTTTTTGCGAGTGCGACCCACTTTGAAGAATGACAAGGTTTGTCATGGTTGGGATTTAATAGAGGATGCGAGGCGGTATAGTCATGTAATCGAGCAGGGCTGAGGAAAAGACGCATACTCGACTTGCTCTCCTTTTATACCAGTGCTGAAAAACCAGCCTCACAGAGATGGTAGAGTTTTCATTTCTATGCCATGTCACTCAGTTCTCGGTATTCATAAAAATCCGCCAGTGGCTTCTCTCTGAATCTCTGCGTACAATCGTTTAAATTAAAAGGTTTTCCTCGCGACCCCCCTTCTACCGCTTTGAGGACCCCTTCCCCCCTCGGGTTAAGAACCGCTGATATGGACCATTCGACATTGCTCCGTAACATAACATAACGTCTACTGCTTTTAGTACGTGCGGCTCTGATCCGTGAAACCGATTTTGGTGAGTCATGGCTTTCATTATTCACACACAGAGCTTTATTCTGGATATTCAGTCTGTGTGTATTGCCTTTGATTGCACTCTTATAAGAACTGTGTTTGATTAGGTGAGCTCGCTGGTATTTTAAAGGGCTTTAATAAGCAGGAGAGTGAAAGGTTACAATAAACACATGCAGCTCTGTCTCATATTTCTACAGTCAAGGATTAGAAACCATGGTGCAGTTAAAAAAAAAAAAACAAAAAAAAAAAACCAAAAATGAAAATGGAATTTTAACACCGACACATATTCGGTTATTGAATTCGGCCTTATCAAATGCACACTTGTGTTGTGATGGAGAGACGTTTTTGCTATAATGCAGAGAAATGTAGTCACTACTCTACAGAATACAACGCAAAACTAGCATAACTGTACACACAATTGATCTTCCAAACAAACAAAGCTGACGGACAAAGACGTTGCTGGTTTTGTTTTTTTGTTTTTTAATGGCAGAATTAAAAATAGCTCATTATCCATAAGCAGTAACCCATAAAAATTCACCTTGCTTGATAGAGGAAAAAGTGGGTTTGACCCAACAACAATATATAGATAACTCCACTAATAGCTGGTGTGTGGTGGGCGTTCTGGTCCAGGTGGATGCTACACACCGGTGGTGGTTGAGGAGATCCACCCACCCATCCACCCATACTATGTAAAGCGCTCCAAGTGCCTAGAAAAGCGCTATATAAATCTAAGGAATTATTATTATTATTGTTTTTATTATTAAAGGATTATATGAAAGTTTATTCACTATTTCTTGGTTCATAAGTAAGGAATAATACACGTGAGGGTGTGCTGTTATAAGGAAATAATCAACAGCAACAGTAAGAACAATAATAATGTGCATTAATATAAACCTGGGATTTGCCTTGCAGCTGAAACTACAGTCAGAGCTGCTGTTATGGAAAATTAATCACCTTCCGATGAATCAGAATCGGGAATTCAACAGCGTTGTGGTATAAAATAGTTTAACTACTTACAACTGACAACTTTATTATTATTATTAATAATAATAATAATACTAATAATAATAATAATAATAAGTGGCATGATGCTTTTTTTCCTCAGGAATGTGAATATTGTTAAATATAAACTCTGTGGGTCAGATGTTTGAGGATACCTAGCTTTGTACATTTTTTAATCCTGGTAAGGGTCACGTTAGCTCCGGAGGCTATCCAAGGAACACTGGGCATGAGGCAGGAATACTCCCTCTATTACAAGACACCGTGTGTGTGTGTGTGTGTGTACACACATTCACACACCCGTTTACACCTAGGGACAATCTGACATTGACATTACACAGGAAGAACGCTGAACTTCAAACCCAAACTCACGATCGAACCAGGGACCCTGGAGCTGTAGGCTGGGGGCGCTGTAAATATTTCAGAGTAACTGTTCTTATAAAAAAAATAAAAATAAATAAATAATAAAAAAACATCTCCGAGGAGCTTTAACTGCTCTACACACTTACTTTCAGCAACAGTCAGCGTTCCTAGAAATTCCTCTTGCATATATAACGTCCTACAGGTTAGTGGAGATTGGGTTTCGGCTGAGGTCCTGGACTGGCCGTTCCCTACAGCACTGCTTTCTTCCTTTCACTCGGCTTTGAAGTGTGTTGGGAGGAAAAATTCAAAAGCAAGCAAGATATCCTCAAACCTTTGATGAGCATTCAATATATTACGGTGTATGCTACTATATAACGGAAAATAAATGAAAAAGACCCTGTTTCAAATCCTTGACCATAGTGCTGTGTAGTTAATGCGCTGTATAAGCTCCTGGAGCAGATACAGGAGGGAACCTCTGCCCGTTCAGCAGATGTGCCAATCATGAGCGAGCTGGAGAAAGGCTTGGGAAAGGCTTGGCGCTTTATAACTAAAACTTATTATTATTATTATTATTATTATTATTATTATTATTATTATTATCTGTACTGGTGGGACGTTTGTTTAAAGGCACAGCTGTTCTGTTATACAGCAACTCTACCATTTATTGATGAGTAACACCATAGAACCTGACATATATCTTCGAATATTATTAATCGAGGTGCCAAAAATATTCCGCATCACTGACAGCATTCATTTGTGTTGACGGAAATGCCAGAAAATCATTAAAACAGCCATCAGCGAAGAGAGGAAGTTAGCTTACCTTAATAAGAGGGTTAATTACACCGACGTTGGGGCTGGCGTTGAACACTTTGTTGAAGTTGGTCTCTCTGTTTACAAGCTCTAGCTGGTAGAACTTCTTGTCATCCTGTACACAGCAGGAGAAATCTCAGACGATTGTAGACACATGACTGAGATTAAACTGGACAATATTAATGGGATGGGATCTACATTTGTATTTTTCATATCCTGTCATAGAACAACCTTTGGAAAGTTCCACTGCTAATGAAATACTGATGAGTGCTATATAAACTCAAGACTGAGACACACTCACCACCAGCTTCTTGACCAGGGATTCTCTCTCTGTCACCATGTCTTTGAGCTCAGCAATCACCTGCAGATCTTCTGGCCTGCTCTCCCGGTTCCTGAACTTCTCCTCCGTCCCCTCAAGCCTGAAGAAAACAGCAAAATGTTCTCGTCTTACTCACAGGAAAAAAAGAAGAAAAGAAAAGATCAGCTTGTCTGGTACCAGTAAATGGGCAATTCAACTTCTCTGGAACGCCTGATTCAATTAAGAGAATGTTTTCGAGCACTCTGAAAGCCATTAGTTTCAAATCGATGTAAAAGTTTCATCGCACATCATTGTCAGCACTTCAATATCGCACGGTAATTAAAATCAGCAGCACCTCTGAATACCTGTCTCTCTCAGTGAGTCCTTCATGTTCACACATCGCTCCTTTCTCAGCATGAAGAGAGTCAGTATGAATCAGTATCTGCTCGGATTCTAGGCCCATAAAGGATCTACAGAAATCACCAGGTAATGCTTTTTCTGTACGTATTTTTACGACTGATGTGGGTTTGCATGTCATTAATCGTCTCAGTTTGATCATTTTTGTAAACATAAACTATTAAAAAAAGTTACATTCACAAATTCATTCCTTTCTTCTCAACTCCATCCATCTATCCTAACATTAATCCATCCATTCCTCCCTCCAGTTACCTATCCAGCCTGAAAGCCTTTCAGACATCCATACAATAATCCACCCATGCATACATATATTCAGCCTGCTAGTCATCCACCCAATCAGACATCCATCCATCCATCAAATTAGATATCCATCCAGCCATCCATCCAGCCAGTCAGCCAACTAGATGCCTAAAGATCATTAAGATTGCTGAGGATGGTACCACGTAAAAACCACAAAGATGGCTTTGGACCTCAATTCATATGAACAGTTATGCTATGATGGCTAGGACTACAATTACCACAAGCAATTTTGCGCTCGAGTCTCCATCAGTGAACAGTGGATTAGTTCAACAAAAAAGACTTCATGTAAAAACTGTAATGAATTTCCTGGTTACACAACTGCATTTTTTCATGTAGTATTAGCACATTTATAGAAGGCATTTATTTATAATCACGCTATTCAGTGTTACCCAGATGAGGACGGGTTCCCTTCTGAGTCTGGTTCCTCTCAAGGTTTCTTCCTCATATTGTCTCAAGGAGTTTTTCCATGCCACAGTCGCCTCTGGCTTGCTCATTAGGGAAAAATTCATACATTTAAAATCTATACCGTGAATTGATCCTATTTCTGTAAAGCTGCTTTGAGACAATGTCCATTGTTAAAAGCGCTATACAAATAAAACTGAATTGAATTGAATTAGATATCCATCCATCCATCCATCCATCCATCCAATAATGCATCCTTGCATGCATACATTCAGCCTGCTAGCCACCCACAATCCATGAATGTAACTTGCTGGCTAGTCACTCAACCAGCCAATCAGCCATCTATCTATCTATCAATCCATCCATCCACCCAACAGTCCAATCATCCCTTCTTCCATCCAGCGTGAAAGCCAGTCAGACTTATAGACAATAGTCCTCCATGCATGCATACATTCATCCTGTTAGCCATCCACCCAATAAGACACCCTTCAATCCATCCATCCATCCAGACATACAGTAATGCATCCTTGCATTTATATATTCAGCCTGCTAACCACCCACTCATCTACCCATCTATCACTCAAACCATCAATAAAACCATCCAATCAGCTATCTATCCATCCATAAAACCATCCAATCATCCATCCATCCACCCACCTAATCGTCCATCCATTCATCCAATAATCCATCCATCCAGCCTGAAAAACAGTCAGCCAATTATCCATTCAGCAATGCATGCATGTATGCATCATTATACCCATGCATACATACATTAAGTCTGCTAGCCACCTAGTCAGATATCCATCCATCCATCCATCCTTCCAATCATACATACATTCAGCCCAGACATTCATCCATCCAGCCAGCCAATCTGATATCCATGTATCCCATCAATCCACCCATCCAGCCAGATATCGATCCACTAAACCCGTTCACCCACCCTCCTATCCATCCATCCATCCATCTATCTATCCATCTATCCAGTCAGCAGGCCAACCTGCCACTCAGCCAAAATGTTAGGGAAAAAGGGTTCTTGAGGGTTCTTTTGTTGATGAACAGTCCTATATAAAACATAGCCATCAAATATCCATGAGACTTAAATGGGTTGAAATTTAATGATGGTTTGGGGAAACTTGATTGTCACTGTGATTAATTGTGACAAAGATGGGACTGGTGTTAAAAAAGATTTGTGTTGCACTTAATTAGCAAGCTGTAAATCCAGGCCCTGTGGGGACGCCCCAGGAAACAGTGTGAAAAACACCAGTTAAGACTGCTCCACTTGAGATGTCATTCTGTTAGGCAGTAAAGGACTCCCTCGTCCTCGGGAAAAGTTTACAAGTTGTTAATTTTCTTAATAGGATGTGAAATGAGATGGCACAAGTTCAGCATTTAAATAAAAAATAAATAAATAAATAATAATAATAAAAAAAAGGTCAGAGGAAAAAGGATTGAATGCATACATATATTTTAATGCTTTTAAACGAACAGAATCTGAAATAAAGAATTTTATTACATATAATAAAGCTCTTGCCTAGGACACGGCTGTTTAATTTCTTTTGCTTTAGCCTTGGGATTTTGACCTGTAATGTTTAGTGGTGCTGGTAAAAACAAGCTGTACAGTACTGTCATTCAACAGAATTTAATAATAGCACTATTCAGTCACTGTATATTTGTTCATCTTTTTTTTTTTTTTTTTTTTTTTTACACGCTCACACACACACACACACACACACACACACACACACACACACACCTCTGTCCTGAAGACTTTCCTGAGGCGCGATACTTACTGACCGTTACAAAAGTGCTGACACTGGAGACTCCTTCCGTAAATGTTAAAGAAACATCTCCTTAGAGAAAACCTCACCATATGAACGATTATAAAATGTTCTCTCAAACAACAGACTTAAATTAGACTTAGATTAAGGAAACGAATGATACAAGGGTTCTATCAGATAGCTAAATATCTGTGTTTAAGGACTTCTTTGTAAACTCTCCGATTCTAATAAGACTCTAAACGAGTGCTTTATTAAAAGCACTTATTATTTATATAGTTACTGTAAGTTACTGTACATTACAGTGAAGCCCAGATTGATCTCACAGTTGATATTAGACAGTTTTAGTGTTAACTATAAGACAAATACATCTCGTCACAAACGTTTCTCAATTACACTTACTGATTCTTGAGTATTTCGTTTAAACCCATATGTTTAGGTAGTGTATTTGTGGGTGTTACGGTGCTGCCTGAACACGTTGTGTGAACTCACAGGATCTGCAGGGCCGAGATCTTGTCCTTGAGCAGCTCCTGGGCTTTGTTGAAGTCGGAGAGCATGTTCTGCGTCTCCCTGTTGTGCAGTGCGTTCAGCTCGGCCATCTCCCGCTCATGCTTCTTACATAGGTCCTGCTCATGAGCCCTGAGAAAACACACACACACACACACACACACAGTGAGCTCATGTGGCGAGGCAGAAACCTGCTGTCCTCTGATTCATCACCGTCCCTGTACACCGTGCTGCGTTTGATCACACCATTAACTTTCATCCATCCCAGGGCTGCTCTGCTGCTTTCACTCTTCCTCAATAGCAGCGATCTTCTGTAAGAAAGCCGTGTGTAAATCATGACATCCCCAGTTGGACGGGATCGCTGCATTTTATACTGTTCCTTCCATTTATTGATTTTTCATTCAGGACAAACTGAGCTCGTCCCCCATCAGGAGTAACTCTCCATATTGTAGCAACAATTTACACCTTTAACACGATCGGATTTGTGTACACACTCAGAATCTCACAGACACACACACACACCATCCCTGACAGATCTACAAATGTGTATACATAGAGGAGGTGTGAGGGAGCAGGCTCTACATTCCCACACTCATTTCTCCACAGGAGAGCAGAAGCGATTTGTCATTCGCTATTATTAGCACAAGGCTTAGGATCTGCTGCCATGTTGAATAATTGGAAATGAAACCTTGTACAGTGTACATGTAGAGTGTAGGACAGTACAGCTACACAACATATATGTATAGAATGCATCCATTCAGACCTGCTAACCTTTACGCATGTCATGAAGTATAGACACGACTAGTCACTCAGAAATGTATAAGAAGAGTAGTTTTCTTACTAAATACTAATTTCTTACTTCAGGGTGGAATTTTCCCCTTAAGGCCAGTGAGAACTCATCCGTATGGGCAGGTAGTACAGAGCCTCGCCATGTTAGCTGTTTAACAAATATTAATCGTTATGAAGTCCTCATTCACAACTCCATATATTTAAAATTTCCCTGAAATACTAATGACCCCTTTTGAGTGACTAATATTTTCTATTAATCTACTAATCTAATCTTTTTCTTTTCAATCTATTGAGTGACTAATATACTATTAACAGATGCAAGCTGTTGTTCCATCGATTTGCTCGCCTTTCCAGATGTTGTGCAATCGCGAGACAGAGTGCTCACTGCCCCACATAGTTCCATAAAGTTATAATAGCACCAATGACAAGCAGTCCACTGAGGCAGGAACAACGACTGCATGCATATATATATATATATATATATATATATATATATATATGACAGGGTTGACAGAATCATGACAGTGTTTTACACCAAACTGGGCCACCAAAATCTTAAAGCGTAATCGTAACAACATCTATTACATTTCTGCAAACAAAGGCAAAGTGTCAATGCAGACAGTGTGTCTATGATGTACAGAACTATTTCTACTGTATGATATACAGGGTGCCCCAAACATCTTCATACGTAGGGGAAATAAATACTTATTAGCAAAATGTCTATTTAGTTCATAATCATTCTCGTGGCCGGATCGGTAAGCTGTCGCAAGGTTGCGATGGACTTGAACGGGAAACATGGCAAAGCACTTCACACACACGACACTGCTGCCAAAACTTATTACAATTTATTAAAAAAGACTGGGAGTGTTGCGGACCGACCGAGAAGCGGACGTCTACGAACGTCCACTGACGAAGGCACAACCGATGTGGTGCTGGCAAACAAACTCCCCTGTGCCCTGTGGATGGAGATGTTTGGGACACTCTGTACAGTATATTGCAAAGACTAGGAGAGGAAAAGGTGGATCATGGAGTGGATGATATCAGTACGTCAGAAATGCGTGTGCACCACAGTGACTTTGTTTCTCCTGGCAACATTTTCCAATGCCTGACTTTTTCCAAGCTAGTTTCAGGTCTTTTGTGTGGTTTTTGAGATGATATTAACTCTTCTAGGTGTGCCTCGCCAACTGTGGCGACGATTCTGGGAAACACACGTGCTGTATCAAACTCAGTTGAACAATGGTACATCTAAAACGACTCAAAATGGGTTGCTAGGAGCCTATAATGTAAGTCAAGCGTGATAGCCTCGTATGAGGTGATGATGTTATTTAATATCATCCTGCCCCAGCAAAATCTCTTTAAGGCTGTAGTACTGAGCGGGACTAGGTTACTGAGATACTTGGTTGCTACTTGGTGGCTTGTAAATCTTTCGTAGGCTGATAAATGATTTGAGGGACTTAAGGGGAATTAGCTCAGAAGGTCAAAGCTGATGCTGTCAAACTTCGCCACATGTTTTGGTGAACTGACTACACTGAATATCCTAAACCACGGTAAAAGCTGGAGCAAATAAGATCAGCTCGAACTGATAGGCACAGTTATTGGAAACTCCAGGGGTTAATCTGAATTGTGATGAATATTAACAAAAATCAGAGGACAAGATGGTGCACTGAGAGTGCTCTGGCTATAAACTCGGCACAGTGGAAGCAGCGGGGTTAGAGAATATGACTACACTTATGATCCTCGTGAGGATCTTTCATTGACATAACTATTAATGCAGCTAATTAATGCTACACCTAACCTTCACCTCAGTGACTAACAGGAAAAAAAAATCATCATTTACTGCTTCCTCAGTGTTGGCGTTACTCTACTAGTGTCATGTGTTTATATTGGCTGTGAAATATGGACTGAGATTATTCTATAATTCTCTGGGTCTGACTCTTATCTGAGGCTCCGAGTTAGGGTTAGCTAGCTGGATGCTAATCCAATCACAGTAGGGATGAGTCATGCTAACCTTGACGCTCACCTGAGTTGATAACATTACTTTAGCATACAGCTCGCGGTAATGTTAGACATTCCCATGACCTTTTTGAGAGTCAACGATAACCTAGCATTACAGCTGTTCACCATGATGTAATACAGAGAGTGGCTTAATGTTAACTACATTTAGCAAGTGTTCTGGACGAGGCAAGCTGTAGTAATTAGCATTAGGAGGATGGGTTAGAGCCGTGTTTCTTCATGTATTCGGTGAATGTCAATGCTGGGTAACAGGTGAAGACAGTCAGTGGCTAACGGAACTTAGCTAGCTCAGTAATGTCAAGGCCAAAAGTTCTTCACAAGGTTAACATGACAAAAAGAGACGTTGGGGGTTACAGTAGGTTGTAATGCTTTCCACTATCTCTGTAATGATGGTTAAATTAATTAGGTTGTGCAAAATATTTGGTGGAGAGGTGCTAAAGGCAGAAAAGTAAATATTAAGTCAGCTAGATTTTCCTGGTGAGTCTGCAGTGCCATTTTGTTCATTAGAGAGTGGAGGTCACGTTTCCAAAATTACACAATTTGGGATTCTGTAACGCAATTTCTCAGTTAAAGCCCAAAGGAATTTGTCCTTATTTTGTAGCTAACAACTAACAAACACTCTTTTTGCTCTTTTACAGCTTTTCAAATGGAAAGGAGTGGGACTATTTTCTTCCCAGATGGCCGGGAGATTTGTAAGAAGATGCCTCAACTCCAATTCTTACAATCTGTCAAATGTTTAAATGATTTTAATAAATGTCACCTGAAGTTCATGCAATTGTTTGTTTATTTTGTGAGCATTTTAGTAGAATTTTAGCATACAAACAAATTGCATTTAGGATAATTTTAGGGGAAAAAAAGTATAAACAACACATCGCTGTTATTTTTGTGTGTTTTAAAAAAAAAAAACCCCAAAAAAACCAACATCTTTGTGTGGAAATATTTAACGCACAGCGTGTGTTAAATGTACTAACACACTGATTGTGTTGAAAGCAACACAAAATGTGCTGTCCTTAACTAGACACGCAGGTATGTTCAAAATGAACACACCTATTTTAAGAGTGTACCTGATCTGCTGGTTGGCTTCGCTGCGGATCTTCAGCACCTCTTTGCCCTTGAGCTCCAGCTCCTTGGTGAGAGTGCTGATGTTCTCGTTCAGCGTGTGGATCTCGTGATCCAGATCGGCGATGTGGTTCTTCCTGCGAGTCACTTCCTCCTGGAGCTCCGAGATACGACTCAGCAGCTCCCGCTCCTGCAACACACACACACACACCTCACCTTAGGAACAACTGTTGTGATCCTGCTATTCATGTGGCAACACTATATTTGCTGATGCTTTGTGTAAAACCTTTAGTTATTTCCTGGAGCAATTTTTTTTGCCCTCACACAACACTCCGGAAGGGAAATGATGTAATATTAATGGCCCTGCTTTCTTTTCTTGCTTTTCCATTCCTATCGCTTCAGCTAACATGCTCTATAGGAATAGCTCTGCTATGAATAAGTAAAGGAAGCGCAAGCAGCGAGACATGGTCAGTTCTCAGGGTCAGATGTATGTACGTGAGACTTCAGCTCATCACGTACACGTATTTAATAAAGACTCTCACATCAGTGCAAGACATCATTAATACGGCAGATATGCCATTTGATTACTAATTACTAAAGCTATTTTGTCTAAATTAGCACAAACGTTCTGTTTAAATGTTGAAACGTGAAGAAAATGATGTTTATAATGTATGCTGGTTTATAGAAAATATTCAACCGTGTTGGAATTTTTCAGATTTGTCTGAATAAATACACATTCTTCTGTCAGTATTTTTACAGCAAGGTCATGTTCTCTTACAATAAATGTTCAGAGTCAGTATTAATTATTGGTCGGCAAGTATTTCAAGGAAAATCAAAAACTAAAAAATTATTTTAAAAACCCCCCAGAAGAAACGATATTGTCTTAACAAGAACACAACTGACTTATAATTGGCCGTCACCTCTGAAATACTAAAACAGCTTCCATTTTTTTTTTTTTTTACAAACAAAAATCGCCTCAGTCGAACTATTATTGTAGAGTGTCAGTCTGAAGGAAATGAGTGGAAATAAAGGCTAAGCAGCATTCTGTGGAAGTTAAAGATACAGTAATAGAATTTCATAACTTAGAAATAGGGTGTGAAATTATATCTAAGAGGTTGGACCTCCCAGTAAGCACTGTTGGCTAAATAGTAAGGAAGTGGAAGCTGCATCACACCACCCAAGCCCTACCTGGACAAGGCTGTCCCTCAAAACTCAACAAAAAAAAGCAAAAACCAGACAGAGTCTGGTGAGGGAAGCCACAGTGAGGCCAACAGTTACTGTGAAGGCGTTACAGAGCACAGTAGCTGAGCGTGAAGTGAAGGTGCTCCAGAGAACCAGTTCAAGAGCTCTGCACAATTAAGGACTGTATGAGAGGGTGGCTAGAAAGAAACTCAGCTCATGAAGAGCGCTATGAAAGCACGAAAGTGAAGAAGTTGGGTTTTTTTTTTTGTGTGTGTGTGTGTGTGTGTGTGTGTGTGTGTGTGTGTGTGTGATGAGACCAAGCTTGAGATACCGCACTTGAGATGTGGCAAGTTTCACTTGTGGCGCAAAGCTAACAAAGGACATAGTTCAATAAATACCATCCCTACAGTGAAATATGGTGATGGTAACCATCATGCATTTGGGGATGATTTTCATCCTCAGAACCTAGGCATCTTGTCAAAATTGAAAGGAGAATGAATGGAGCAAAGTACAGGGGATATTACAAGATAACCTGCTTCAGTCTGCTAAATAAATAAATAAATAAATAAATAAATAAATAAATATTCAAGCTTGGGAGAAACGTTACCTTTCAGCAGGCCAGTGGTCTCAAACACGAGGCCAAAGCCAGTGCAGCAGAGGTTAAAAACAAAATGTTCCACAGTGGCCAAGTTAAAGTCCAGACCTGAATCCTATTGAGAATCTCTGGCACTGTTTGAAAATTACAGTCAACAAACAATACCCAACCAACGTGAAGAACCTGGAGCGAGTCTGTCAGGAAGAATGGGTGAAAATCTCCCCCGAACAGGTTACAAAGCTGGTAAGAAGATATCCAAACAGACTTAAAGCTGCAGCAAAAGTCGGTTCTACCAAGTACAAGTTTGAATAGGTTGAATACTTATGCGAGCAGCATGTTTCAGTTTGAATTTTTTTTTTTTAAGGATTTGCAATAAAAATACTCTCTGGAACAATCGAAGTGTCATTTGTACTCCAGACGAATCTGTTGACTTTTAAGGGAGTTGAATACTTTTGCAAAACACTGCACTGTATGTGCGATGATCAGGGTTGCCAGATCTGCAGAACAAAAGCAACACAATTGACAAGTAGTTCTAAAAGACGTAGTTCTTTCACCAAGGTCTTAAATGATTTCGTAGGATCGGGCCTTCACTCTGGTGTCTCCTCTTAGCAACCAAAGTTACTACGACTCAGAATGACCCGAGTAGCTTTCTGTTTTCAAATAAAGCCAAACAAAAAGTTGCCCTTCTTGGAGATGGGGCTTCAGACACTTCCTGAGTGAGATGAGATGAGAGAAGACATCTAATAGTTCTAGCCCAAGTCCCTCAGTGCACTGGACATGCTTTCATGAATAAAGCCCTGCTTTGAATATATTAATGCAAAAAAAAAAATATATATATATATATATATATACACACACACAT
>JANDJT010000148.1:4502555-4522514 GCA_024331685.1 Stegophilus panzeri
GTGTGTGTGTGTGTGTGTGTGTGTGTGTGTGTGTGTGTGTGTGTGTGTGTGTGTGTGTGTGTGTGTGTGTGTGTCATCAGTGCAGTCTGGTGGATGTGAGATAATTAAAACTTTCTACTGCTAACTTCAGTGCTTGACTGGTTCGAAACATACTGAATTTCTGTAATGAATGATGTGCGTCGGTGAAAGAACATCTGGACGAGCCATCTGCAGGACGTGGCGCAGTGGATGCTGAGAACTGAATGAAGGTGATCGACGTGGGAGTGACATCGCTGAAGGTGTGGGTTAAACACAGACGAGACTCTGCTGTGGAAGAAGTCACAGAGCTCCAGCCGGCCTCCAGTCCTGCGTTCAGTGTGAACGAGGATGATGTAATGTTCACTCAGTCGGCCAAGATGAAGTGGAATTTTCAGGTTTCTAATAGGCAGCAGTTCGAGACGTGCAGAATGATGCCGACAAACGAGTGTGCTTTTATAGCACGAGCGCCATAGGGGGTTATTATCACACTGTGTGTGTGTGTCTACTAAATATCAACCACACTGACTCATTTCCTTAGCTGACAGTCCTGACAGATCGTTCCTGTGTTTTACATGAGCACTCGAGTTTGAAGATTTCCGTGCTCTTATTCTGAAGCAAGTTGACAGTGTACTATGATTAATGAGATTAGCTTCTTTTCACATGGATGTGCTGTTTCCCGTCGCTGTTATTATGCCACAGCAAGCTTTGTCCATTTTAACAGCAACGTTAATGAGAGATGTAAGCGGACTGTTAAGAGTACCATGTTCGGCTCATTGCGTCTTTTACATTTCAGAAAGGAAACTTTCTCAGATCCGTGCGGCGCGTGCGATCTGTCTCGGCCGAGCTGAAGGGTGTTTAGCCGATCGTACGAGGGTACTTTGGCGTCCTGATGACATCGGTTTTAAACACGGAAATTACTCGTGAGATAAATGCGGTACTTTTGGAAACGAAAACTATTGTAGCTATTTTTCTCTATGCGCAACAAAAAAAAAAACGTGGAGCAAAACTGGCCATGCTCTTTGGGTGGGAGGGCTGGTGAACTCTCTCTTTCCCCTGTCGATCACTGAGACACTAGCAAATCACAGGCTTCTGTAAGCTTGTGTATGCCGGAAGAGGGCGGATAGCGCTTTCCTTCGAGCGTGATGTAGGAGGAGCAGCACTTTTAGTTGTAGTAGATGTAGTAGTTGGCTTCCCAGAGGAAGCATGTGTGCAGGTGTAGCCTTCCTGGGTGACCAAATTGAAGAGAAATCCAAAAACCACTACTTAATAATAAGCAGATCCTCATATATTTAACAAACAAAAATCCCCCAGTCTTACAGTCACACACGACCGAGCTTTGTGAACTCACAGGTTTACCATAAGCAAATGAACATCTTGCTGGGAAATTGGGAAATTCTTGTTGAACGAA
The DNA here is from genome assembly GCA_024331685.1 of Stegophilus panzeri. Taxonomy (NCBI): domain Eukaryota; kingdom Metazoa; phylum Chordata; class Actinopteri; order Siluriformes; family Trichomycteridae; genus Stegophilus; species Stegophilus panzeri. Next base: position 4,503,982 of record JANDJT010000148.1, read on the forward strand.
TTTGGCAGGCATAAAGTGCACATGAAGTAGAGACTCGGTCCATGAAGGTCGTAAAGTGATAATTAACTATTCTACTATTCCAGTGTCGAAATGTGTGCTGTAGTGTAGAGTGAAAGTCCTCGAAGTGCAGCGTTATTCGATGTGTTGACGTAATTTCCACCGAAACAGGAACTCAGGGTGGGACCTACAGTATCTCCTCCCCCTTTTTAAATAGCCAGTTATTATGCCGTATTATGCTTATGTTGGGGGCGGGACACTTCAGATTCTAGACAGCATTTGATTGGACAGAAAATCTGATGAGAAGCTGAAGTGCGGAATGATGTCATTGAAATTGTTGATCCGTAACACCGTTGATCGGTGGGAGGGAGAGAGAGAGTGTACATTTTGAACGCGTATGTCTTCTAAACGAGATTAAATTTTTTCTTTATTTTGGAGCAACACGAGCTTCTAGAGAACCTCAAGGCTTATTAAACATTCATACTAAAAGCCACACAACTTTAAGACTGATATTGTTGGTTAACACTCCTGTATCAAAGTGTATGACATAACATTTCATTTCCCCACCACTGTTCTCATGTTTTACGCCTGCTGTGATAGTCAGCGGTGTGGATTTTTCCAGAATTCTCAGTATTTAAGCAGACGTTGGCCATTCAGATATTCAGCTAATGTAACCTTGACGTATACCTAATTAGGTCTTGTCCTGCTCGTTTTGCCACCTGGACACACCACTGGCTGAGCAGTGGTGAAGAAGCTGAGCTGATACCTCAGCTGTTTAGCAGAAATGTAATGAAGGAGAGCTGAATCTGCAGTAAAATCAGCACTACTGTCCAGCACACTGATCATTAGACCAGAGGGTTGAAGGTGTGGTGATCACCTGTATCCGGCTCTGCTCCAGAACGTTCTCCAGCTCCTGCTTGGCAGCTGCAGCCTCCTGCTGATGAGTCTGCCGCAGGTGCTCTATAGCCGAAGCGTGGAGATGATTCAGCTCTGAACGCAGAGACGCTACACACAGAGAGAGAGAGAGAGAGAGAGAGAGAGAGATTATTCTTCTGACACGAATCTCTACGTTATATTAAAAATCATCAATCACTGATGTTCTACGCACAAAAGTCAAGTCAAAGAAGTAATTGCTTTTATTCTAACAATAGCAATTTTCTCCTTCTTTCTCGTCTTCTCTGCACTGTACAGTTTCTCATATTTATGGTTACATTTCAGAGAAAATCGGTGCCATTGCCGAATAATTCTTCAGTGTGAAAGTCACTAGGAAATCACATTCAGACTCGGAAAACTTTCATCATTACACCTGGAACCGTACACCACGAGCGCTCCCTAACACTGCAATTTTCCTCCATATCCCCCCCCCAATTAAATTTTTTTTTCTAGCCGCCCCCCCACTACATAATGAAATATTCTTCACTCATGCAGTCGTTACTGTTAGAACGATTATTAGCAGTTTTGCATATTCTTCTCAGGCACATGTGGCTTTCCTCTGGGCTTCCTCGAACTAACCCAAAAACATTTCGGTAGAGGGATTGGTGACTTTAAAATCGCCCCTAGGTGTGCATGGTGCCCTGTGATGGACTGGCGTTCCACCCAGGGTGTATTCCCGCATCACGCCTAGCGTTCCTGAGATAACCTCCAAATAACTACAACCTTTACTAGAAGACAGCGGTTACTGAAGAATGAATGAATGAATGAATGAGAATTAGGTGTAGTTCTAACAGGTCTATTTAAAATGATCTTAAGTGATAGAAAGAGTGTAGGAACCGATGCACACGGTACCATTTAACAACGATCACTGTGCGGCGCAGCCCTGAGCTTCGTGACGCGAAGCTGAATTAATATTTGGATTTATTGATTTAACCCTTTGGCTTATTAATAACGTCTGTGAATTATTCAGTAACTCAAAGGACTCTGGCTAAGAATCCCTATTGATCCTTAAAGAGCCCGTTTTTCTAACATCGTACATGAAAACCAATAGGTATGCAGAGTGGATGATGAGTCCTTGAACTTGTATGCCTGGAGCAGAAAGATTTTTACATTTAACCCTGTGGTTATGCTGGAAGACAACGTGTGACTTGAAATTTGCCTGCCAAAAGGCTGAGTTCAAATCCACTGCGTCCTCTCAGCAGGGACCTCGTCACTGTCTGCCTTACCCAGCATCGCTTTCCCCTCGTCCTCCAGCTCGAAGCGCAGTGTCTGCAGCTCCTGCTCAGACTGCTGCTTCAGTGTCTCGATTTTCTGCCTGTGGGCTTCTCTTAGGGACTGCAGTTCCATATGATGCTGCTGCCGCAGACGCTCCTCCAACTCCTGCACCAACACACACACACACACACACAGGGCACGAGCACTTTAATTTTTTTTTTAAGCCTCCGTAAAAAAAAAAAAATTAAGCAAATTCTATTAAAGCAGAGTCTTTTATCAAACCAGAAATTAGAAATGGACTCCAGTGGACTTTCTCCAGCGCCATCAATTAAAGCACTTTGCAGCTTGAGCATGATTAGTAAGTCTTTCTCAGTCAGAAAAAATAAATGGCATTAAAATCAATAACCACTTACACGTGTTAGCAACTTATTGTAGATTGCAAATTGCCGTTCCGTACAGGTTGTAAATGTGGGCCGAGCAGACGTTTTGTCGAGCTAATCTGGTCTCTCATGCTAGCAACAACAGATGCAGAACTCCATATAAGTGGAGGCAATTACGTCTCTAAATGCTTTAGGAAAGCCTGAACTGCTGCATCTGCACTTCGCTGTTGGAAAGAGAAGTAAGCGAAGGAGCCTGTTTACCTACTGAGAGAGTTACGAAAGAAAAGTCTGGTCTCTCTAACCAGAGACGAGTTGCCCAAAAGCATCACGGCACACGGACGAGCGTTGAAGGGTTGAGCGAGCATCAGATTGAACTCTCTCGCTCCCTCTCTCTTTCTGCCGCTCTACAAATGGTCTTAAGTTTGCAACGCTTTTGGGAAACTGGATCCAGACTGATCAACAGAGGTGAGGGGGAAATCAGAGAGGAGTTATATACAGCCCCCTCCGAAAGTATTGGAACGGCAAGGCCAATTCGATTGTTTTTGCTATAAACTGAACACATCAGAGTTTGAGATCAAATGACGAATATGAGCTGGTAGATCAGAATTTCAGCTTTCATTTCCTCTAGTTATATCTAGATATGTTAAAACAACTTGGAACATGGCACCTTTTGTGGCAGAACACTAAATTCTGATCGGACGTCTTCGACGTATAGCAAAAACATTAGAATCGGCCTTGCTGTTCCAATACTTTCGGAAGGGACGGTACAGAGGACTGGACGGGTTTCAGTTTGGGGTGAGAGAAAAAAAAAAAATTGATTCTTAGATCTTGATTTCCTAGTTAAACGATTCTGATTTTAATTATGCACTATTATTTATTTATTCTTGGTATTTGTTTTCAATGAAAGGCAACAATTACAAAAAACCCAAATACCTCATTTTGGCCACAAGTCTAACTGAGTGGTGAAACGTAAAGGTATAGGCTATTGTGTGCACCGTGTACGCTAAAAACTAGCCGAGCTGGCTAGCAGATTTGAAGATGCATAAGACATGAGCATCTCAGACCATCTCAGACCTGCTCAGTTTTGGATTTGAAGAATTAAAGAGGACAAAATGAACCGGATATGAGTCATGCCAAGTGCAGTATTTTGGGAACACAAGCCACATGAAGTCACATCACACTTTCTCATCTGGAACTGGAGGAAAAACAGCCCTACATAACGGTCCTGTTCCTGCTTAACACTGAAATCTCGAGCAAGTGGCAAAGCTTGCAGCTAATTTACAAAGGGCAAAGTAAATTAGCAGGTCAAGTACAAGTTTCATTCCTGGGCTTTCGCTCTGGAGCTGAAGTACAGCGTTGTACTTCATGCTTTAAAAGTCATAAGCGGTCGCTCAATATATACATATATATATATATATATATATATAGTGCATAGAATTGAGATGTATCAAGAATCTTTTTTATAATGACGACATCACGGCGCTCTGAATCAAATTAGCATCGAACCCCTACATCCCTATACAAATAGGGTTTTTTTTTTCTATTGGAGAAAAACACATTTGCTTATAAATGTAGTGTCATGTGACAGGATTTTCATCACACACCAAGACAAATCAGTGATAAAAACTGGACGGTATCACAGCAGGACAGCTGTACTGAGGAGGACGCAACGGAGTCGGAAAAATAACAAAGACGAATAGCTTGTAGATTCCATCCTTTCTGTTTCTCTCCCCTGAATCAGTCAGTAATGGAAACGTCAAACTGTAATAAGAAGCTAAACTGTCACAATCTCGCCCTTGTCACTTCCTGTTACAGCTCCATTGAGAATAATGCCATGATGTCTTTCTTTACTGATTTGTTATTAGACTACGCTTCCACGCCATTATTGGTTTATTTTATATATATATATACATATATATATATAATATATACACCTTGTGTTTTCCTTTGCTCAGCGGTATTATTGTGCTTTACAGGTCTTAATTCCAAGCTTCGTAATTTTCTTTCCGGTTTGTATTTCCTGTGTTAATCTCACATATGTGCCCTTGCAGGACATGCTGTTGGAGGAAAAATGATAATGAGTCTTTATTGGTCACGTCTACATTATTATTAATTATACCCTAATTTCTCCATCTGCGGATTAATAAAGTATTATCTTTTCTTATAGCACAGTGAAATTCTTTTCTTCGCATACCCCAGCATGTCAGGAGGTTGGGGTCAGAGTGCAGGGTCAGCCATGATACAGCACCCCTTGGGCAGAGAGGCAGCTTGGCAGTGCTGGGGCTTGAACCCCCGACCTTCTGATCAGTAACCCAGAGCCTTAACCGCCAAGCCACCACTGCCCCTCTACCTTTAAATAATCAGCGTTAGGGTGGTGTGTCACTGCCAATTACTCGTACCACCCCTAAGTTGATTATTTTCCAACAGCAGCATGTTCCAGAGTGTTTTATTCCTCTTATATCCCAGCACTTTGCCAATAATAATTTTTATTTATGAAACAATCACGTCATAGATTTTATTTTTTTATTTATCCGTTTATAGTTACATTTAATGATATGGAACGTTACTGAGGTTAGTTCCTGTTATCGCTTGTATAATTATAACAGCCATGCCCTCATCACCGTCTCTTTTCTCTCTCTCTCTACAAAGGTTCTCCTTACAAAAAAAAAAACAAAAACAAAAAAACACGTCACCATACACATGGTTATACGTCTTTCTTTGTTAATAGCAATAATTATTAGACTTACTTTATGTACAGTAGCACATCCACCACAGAAGTCCTTGTGAATTAGCTGTTACGTATTAGAGCATAGAAACGTATTGGAGCGAGCGCGTTGATAGAAAACGTTGATAAAAACTTGATTTACAGACAGAACTACTGTCAAAGCTGCTGACCAATCAGAATCGAGAATTCAGCAGTGCTTCAACAGTGCTATGGTATAACCGTGACCCCTGCTTCAGATCGCATTAACTAAAATACATACATACGCGGAGTGCTTTGTGAATTACGTGAAATTCTTGTCATTCTTTTTTTTTTTTTTTTTTTTTTTTTTTTTTTTTTTTTTTTTTTTTTTTTTTTTAAGTAAAATATCAATATTTTATATGTAAAATAAATATTTTAAATTCAAATATCATTATGTAAAAGCATTTTCGTCTTAAAATCTCCATTTGATGGAAACAAGCCTTCAGCTGTAACTTTTTGGGGTTTTTTTGGTCATTTTAAAAACAGTTTATATTATTGCTTGCATTATACACACAAAGCCAACTGAGACTTGAAACCGAACCGAAGTGTTGAAATCTTTAGTAGTTTATTTAAACTGCTTTATTTATGTTTTAATATTTCATTCATCTTCAATGATCAGGATCAGGATCGAACCCCAGATTCTAGAGTTACAATACCTGCCACCTCACGCTTAAATATATGATATAAAATCTGTGTTTAAGCCCAAAAACTGGACACGCAGCCGTAATCTCCGTCTCTGCAGGAAGACTTGTAAGACTTGAAAAGGTCAGACCATGTCAGTCATCCAGACAGCTATCAGGAGACATGCCTCAGCCTTTGCTTTGGACATGTACACCAACCAACACAAACACACAAACCCCTCTACACACTCTCCCTCACAAAGACAACAACCTCAGAAAGACCAAAGCACCCAGGAGGGCTGTGCCTGTGCTTTCAGCATGACTGACAAGATTCCCAAATCACCTCTCATATTCACACACAGCTGCAACCAAGACACTGAATTCTCAGCACATTCAGTACAAACACTGTAGCAACCTTCCCATAAGACAGGATCCCATTTGCACCTCCACAAGTGCTACTGGTGTGGTAGCACCATATATACGCCTAGGCTGTGATATCTAGTGCCCCCTACTCTGGAGATGTTACACACTGGCAGTGTATAAATCGCGTACGGCTCGGATCTGTAAGATTTATAAACTTGTTTGTGTCTGTATTAATGCAGTTAACTACGTAACTTGCTTGGCATACATTAGTGCATTATTTCAGCTGTCACTCGATACGTTGGAGCACTATGCGGGAATATATAGAGACATGTCACAGATGTGAGCATGAATGCAGACTAACTGTTAGATGGCCTTGATTTACACCATCACACATTTTACTTACAGATAATCACCCCGTCTGAGATGAAAGCATGAGCTGTGAGATTCGATGAGGTTCAATAGGTCAATGAGGCAGTTAGCCCTGTTAACATACGCCAATTAAAAACAGAAATGAAATGTTTCAACGTGCTCTGATGCCAGAGGGAGTCTCTATGAATTTGTGGTTAATGGAGAAAATCATTAATGGAAATAATCAGACGTCAATCAGTGTCGCACTTAGCATACAAGCCACAAGTACTTGCTTTAAGACTACAATGAAAGCACGGACTCCCCTAAAATTTGATTAAAAATGCAGCACTGTAGTATTTACCATTGTGTCCATGTTATTCATCAGCCTTGGTGAAATTCTATACTTTAACGATTCAAAATATCAAACATATCACAGCAATATCGCGCTGTTCATTCATTCACTGCAAACTTTTCAGTGGACAGGACAGTCTGTGTGAAGATGTCCATACTCAGCTGACAAAAACGGTCCCCAGGATGTCCCCTAAATGGCCTCTATGAACGTCCATGTGTAAGATCCCCTTGACGTCCTACGGATGTTCAAGGGGACGTTCACAGGAACGTCCATCAGCCGTTCGGGATGCTTAGTAGACTTTCACTGAAATGAACACATTCAGTAGTGTTATGATTTGATATCCTCTGACGTCCTCGTTACGTCCGCCAGGGAACGTTATAAACCGGACCGAATGCGGACCTAAGTGGACGTCCCCTGTTTGTTGGGTAGAAGCCCACTGGGCTGGGAGTGGGTTCAGGAGTGGGTTTATCGGACAGTCCGCTCTTCGTAAATACATTTTCATCCATGATTTCTTCCGTCATAAAATGGATCTGCTTTCGTTCTGTTAATTCATGTTTTACGGCCTCTTGAACAAATGAGCGCACGCTGAGAAAACAGGACACATAACAGGGTTGTGTTTATGTCCACTATCCTTATTTTATTTTTTTTTCCCGTCCAAGTAAGATCATCGGGACCCATATGTTCTCCCCGGCCAACGTGGGTAGAGAAAATAACAGCTCTCTCTGGTGCAACTGGTGGGAGGTACACTTGGTCTTTCTGGATAAATCAAAGAAAAATTAGAGGTAGTTTTCCAACATCAGCAAAGTTTGGTGAGGGGTTTATTTTTTGTAGTTGTTGGAGTAAAAAAAAAATCTGCAGTAGGGAAACTATTATGCTTATTTTGCCTGGGAAGATGCTGCTTTACAGGAAATGAAGCAACCTTCCTCCTGCCACTCCAGTAGTCAAAGATCTCCTCCAAGTCAATCTGGGCATGATGAGCGGGAAAAAAAAAAAAAACAAGTGCTGCTTTTCACTTCAACAAAAGGAGAGAGGAGCCCACTTTCTTCTCCACTAAAAACCCGGTTACTTCTTAAAAAACAGTGAATAAATCAACAGCACATTGTCCTCTCTAACCAGAGTGCCTGCTTAGCCATGCTGGGTTTCAGACTCTGCTGATGGATCTCTCCCAAGTACAACATAGACACACTACTGAATAATGAAAAAGCAGATGGAAAAGAACCCCTATTTTAACAGCCCAGTAGCTGGGTAGAACTTTACAGACAGACTGCACTGGGGTTGATTCACTCCATTTGGAGCACTGAAACTCTAGAGCATGACACTGAACGCCACCGGTGCCACTTCTTTTCCACTTTCAATCGTGTTAAATATTAATAACCCGATGTTTAAAGTGTTGATGGGTAATTAATAGCTGTTTAACCCGAGGTTCAGGTTTATATGAAAGCTGAAGCTGTTGTCTGCTTGGTCTCCAAACTGCTGGGAAAAGGTACAAGCCATAAGATAAGCTGTAAAAACCAAGACCATGAGATTAAATGAAATTAAATTTCCCAACTGGACTGAAATCGAGCCAGCTCGACGTCTGACTTTTAACCTCTTGCCAATATAAACTGTGAATTGTTATCCTCGATGTCAGCAGTGCAAGGCAAAGCATTGATTATATAAAGGTGATTAGACATAGAGAACTGTGTATTGCATTTAATCTCATTTAATGTGAAAGTCTTAGGAAATGTGCCCTCCGAATAAAATCCATCAGTCACTAGGAATTTGGACTTGTGTGGACTCCTTATGTGGTACTTTCCTTAATTGTCTACATAGCCAAGACTCTTTTTTTAAATTGATCTCAGCTTTTTCATACTAAAAAGGTTCATTTTATTACACTTTACCTTAGTGACTTGGACGCAAACAGCAGTCTTACACACACACTGAGCCCAAAGAGTTTATATAAATGGAAAATTATCTCATGAATTGCTCCGAACTACAGATATCCCTCAGGGTTCGGTCTTATCACCTCTTATGTTTTCATTCTATATGGAGGAGATGAAGAACTAGTGCAGCTCTTCTGAGCTGTTTCATTATGCAGATAACATGCGGGACCAGACAATTCAGAGCTCTTTCCAGTCCAGTGCACAGTAAATTGAAGCGATTAAAACAAAAGTATTATATTATATGGTCAAGCCGTGGATGTTGTAGAGAGTTGTAAATATTCTGGATCTATATAGATTATAAATGGCATTTTATCATCATCGTTATTTGTAAATATGAAATGTCAATCTATTTAAAGGTGACCTATAAAAGGTGCATCATTTATTATGGCAGCTTGGACATGAAGAGTAAAAAGAGTAAAACCTTTAGAATATTGCGAGGTCAGCGGGAAGAAAGGAATTTTTAGCGGCCACCACGTATCATCCACTTAACGGTTTAAAAACGCTTCCCTTTGGGGGACGATTCAGGAAACGATCCAATAAAAACATCCATAAAAAGGTATCCCTTATGCTATAAAAACTCTAAATTAAATTATGTAAAGCCCCGACCTCTTATTCAGTTCACAATGTGTCTATAGTGAATGTTAACATTTTCTGCTTGTCACATTTTATGTGTCTGATCTTTTCTTTAGATATATTTGTGTGTCTGATGTTTCATGGTGGGGCCAATTGGGTCTGTCTAACGCTAGCTATTCTGGAGGTATTGCGTCAAGGTTTTCAGTCATCTAGGTAGTTCTGAAATGTCTAGCAGTAGTAAGTCATAGCAACTGGATTTGCGGTAGTGACACCTGGTTTTGGTTAATTGTTCCCTGTCTAAATGATAACTCACCTCAGCGAGAAACATAAGGGGCCAGGTAATGCATGACTACACCTCAGAGCCAATGACTGCGAGCACTCCGTTATCGCTAAGCTAAGCACTCTGTTGTCGTTAAAGCTCTTTGTTACTCAGAGAAAGAAGTTGGGACAGCAGTGAACCAGGCTGGATCACCAACAGATTTTCCCCCTGCATTGATCCACTGGTAGAAGAGAACAAGATATCATCATAGGAGGCTAGAGACTGGAGTTTTGGATAGGTGTGTCCAAAGCTGCCTTGGTGTCTTGCTGCCTATGATGCCTGTCCTATAAGTCAGGCAGTGCTTTAATATCTATGAAGGTAGGCAGCTGTACTGTATTTGGCTGCATAAGAGTCAGGCATTGAACATTTGAGGTAATCCAAGGGCATTAGACAAATGCAGGTTTTATTAGATAGTTATCCATGTAGGGGTTAACGATATACGCCTTCAGCAGTCAGAGGTAACTAGTTGTACAAAGCGTAACATTGTACAGGCATGTAAATGAGCAAAAGTGATATGCATTGTTGTTGCTGGCCACATCCCAATCTGGCATAGTGAGGTAATTTATTTATTATTAATTTATTAATGTTCGCTAAACTGTTGGATGTCCAAGTGGTACTACGAAAACAATGGTAGCTTTATAAATAACTGCGCTACATTTGAGGCCAAGTCTGGCCTTTCAGGGTGGGATCCATTCCACTTTGAAGATGCTGCTCTCATTTCTTGTGCAAATTCCTGAATTTCCGGACAGAGAGGTACAGATGGGCGAGACAGAGTGGGACAGATGGGCGAGACAGAGACAGAGTGGGACAGATGGGCGGGACAGAGACAGAGTGGGACAGATGGGCGGGACAGAGTGGGACAGATGGGCGGGACAGAGACAGAGTGGGACAGATGGGCGGGACAGAGACCGAGTGGGACAGATGGGCAAGACAGAGTCGGACAGATGGGCGGGACAGATGGGCGGGACAGAGTGGGACAGATGTGTGGGACAGATGGGTTAAGCTGGTTTAGAGCTCAGCTCTAAGCAGGTAGAGACACAGGGTAATAATAAATATGATGATTACAAATGACAGACACCTTGAGGTCGTGCTGGCGCGCCTCCTGCAGGTCGTGGATGGCGCAGCAGTGGGCCTCGCGCAGACGCTCCTCCCTTCGCTGGTGCTCCAACTCCAGCTCCTGCAGCTGCTGGCCCAGGTGCTCTCGCTCCTGATTAAACTGAGCCTGCAGCTGCTTCAAAGAATGTTGTGACTGCGACAGCTGCATTTCCAGACTCTGCTTTAACAGAGAAATCTGCACCGAGAGAGAGAAAGAGAAAAAGAGAGAGAGAAGGACAGAGAAAGCAAACCATTATTGGTATGATGTGAAAACAACATAGCAGAGACCTACAATCTGTCAAATGTGTCCTAGGGATAAAAGAGAATGCAATGAGAAGAAGCAATAAAAAAAGCACTTGTAGGGGGTACATATTTTGTTTTATTTCTCTAGAGCATCCGTTAGCCTCAAACCAGAGATAATCAGTGATTGTGAGGATGTTATTTGTCCTTTTTTTTGTCAGAATCATAACCGCAATCTTCTCTCGCTGCTGTAAGATAAACTGCTCCCTGGACACGGTCCAACAAAGAGACTGCGGCTAAGTAAAAGGAATTGAAGTTTGTTTCAAATAAGCAGGGTATTAATAAAATGACAAACAGTGACAAATAAGGCTAAGCACTTCCTGTCATTACCATGTGGAGCTAGAGCTGGGAGAATAGCAACCTTCTGTCAACCAGAGACGCTCTTTTTATAGAAAACACTTCAACATCAAACTCCAAAAGTATAAAGAGGTCGGTTCAGTGCTAAGATCAGATTCCTATAAATGGACAGTCTGCGCCTCCATGTTCTACTCCAACATGTTGTGTGTGTGTGTGTGTGTGTGTGTGTGTGTGTGTGTGTGAGTAAGTTGCCATGTGGTTGCCAGTCTCACCTCAGAGACGAGCAGAGAACGAGGGATTGACAGTAGACGCAGGAGGCAGGCACAAGGCAGCAGATCTACAATTACTGAGCCTCACTGAGCAGCCTGCCAGTATCATTAGCATGGTCTCTCACTGCTGAGAGTGAGCAGCCCACTAGCCAACTCTGAAAACTCTGACAAGTCATCAAACTGGCCCACGTCATACCCCTCTCAAGAGGTACAAAACAAATTGGGTTGACCCAAGGAACCTACCATAACCCCATCTGACGAGTCCAGATTTAAGTGTACTAACCCTACGTTCACACTAGCAAGCTGCTCATTTTTGCTTCCATCATGGTCTTGCAGTTTGGGTGTGTCTTACTGCTTGTGGGCGTGGCCTGTTCTGGCTTTTTCAATTCTGACATGGAGAAACTTTCATTCACGTAGCGTTCAGCTGCTCAACGCAGGACAGGCAGGCTGCGTCCGAAATCGCGCACCGTGACGGTACCTACTGCACGGCCGTACTAATCAGTACATGGAATTATCATGTGATCTTCGATGTCATCATAAACACAAAAATCTTAAAGGGGCCACCAGATTAAAGCAACCGCACTAACGGCAAAACGCAAGTCAGGAAAGTGAACTGAATTAGTAATGTAAAGTGGGCGGGGTTAACAGGCTGAGGTAAATTCGTTACTGTTAGCTTGGCCGGCTAAGGCGTGATGGAGATCACAAAAAAAAAAAGCTTTCAAACGCTGTGAGAACGGTTTTCTTGTTTGAACTTTCAACAAGTTAACAATTTATTCAGGTATTGTTAAACAAGTCCCGTTTAACCGAGGTTTAATATTTAAAAAGAGCCCACGTGCAGTCTTCCGCCATTTTTTTTCTGAGCTCGTCCGCGCCAGTCCCGTTGCATTATGGGATTGTTTGACTCGCGTACCGTACATCGCTTGCACACTGCAAAATCTCGCCGGAAGCAGTATCCGGGTATTCATCGGACATACTACCCCTCTGGTGTACTGCTTTTCGCCTACTGTGTAGTACGGTAGTACGCCATTTCGGACGCAGCCACAGTGTATAAACGGGTCTTACACACATATATATAATCTCTTATTCATTACCCACTCGTTCTCCGAGACTCGTCCTCCCGTTCACAGCCAGCACTTGACCATGTCCCTGCTGCAACAGTTATCTATATTGCAGGAAAATCTGGATTTTTATTCCATTTCCGAGCACTGGATGTGCTTGAATGGGAGATGAATGTTTGTAAAATTGTAAGAGAGGAGGTTACCAGGAACAACGAGCAACCTGTGCCATAGAATTGGTCCAGGGAATTTACTGGAGCCAATCGTATGCGTTTGTAAATTTACCGCGTTATATCTGATTTGCTTGTCGCTCGGTCTCTGTATCGCTTACCGCTGGTGTTGGAATTGCAGCTCCGTGCTGCGCGGTCGTAGAAAATAAGCGTTAGCTGTCGCTTGCTGTCGTGAACTTCGTGTAAGCCTACAACTTCGCTGGTAAACTATGATCTTTGTGCATAGCGCAGTATTTCACACAGCTCAATTCCATTTCATCATCCACACACGGCCTTACTGTTAACCAGATGTCCTTCAGCAGTGTGGCCTGAAACAGAGCCTCTCACCAGACAGTGTGAATAAATCTTGGATGCCTGGTGTGTGTGTGTGTGTGTGTGTGTGTGTGTGTGTGTGAGTGTGTGATGTCCTTCACCTGCTCCAGCAGATCCTCCACTTTTCTCTGCCAGCTCTCTCTCGCACTGCCCAGTTCCTGCTCTTTGGCTTGAGCAAGCTGTGTGAGCGCTGCCCTCTTGTCCTCCTCATGTTCCTCTCGCAGCTCCTCGCGCAGCTTCTTGCACTCCTGCCTACACACATGCACACACTATAAACAACACGAACACTCCAATATGTAGTTACATGTTTACTTGCAGCTTTGTTACAATTTTTTTTTTTTTTTTAAATTTTTTTAAGAGTTTCGATTGTTCGCAAGTACAGCTAAATCCAAGAGATGTTATGAACAAAACATATTAGGAAAATATTTAACCATGCTATACAAGGCCACGCCTCCATCATAGATACCTCAGATACAGACTGTTTACACTGTGGACAACATATATACGGTATTAGTGAGTGATATAAGCTCTAATCTCTTACTTCAATGTATAAGAAAAATACTTTTTCTTCTCTCCGAATATTACTTTTCACATTCTAAGCGTAGTACTGAAGGATATTCATCAGGATATTTTTTTTTTTCCCCATTTAGCTACATAAGATATTTACATCCCAGAAGACAAAATAACAATTTTCACCAATCATCCTGTTCAAAAGTTTACACCTCCCTGTTGCCTTCTTGAGCATCAGTGAACGTTTGTAATAGTCGTGTACGAGTCCCTCAGTGGTCCTCAGTGTGAAAAGGTGGGTCTCGATATCACATAGCCGCTGTTGGAAAGGGCTCGAATATGTACTGTAGAAGATGCTGGAAAAGTAAAGAATGTGCAGGACCTGGAGGATTTTTCTGAAGAACAGCGGGTAGTTTAACTGCTCAGGACAAACAAGGGACTCATGAAGAACTCTTACAAAACATAAACACATCATGTCGTGGATCATCAGGTAACGACACACGGTATTATGACTCGAGCGTGTGTAAACTTGTTCGTTTGTGTAAATTCAGTTATTATTGTGTCTTGTGGACGATATGTAAACATCTGTTATGTGAAATAGCTTATTCAGGGCAGAACTAAATAAATAACAAAATGCTATTTTTATGATCCCTCTTATTATTATTTTTAATTATTAACAAGCAAGCATTACTTTTTAATTTGGCTTTTTTAATGGCACAACTGACACCAGTGGCATTCCAGGATGTCCATTATATATGTATACAGTGATTGGGATTGGGGCACCCAAACTGCCCAAACATAGCATCACGGACAGTTCAATTCAATTCAATTTTATTTGTATAGCGCTTTTTACAACGGTCAGCTTTGCAGAAATATATAAACACAGAATACAGATTTTAAGTGTGTGGATTAATCCCAAATGAGCAAGCCGGCAGCGACGGTGGCAAGGATGTGATCTGTACAGCACCATTGCCAACACAAGAAGTATGTCTTCCTGGATCTAAACTAACTAAGCATCTCCTATGACTTGGGCAGGGGATCAGATAACCACACACCTACCTTTCAGTGCAGACTCATACTAAGCCACGCCCCCAGTTGCTACACCTTCCTTAACTTCCAGCAACTGTTAAATAAAGCACACCCCCGAGACTTAAACGGTCACATTTGCATAAGTCTGAGTCTCCTTGATCATCCTGTTGGCTCTTGGCACTGACTTCCTTTTATAATGTGCCATCTTAGGCAAGATTTAATTGATTCAATTGAATTGATTACCAATTACCGTTTGAGTTACTCACTGCCCTCGTATCTAATTTGAAAGGGCGATACTGTAGATATGGATGAGCTATTACTTCGGTAAATAAGATGAGAGAAATCACCACCACTGTGCACTTATTATAAAAGCCTCCTTCTGTTCCTGCACTGTGGAGCCTGGAGCTAATCATTAAAAGCTGGTAATGGAGGCAGATGTGCCCTGGGCCCTTTATAGTGTTGCCATGTGACTACATGTGAAATAAACATCCCCGAGTAGGTTAACTGCCATGTCGCATAATAGCAGGACAGGCATGGATTCTGGTTTGTAACGCAGTCTGAAAATACCACCAAGCTACTTTATGTCCAGTTGAATCCCACTGCACCATGGTGCTTGTTTAGTGGGGAAATTTTCTTAATTGCTAGCTGACTGAAAATGCCGGGTTAAAGGAGAGCACGGACACCGCATTAAGGCTCTGAAAGCACTGCAGCGGTGGTGTGTGGGTGTAGACGTGGTAACGAGGGAGGGAAGGTGCTTATCAGAGAGATTTCTCTCTGGAATGCTGTGCGAAACAAAAAGTCATTACCGTGGACTCCAGACCTCGCGCTCAGAACTGAGCAGGTTGTTTGTGTGCTACTTTAAAGCAACACAACGTACACAGCAGCAACAAGGATTACACAAAGGATGTGGTGGGCCCTAGTGCGTGAAAAACAGTACCCTGTAAATGGAAACAAACTGGGTGATGTACCAGGACCAGGACATGTCTTTATAAATGTTGGCTAACTTTATATTTAACTTGTGCTTATTCATTTTTCTTTAAAAAACTATATTCGGGCAGGCACTGTGAATGGAAGCAAGTGCATACAGCCAATGGAAAGCTGTCTTTTGTCTGACTGGTCACCGATACAGGGCTTCTGCTTGTAATTTAATATAATGCATTTAATGCATTTAATATAATGCATAAACTTCAAATCCAGCACAACTTTTCTCACTGGGCTGAAACAGAAGTTCTCACTGCTCGCTATCTCACAATCTGTTTTTTGCTAGTCCCCATTGAAAATAAATGGGATCGAAATCTCAGGTGATGAATTCGCACGTATTTGATGCGTACTGTTAATTTTAGCGTCACGTGGACATAATAGCTTAGTTTTCTGATCTGTTATAGGAAGGTGGAAATAATATTTTCGTCATTATGATTCCCTAACCTTCAGTCACAAGAGACCAAACGGATGACAAATGGGAGGCTGTGGCTCAGGTGGTAGAGCGGGTTGTCCACTAATTGTAGGGTCGGCGGTTCGATTCCCGGCCCACGTGACTCCACATTCCGACGTGTCCTTGGGGAAGACACTGAACCCCAAGTTGCTCCGGATGGCAAGATAGAGCCTTGCATGGCAGCTCTGCTACCACTGGTGTGTGAGTGTGTGTGTGTGTGTGTGTGTGTGTGTGTGAATGGCTGAATGAGACACAGTGTAAAGTGCTTTGGAACCGCTAAGGTTAAAAAAGCGCTATATAAGTGCAGACCATTTACCACCATGACGTCGGCCTTTTAGTCCATCTTCTGTCTCATCATTAATAAGCGGAGGGAACTAAAAGCTCTTATTGTGACTTAAAGACTACTTTATCCATTTAAAGGTGCTAACGTTACTAAATTGGCTGTGTAATTGTGAGCAATAATCTTGGTTTCACTACTGACCAAAATTATTATCATTTGACTCATTATCGTCAATCAGAATGAGACACTACAGCTTGCACGGTCATTTCAACGTTAAAAAAAAAAGAAAAAAAAAAAGACTTTAATAATTTCCTGAGGAAGAAAAAGACAATAATAAGAAGAAAGGAAGGAGCTAAAGTTACTAAAGACCATTCGGAATAAAGCCAGGACTCGTACAGATGATTAGACAGGTCGGGATTAGACCCGTGCTTAAAAGAGTTGTAGCAATTTCTCAGCAAATACTATCGCGTTTTAAGACTTTAACGGATTTGGAGAGCTAATTCACAATGTCTGTACTGTGCATGAATAGCTTTCTCGTCAGTCGTAGGCTCTTAACTGCCCTGCTGTAGCACTGGGTCATTGATATTTAAAAGTTTATTCACCATTTGACATTCCTTACAGCCTTGAAGGGTTCGAGGCGCCCTTAGAGGGTTCAATCCCATGCTCTCTTCAGCTCATTAACGGCTCCACGTCCGAGCATTAACGAGCTCCACTACAGATCCTGGCGCGCTCGGTGAAAAATGTACTGCCCAAATATCAGACGCAGTAATATACTTGCATCCAGACCCCAGAAATCCTAGCAGTGGCGATGTCTGTACGGTACACTGTATACACGCCACGCTATTAGTTCAGGATAAATCAAGATTAAAACCTGACGCAACAGTAAACTCAAAAACTAGAACACTGTGTTCAATTATTATTCCTCACACCCAGGAGGTTTCACTCGGAACCTTGGTACCCGAATATTATCGATCCATATAGACAGCGCTGTGATTTCTCGAGAGGTTTGTAAATATATAAACATTTGAGTTTCAGCCACAAGGCTGTACTGGTTGCTGTAAACTGCACACACTGTCCCACAAAAAAAAACTAAACAACAACTATTAAACAGGCCAGACCATTAAACTCTTAAAGACTTTTAAAACCTCTGCACACATCCCCAAATATAGTAGATGTCACCCACTGTTAACAGATTACATATCTGTCATGTTTTTCCATCACAGTTGCCACCACCAAAAAAAAAAAAAAAAAAAAAAAAAAGAAGGTTCAGGAGGCTGTTAATATAACAGTCAGTAGCATTCTATTTATTTATTTATTTATTTTCAACATTTTCACTTCATTCAACAACCAGAGAAAAAGTAAACCTTTCATTTCAAATGTAAAATATAATACGCGGCCATGCTCTTATCTGAAAATAATACACGCCAGGGAGGTGTGATAGATTCTGACGTGAAGCAGTATTAATATCCTAAGTGTTTTATTCCACTTACACCGCAGCAGTTTTCCAAACAATTATAAAGTTTCATTTATCAATGAACAAATGAAGATGCACTGTTTATGCCAGAGCCATATCTCCCTGGAGTTCTCGCCTGGTTTCCCACTGAGCCTGGCCAGCACCTGGATGGGAAACCTCCTTGGGAAAACTAAGGTTGCTGCTGGATGTGGTATAACCCCGGTATAACCCGGGTGTCCTGGCGAAATTCCCCCACTGACCCTTCTCTATCATGGCCTTCTAATAATCCCCATCTCTGAATTTGCTACATCCCTCTCTCTCCTCTCCACTAATACCACACTGGTGTGTTCTGGCACGCTACAGCTGCCGTCGCATCATCAGGTGGATGCTAGACACTAGTGGTGGTTTGAGGAGATTCCTCCCCATCCTATGTAAAGCGCTTTGTGTGTCTAGAAAAGTGCTATATAAAATGTAACTGTAACTAACTATCTAGATATAGTTAGCTACAT
>JANDJT010000148.1:4527222-4544722 GCA_024331685.1 Stegophilus panzeri
TCTGTGCAATATATACTTTTTTGTCAACTCATCTTCATTTAAATCTTTCAACGGTGTACTGGCCCTTTAATTCAGTGTGAGTAGCTCAAGCAGCGTGGCAAAAATAAATAAATAAATAAATAAATAAATAAACAAACAATTAGACTCGACACCGAAACTCTTGCTTCACTGCTGCTCACTTCCGGTGTAAAATTTTTTAGCAGTGCAGAGATTACAGAGATTACAAACTGCAGTTTTGTCAGTGATGTTTGTTGGTAAACGAGACCTTTTAGCTGTACTCGTGTTCGACGCACGTGAATCGAAGAGGGCTTTGGCTTCATGAACGAGCGTTGTGATGATGTCATATGACTCGCCTCGGCCCGAATCTGCGGAAAATCTGTGGTAATTTTGAAAAATTGCAAGCTCCTCCGAATACTGTGGCGTTTCCCTGATTTCTGCATTAATTACTGCGATCGCAAAATCCTGGAGGGACTGAAAGTTTATGCTAATGAATACATACTTTTTTGTTCATATTAATAAGCCAATTGGGTTTTTATTGTCATTCCGCTATATAGCTTATATATTATATATATTATATACTATATAGCAGTACACGAGACTAACATAAAGTGCAAATACGCACCAGTCAAGTGCAAGATGAGTGCAAAAAGCCAGGAAGTACAAAGTACAATGCAAGACATTTGAAGTGGATATATGTACCGGAGGTGTATTAAATAACAAAAACTAAAGCGTCTGAATATTTATTTGCTGTCACTTTAACTTCATTAGCCTCACAGATGTTTAACACCTGCCCCCGCTATTCCTATCAGGCTCTTATAATGAAAAGAAGGGAGGAACGATGACACAATAGTGTTAAATGAGGAACCAGAGAACAATAAGGACTTGAAGCCAAAGTGGAGTCTTCGCCCCGCAGCAGTGGTGGGACTTTGTGCGACACGTAGCCAGCTCCGAGAGCCGAGAACCCATTAAAACAGCTCGGGTAATGAGACGCAAAACACACAGCGCTGAAATTAATCACTCTGAAATGGACCCAGCTCGTCCGCCCACCAGAGAGCTACAGATCTACAGAGCTCGACTCCGAGAACAGCACGAGGCACAGAGCCTCAGAGAAACGTGGAGGAAAACAAGGAGCACAGCCAGCTCAAATCCGCCGATTCGGGTTTTGTAGTAGAATGAACATTAGGAGTTCATTCGAGCCTGTCTTTCTTCATATCGTCACATTTGTTATGTTTTTTTTAAACCGGTAATGTTCTAAAGGAAGCGGTGTTCTGCCGAGTCTTATGACTGATAAACAAACGAGAAAGACAAACTGACAGCTAGTTAGGCAAGCCGAAATCCAGAACACGGAAGAAATGATGATGAATTACGAATACTTTCTGACATTTCTCACATGGAAGAGTAGTATTATAAAAGTGTCACCCACATAGATATTTCCATTAAAAGATAACAGCACTGTCACACACTTCACTAACGCTGAGCTAGATAAAAAAAATTATTAAAAAAAACAAAACAACACTTTGACCGCATATTTCCAGACATTTAATTATTTATCCCCCCCCTGTTTTTTTCTCTCCACAGTAACAATTTATTTCCTGGAACTTGTATGGCGGATGATCTACATAATCCAAGGTTAAAAACCTGTGTGTTGGTTTTTAACAAAGAAAAATTTATAATTGTTGACATGGTAAAGTTTTATATGAGAATATATATATATATATATATATATTGTTTAAAATTTACGGAAGGAGAATCCATTGTCAACGCAGGATGGAGGAGTTTGATCTTTTATGGTTTTTCTGTAACATGACAAGCTGCATTTATCTTAATAACTGAGAGAGAGAGTGAGAGAGAGAGAGAGATAGAGAGATAAAGAGAGAGATAGAGAGAGAGATAAAGAGAGACAGACAGAATGAGAGAGAAAGAGATAGAGAGAAATAGAAATAAAGAGAGAGAAAGTAAGAGAGAGAAAGTGAGAGAGACAGACAGAACAAGAGAGAAAGAGAGAAAGAGAAAGTAAGAGAGAAAGTGAGAGAGAAAGAGAAAGCGAGAAAGATAGAGAGAGAGAGAGAGAGAGAGAGATAAAGAGAGACAGACAGAATGAGAGAGAAAGAGAGAAAGAGAGATAAAGAGAGAGAAAGAGAAAGCGAGAGAGAGAGAGATAAAGAGAGACAGACAGAATGAGAGAGAAAGAGAGAGATAGAGAAAGAGAGAAAGAGAAAGTGAGAGAAAGAGAAAGCGAGAGAGAGAGAAAGATAGAGAGAAAGAGAGAGAGATAAAGAGAGACAGACAGAACGAGAGAAAGAGAGAGATAGAGAAAGAGAGAAAGTAAGAGAGAGAAAGAGAAAGCGAGAGAGAGAGAAAGAGAGAGAAAGAGAAAGCGAGAGAGAGAGAAAGATAGAGAGAGAAAGAGAGAGAAAGAGAAAGCGAGAGAGAGAGAAAGATAGAGAGAAAGAGAGAGAGATAAAGAGAGACAGACAGAACGAGAGAAAGAGAGAAAGAGAGAGAGAAAGAGAGAGAAAGAGAAAGGGAGAAAGAGAGATAGAGAGAGAGAGAGAAAGAGAGAGAAAGCTGGTGAGGGAACGTCTGTTTATCGATGCTAACTTGTTTAGCGGACGTTCACAACATTAAATGTAATATATATATTTATATAAATGGATAAAACAAATGTCATTTTTTAAAAAAGTAATAAAAATTGTTTGTGTTGGCAAACTGCTGTGGAATAAGAAGAAAGAAAACTCAACTCCGCGTCGGGCCGCAGCACACCACGCTATCCCTTCGCTGATTTATTTCCTGTAACAGCATACCCTCTTATAGGAGATATTTTATTGCTTATTAACAAGCAGTGTATCTCACTCACACCAAACGTACTCCATCAAACAGTGTCTGGAGTTTACGTCTTTAATCTGCACTGGAGTAAATACGGTTACGAACAAAACCAAGATTAAAGCCAGTAGCCTAGCCGACTAACTGCATGCCCAGAATCATCACACACTCCAGTTACATTCTGCTGAATTATTTATTATCTCAAACAGACTTGAACAAAATCCCACATAAAAATAAATAAATAAATAAATAAATACATAAATAAAGCCATAGCGCCATCTTAAACTTGCTATAGTTTGGTTTTCCTCTGCTATAGCATCAGACTCCGACAGCAGGCGTGGCCTAAAGTCTGAACAAAACACAAATATATTTGAACTGCTTTGAATAATAATAATAATAATAATAATAATAATGTAGTTATCATCACTGTAATTTGTATATCTCTTTAACACAAATTTATTCGATCATCTTATGAAGCAATCCACTAGGCTTATGCACAAATGGTCTTAAATGGGCCAAACATTTTTAGCCGCGTATCTCACAAAAGTGAGTACACCCCTCACGTTTTTGTAAATATCTGATTATAACTTTTCATGTGACAACACTGAAGAAATGACACTTTGCTACAATGTAAAGTAGTGAGTGTACAGCTTGTGTAACAGTGTAAATTTGCTGTCCCCTCAAAATAACTCAACACACAGCCATTAATGTCTAAACCTCTGGCAGCAAAAGTAGGGTATTTTTTCAGCTTTTTTGGAGGGATGGTATAGCTTCTGTAATGGTCTTTAAGGGACACTTTAATACTATGTGAAAGAATGATGAGGAAACCTGTGCTGAGCGTCTACAGCGATGACCGATCGGGCTGTGAATCAGTAAATGAGTTTCATCTAATGCTGTACGATAAATCACATTAAAACCATGATCTCTGTTCATTACTCAGTGCATTTCATTTCAGGAGCAGCGTCGAGTCAGAAAACCGAGCGCCACTGCAACTGTTCCTACATGTTCGTTGTGACCGGTAATCATAAACTGGTGTATAGACGGACATGAAGCTCAGGAAGTCTGTAAAATAAAATTGGGGGGAGGGGGGGGGTTGGGTTGACAACGTCTGAAAGCTGTGAGTGAATTTAAAAAATGTCTGGCTGTGGGGATGTGTGTTCATTCACATGTTCGTATGTCAAGGAGGCTCCAGTTTCCGTTCATCCCAAAGGTGATGAGTGCGGGACGCTCGAGCTCTTCCACTCCAACCTTAACACTTAAACACACCACGTCTTCATGGACACAGTCATGCTGGAGCTGGTTCGGTCCTCTTAGTTCCAGTGAAATACAACTGTGTGCTTCAAACGTTGTGTCAACAGTTTGCGGAAGGACCTCATACAGTACGCGTGTGATGGTCTGGTGTTCGTAAACCTTTAGCTGTATATCGTACGTACTCGGTATTCAATTCCCCGACTACTAAACGTGCACATTGTACGCGCACAAAACCCGCCAGTGACGTATTACCAGTGAGCACGTTTATCGAGACGCAGAAGTAGATTATGAATCGCTCTTGACGGAAGAGCGGGATTTCATACATATACAGTACACACCGTTCCTTACAAACATTAGCACAGCTCAGAGAATTCTGCAGTCCCTCCAGGATTTCCGGATCACAGAAATGAATGCAAAATCGAGAAAAACTCAAATTTTTTGCAAAGCTTGCAATTTGTTTTTCTCCAAAATGACTGCAGATTTTCCGTAGATTTGGGCCGAGATTTGGGCGTTCAGCCCTCTTCGATTCATGCGTGTCGAACATGAGTACAGATAAAAGGTCTCAATTTGCCAAATAAAAAAACTCCGCAAACGGCATTGCAAACTTTGAAACTTTTCGGCTGCAACGATGACAAACAAAAAACAAAAAAAAACCCCTCTCCTGTGCGGGCCGGTCCTAAGCCGAAAAAATTGATAAAATTCAAAAATCCGCAGTGCGCACACACCGAGCGTACACTTTTCCGTTCCTACGCCGTACGTATCACGACGTGAAGGTGTGAAAAGGATCAGAGGGAGGAATTCGAGATGTTCTCACCTCGCTGTTGGCCATGTTGAGCTTGGCGGTGAGCTCCTCTCTCAGGCTCTCCAGCTGCTCCCGCAGACGGTTCTTCTGCTCCTCCAGTGAACTGCGCTCCTTCTCGAACTGATGCTCCATCTCCTGATGAGAGAAATACAGCACCACCATGAGAAAATTAGCCTGCGTTTCAGAGCCATTACACTCTCGAGGCTACTCGAGTGAATACTGCGGAAACCTCCTCCTGATGATGAATACTGAAGGCAGTTTGAAGATGTACACAATTTTCTGGAGGCTCAAAAAACAACAAAAAAAGAAAAGGACAAACCTGTCAAAACACTGAAGCTTAGAGACATCACGGTATAATACAATAATACATACCACGGCAGATTATATTAACATATTAACCAATGCTTTGTAGGAGTTACAAAAAAAAACAAAAAAAACCAAAGTACATTTTTTTTTAGGACACAATTTCAATGTTCCAGAGTTCTTAATATCTTTTCGCTGCGTCTTGTGACTTGATTAATATTTGCGTAGCTGTATTTGACGAGAAGGTTAAGCACCTTTCAGTGCAAAAAAGGAAAAATAACTATAAATTATGGACGCTCTGTGAAACATTCGCATGGAAGAGTATTATTATGTGTCACCCACACAGATATTTTTGTGTCTGGATGACGGTGTTAATGTCGCACGCATCGCCAACGCGGAGTCTGATTTAAAAAGAAAAAAAGAAAAGAAAAAAAAAAAGTAAACACGCTCAGCCGAGTGTCACAGCACACCGTCTGCTGCGATAAGAGGTGGTGTTATAAAATCTGAGCCACGGCTCAATTATGGATTGATGAATGCAGTGTAAACCCAAATCACCTGTGTAATTATAGTAAATGTTTATCTGTGTGCAGAAGCACAGTCGTAATTCGTAATTACAATCATTATATATATATATATATATAAAAAAAACAAACAAAAAAAAAACACGACAAATATTGCAAATGACAGGCTTTAATTCAGATTTGCGTGCTGCTGTAAATGTGCAGTTGTCACGCCGAGTGTCAGGATGATCGATCGGAGAACACGCTGAAGTGCTGCGTAATGGTAACGGAGGCGCTCGGAGGGCACGGCTGTGCAAAACCGTGCCTTATAATTTCACGTTTAGCTCTCGGAACGATCGCGCGACTTTATCACATTCGCAACTTTTGAGAGGTTTCTAAAAAAAAAAAAAAAAAAAAAAAAAAATTCAAATGAATGTGCCATTAAACGAGGTTTGTGTGGTGTGATTTCTATGCATATATGCACGCGGACGCTTCTTAAAAGCATAAATAATAAACGAGGCCTTCTACCTAAAAAAAATGTTTCACTTGTCAAAGAGAGAAAGACAATGAGAGCGAGAGAGCGAGAGAGAGAGAGAGAGAGAGAGAGAGAGAGACCCTGAGTAGGACTGCTAAATAACTGATGGTGTGCAGAGCTGTTCACCGACTACAGCTGGCGAGCGTGCATAATTCACCGCCTCGAACTTCCAAGCAGACAAATATGCAAATATGACCTAATGCATGATTAATAGGGCTACATCTATCACTGCGGTGTGATGAAATCGAAGCACAGGACCCAGCTTTCGGTGTAACCAAAAGTGTTCAATAGAAATCAAAATGTACACAATGCTCAGTTTACCCCGAAGGTAACCGGCGTACCGACGTCGTCATGTCTTCACATTTGCTAACTTTGCTTAGCACAGAAATACTAGCGCAAGGCCATAGACACAATAGCACACATCCCCATGAAATAAAATGGAACTTTTGTGGCTTCTGGTATGAACAGGTCAGCCTTAAGGTTATCTACAAGCTCGTGTGCTCTAAAACAGTGACAAAATTCACGTTATAACATGTATGTGTTCAAAATGAAGTCTTTTTCTACCACCGTTACTAACCAACAATTTCGATGACATCATTCTGCACTTCGGCTTCTCGTCCGATTTTCTGTCCGATCAAACGCTCTCTAGGATCCGTGGTACTAATTGTCAAGTGCGGCTTAGCCCTGGCTGCGAGGTAAGCTAAACGCTATTGGCTATTTAAAAAAGTGGGAGGAGCCACTCGATATGTCCCGACCTGACTTCCTGTTTCATCGGAAATTACGTCAACACGTCAAATAACGCTGCGCGTTTTCCAGGCACTTCACGGGCACTCGAAATGATAAAACATGACTTATATTTAACTGCAATGTGCAGAAAGTTTTGGATTTACAATCAAGTTTATGAGCTTATTTTATTTAATACACTTGTTAAAAAATATTGAAAGCTGAATTCTACTGAATAACTGACTTTTTGCAGAACTGAGCATCATACAGTAATAACTGCTAAACCGTACCGTTGCTTGTCACTGGGGTGGTCCCCTTAATACCATTCGTACCTTTAATATGCGTTTCACCTTTCATCAAGATACACAAATGAAGATTTATTCATGTTTATAGACCCCATCAGCAAGTCTGAGTGACATCACTGGGTCAAACCGTCCTTTACCTGTTAGCTACACTACCGCTCAAAAGTTTGTGGACACTCGACTGAAATGTTTCATGATGTTAAAAACCTTTTGATCTGAAAGAACATAATTAAATGTGTGAAATTGGTGTTGTAGACAAAAAGATAATCACGTCGACATAGTCATTTCTTTCATTAGAAAACTAACATTTTATTTACAAAATAAATCTTTATTTAAACGGACGACTCGGAGAGAAATATTCCGAAAAGCGTCGAGCGTCGGCGTGAACTCCTTTAATACTGTTTAAGAAGCATCTCAGGGAAATTCCTCAAGAAATCGCTCGAGAAAACGCCAAGAATACATTTCTGGAAATTCTAGGTGAAAAGGGCGTCGACTTTGAAGATGCTAAAATGCTAAATTATTTTGATTTATTTGGGATTTTTAATCACGACATAATTCCCATAGTTCCATTTGTGTTACTCCAGAGTTTTGATGACTTTATTATTATTATTCTAAAATGTGTGGAAAATGAATAAAAATAAAGAGGGCGTGTGTCTAAACTTTTGACCGGGGGTGTATATTAGCATTGTAGCTCCAGTGCAAAACCAAAAAAAAAAGCTAACTTTAGTCAGGTATCAAACCTTTTCTAGATGATTGACCGTATTCACGTTATGGGGAAAATTGGACCAGTTTTTAAATTTTTGCCAAACGATTGCTGGAAGCTTCCCCTACAGAGACCGTATATATTTGTGAGTTGTTTGGATACAGTTCTGTGCTATTCCAAAAATAAATAAATAAATGAAGTGTTCTCCCTTGGTTTTGAAGAGTGCTGAACGGAGCTGAGAAGCCGTCAGTGCTTGGGGGAATAAAGGAAAGTGATGGAGAAGAGGAGAAACTCCAGGTCTGGTCTAAAATAGCCCTTGTCATCATGTTGTTTGTGTATGACTCGGCGCCCAGCTCTAACGTAATCCCTTCTTCATTATTCATCCCCCCTTCAATTTCGATCTCGCCATTTCCATTTCTGAGAGCGCCGGCTGATAAGCCCAACGCGGCGCCGTGCTAATGCGATTCAGCGCTTTAGTGTCACGGCTGCTTTAGCGTCCTGTCCTCTGGCTCTGTCCCCGAGGATAGGTCCCAGCTAAAAGGGCAAAAAGGGCAAAAAGGGCTGCAGGATACCCAGGTGCAACATCGGAGAAAATCAGCCATGCCTGCATGAAGGCCTGCCTCGGGGACTGCACGGAGACATGTTGACGCTGGAGAGACGAAGAGCACAGACATCCGAGACTCGCTGTGATTTGGACAAGAAAAACGAGTAGAAACAGGCGGCTAAAAATAGATTTTAGATTTACGAATTTTTGCCTTACTCCTCGTGAAACTTGTAACCAATGACAGCGGTTGCCAGTTATTGCAAAGCAAAGGTCTATTTTTAACATGGTGCAAGATTCTGCAACTGTGATTCCTGCTGGTCTAGTACATGTATGTGGTAACGTTTGATCATTAAAAGTATGGTTTAATGAGTCTTTATTAAATCACGTATACATTACAGCACAGTGAAATTCTTTTCTTCGCATACCCCAGCATGTCAGGAAGTTGGGGTCAGAGCGCAGGGTCAGCCATGATACAGTACCCCAGAGCAGAGAGGGTTAAGGGCCTTGCTCAAGGGCCCAACAGCGAGAGCTCGGCAGTGCTGGGGCTTGAACCCCCAACCTTCCAATCAGTAACCCAGAGCCTTAACCACTGCCCCTAGCAGTTTAGCCAAAAATTAAATACCCCAGAAGTTGATCATCAGCCGAGACATTTGGTGTAGCTTAGCTGTACATCGTACAAACTGAACTTGAACTAGATAATCATGCACATTTCCCTCCTTCCCTAAACCAATGAAGAAAGCGATAGTTTTTAGCTTCGTCCTTTTGTCCAGAATACTGTCAGAAAGTACAAGCTCAAGTCTTTATGTGGAGCTAGCAAGTGTGTCAACCGGTAGCTAGAAGCTTCCTTTACTTCTTACCTACATCACCCTCAAAGCTTCAGCGCAAAACTAAGGAAGCAAACTTTGGACACCAAACGTGTCTTGGCTGTTCAACTACACTTGATGTACATTTCCTGTTTGGCTGAACTACTCCTTGAAGCCAAACGGATTTCAAAATAATAAGTCAGAGTCCAAGAAAACAAATTCTCTTGGCTGTGAAACGCTCTTCGTAAAATTCTTTGGCTGGTTAACACTTCTAAAGGGATTCTGCTTATAAACGTTCCTGAAAGGAAACTCTTTCACACGGAAGCATTGAGGCACGAGCTGAAGAACCTTTTAGGGTGCTGTGTCTAAGCTAGGTCTAGCTGTAATAAACTCTAAAATAACACCATTGCACGATTCATTTTATTATCGTTAACTATCAATATCTAATCTGCTTGTATATGATGAGTAGACCCATGTGTGTTAACTTATAGGCAAGTGACCTTGCTCTTAGGTTGCATAACGTAAAACTATGTTAAATATCACTATATAATAATAATAATAATAATAATAATAATAGATATAATTCATTAATTAACACCTAATAATAGGGCTGGGTGATGTTATGATATAATATCAATGCCTGGAGAAATACTGGAGAAAACTTCATAATATGGTTTTATGAGATATTCTAGGGATCGTCATTATTATTATTATTATTATTATCATTATTATTATTATTATTATCATTATTATTATTATTTTAACATATGATAGTTTTACCATGTCATCCAACCCTACATAACAGTTTTACAGATTTTCGATTTCAATTGTATTTGTATAGCGCTTTTAACAATGGACATTGTCCCAAAGCAGCTTTACAGAAATATATATACAGCATATGGATTTTAAATGTATGAATTTATCCCTATCGAGTCAGCCGGTGGTGAGGAAAAGCTCCCTGAGATGATATGAGGAAGAAACCTTGAGAGGAACCAGACTCGGAAGGGAACCCGTCCTCATCTGAATAGTGTGATTATTGTGAAATATTTCCCCTTATTTTCCATGATTATGATTCAATCATATAAGACCAGTTCAGTGTGATTTTTGCTTATTCGTGGTCTCTTTTTTTGGGGGTTTCTGTCCTTGATTGTGCTTTTCTCAAGGTGTTTTGCACGTACAAAAGCCAACTGTACCCAATTTATGTTTAGATTAAGACTGAGACTACGAGACGCTGTAGTGCCCAGGGTGTCTCTGCGCACATAATAAACCATCTCTTTCACCATACCCTGGTTCTTGTTCTCCTGAATCTCAGAACATCTTACTTCTGGTGAAGCTGAAGCATTTGAATCATCCAGAAAAGATTTACATCATTACAAATAAGCACCTTCCATAAATGCGCTAATAAGATTTAGGCCCTGATCTACTAAAAGTTTGCAAACTACCTGACATGCACGCACGAGGAAATCGCGCAATTCACTGTGCAAATTAGTACGACTGAAAAGCAGGTATTAAATTTGCGGAAGCCAGTTTCCGTCAGTCGAGGACAAAACGGCACCATTCGCCGTTTTAATAAGAATAATAAGAATTTTATTATTATTTTAGTAGTGTAAATATTCTTCAGCTGCCTTTAATTAGCACTATATTGTCGTCTAATTATGCATGTGTAACAAGTTTCTTTTCCAGTCTTACTAATCCAGGAGTCTCTCGGAGACGTGAAAACTGCGTTTATATATTTTGTACATGACGTAGAAATCACACTTGGTGTAACGCGCCTACTGTCTGCGCACACAAGTTCTCACACGATTACAGTGTGCTATTTGGGATCTTAATAAAGCGGGTCATTTAATCCCCTCTTACTCACCGCATTCTCTCAGTGTACGTGCGATATTAAATGGCTAATAGATGAAACAGTACGTGGAGGTTTTGGAGTGTGACGGGAGGCTGTTTGTTGGCAGGAACGCGGTCGACAGAGATAGATGACAGATTGTGTGTCGGCTGAGCCAATCGTGCGTAGCTTTGTGGGCTTACGTTTCATATGCTTTCAGTCGAAACGTGTCACAACAGACAAGCTAGTCAGCTAGTCGTGTCATTTTGTAGCTTCTGGGCTCATCCCTGCAGATGACAAGAGAAAAGGATGTGATGTGTCAGGCAGAGTGCTGAAGGAAGAATGTAAAGGTGTATGTCAGCATGAAGAGGACATCTCGGTTAGGGCAGGAAGAAGAACTACGGTAGGATGTCTAACCGAGCGTGGGCTTAGTACGGATACGCTGCTTCTTAGAACCGTGAGGCTTCCTGGAGCTCGAGCAGCTGGACTCGCGCATAGGGAACATACTCGCGCTCGCAAAAACTCTTTTAAAGGGCACACTGAAGTGTCGGTCGGGTCTGTTCAGGAAGTCACCAGCTGTGATCCAGGTTGAGGAGTGGGCGCGTGCATACAAAATAAATGCGCAAGGCAAGAAAACTGGCAATGAAATCGTCATGTTTATGGAACAACCCTTAGTCCAAATACTGCATCAGTGACATGGCCAATTATACAGGTAGATTTCTACCCAGAAATCCAGCAAACTTGTATAGCATTATACAGTATTATTATTATTATTATTATTATTATTATTATTATTATGTAAGGAATAACACACGATCGACAGAAAATAATCCAGGCCGGGGTGGACCACCTCGAACTGGATTATTTCATATAACCGCACAGTCTGCTGTGTGCTATTCTGCTTACACCACAGCGATTTGCCAGTGATTCCAACGTTTACTTTATTAATAAACAACACATCATACATTTTAATGCCTTATAGTCAAGATTTAATGTTGTGGAAAATCTAAGAGACATCACTTAGCAACGATAAACAGTCACCAGGAACACCTACTCTCTCGCTGTCTCTCCGTCAAAAAATACGCAGCTCGTCATTTTACATTAGAAACTGGAAAGCGTAAACTCTGCTCTGAAGTCTTTACCGTGCTGGGATACTTCACAAAGCACCGCGACGGTCGTGTGACGAAACGCCTACGCCCGAGACTTCCCGTAAATGTTAAATAAATTTAAAAAACAACAACAAAAAAAGTCACTACAGCTACACGTACACAATATTGATTAATTATATATTAAAGCTACTCCTTATATATTAAGGAACTACTTTCCGAGATACTTTCCGAGATTTTTTTGATATACAAAAAAAATAACGCGCACCTTGTGACCAATCAGATTCTTGCATTTAACCGTGATGGATAATGCAGTTAGTGAGTCCCTCCAGGATTTGACGATCGCATAAACGAACGCAAAACCAAGCGAACTCTGCAATATTCCCAGGAGCTTGCACGTTCTCAAGATTACCGCAGATTTGGGCCGAGACTTAGGCGCATTCATCCAAAGCCCTCTTCGATTCACGTGCGTCGAACACGAGTACACGATTCTCGTTTAAAGATCGGTTGCGATTTCGCCGATTCGAGAAGTTTTCCGCAAGAAAGCACAAAAAAAAAAACTCCTCCTCAAATTGCTCATTTTTAAAAAAGTTGCAGCTAAATCAAGCATTTTTGGCGTTTTTTTATGAGTATAAAAGGCAAGTATCCTAGTAGTGACATTTATTCTGATAAGCATCTCTCTACAGGTATCTGACAAAACGTATATATATATATGTATATATACACGTCTCTATATGTTAAGAACCCTCGGGTTGAGCTCCACCAGCTCTGAGCAGTGAAACCTTATTTTTCAATTAAACAAGTGGCTGCCAGGACACAACAACAACAACAACAACAACAACAACAAATCAATAAAGCCACTCAGATGGGAACGAGAGTCGGTTCATGAGGCTGCAGGATGTGAGAGCGAGACAATGATATGCCTGTGTGTGTTCTTGATGTCAAAACACTAACCTCACCTAACAAGGTCCAATAATAGAACATCCAACGTGAGACGACAACAATAGAGCGTGGGACTACGCCACAGCTTGCTCTCCGTCACGTGGCAGCGCTTCTCCCTCTCTCTCTCCTTTACAAACAGCGTGACAGGATGATAACACGCTTCGTGTGCCGATGTGGAAAGAGATGCACTTTCCCTTTTCATTTTTCAGCGAATGACATCCCGCTTGTGTGTATCCTCATACCGCTGTTTCCATCCGGCTGATCGAAGCCAGACACGCCGGGCGCTTTAAAGCGCAATCTAGAACTCGATACCACCGCGAAGGAAAAGTTTTTCAATGTTTTAAATCATATTAAACCTAATGTTACTACTACTGCTAGAGACAGCATGAACACCAAAAAAAAAAAAAAAAAAAAAATGCTTCCTTTGCAGCTTATAATAATTTTGTTATGAATGGCAGCGTCTTAGATCTGTTTTCATGTATTTACAAATCTTTTCTTCTCATTTGGTTTTACATTTCGGACTCTTCCTGAGGTTCACATAAAAATCTAATAGTGTAAAAAAATAAATAAAATTATAATAATAATAATCATGAACAGGTTTAGTCACAACCCCCCCGGCCTTTTTTTTTTTTTTTTTCAATCCCTGATAGAAATGATTAAATATTTGCTCACATTAAAGATGCACATTTAGTTCGCTGTTGTATCCAATGACATCATTTTAAAAGTGCTCCAATAAAATATGCCATAAATTACATGAACAACGTCCAGAGCTATTCTAATAATATAAGGGTCAGAAACTTGTGTTCGGCACTGAAAGGTAGAAAATGAGATCTTGTAGAATTTTTGGCTTTGAGATCGTCATTTTTTAAAACTTCCTCTAGTAATATCCTAACGCCTTAGATGTCTGTGTGTGTCCTTCACAGTATTAGTTCAACAGCAACAACTACACAGGAGTTCACTGCTTACTTTCCCCTTTTCCCACCGTGCGCCCGTGCGCCCGTGCGCGTGTGTGTGTGTGTGTGTGTGTGTGATGAAAGTGCACTCACAGCCAGCAGTCTGTTCTTCTCTTTCTCGGTAGAGCTCTGGGTGTTCTCCAGGGCAGCCCGGTGTTTTTTGGACAGCTCCTCCAGCGCGCGGCTCTGCGTCTCTCTGAAGTGAGAGGTTTCCTCCTCGTACCTGTTCCGCAGGTTCATCAGCTCCTTCTCGTAGCCTTGCTTCTCCTCCCGAAGGTTCTGCACGGGGAGGGAACAGCGGGACGACGTGTTGAACTCGGTAATAACACCAGGAGTGAGTGAGTTAATCTTAGGGCTGAGTTAATAAATAAATAAATAAATAAATAAATAAATAATCGATTCTGCGATTTTAATCGATCTTCAATGTAACGAAACGATATCGATTCGGGAAATCCCCGAATGCGTGCTTAACTCGAGAGGATGCGAACATTATCTGTAGTTC
The DNA here is from genome assembly GCA_024331685.1 of Stegophilus panzeri. Classification (NCBI taxonomy): domain Eukaryota; kingdom Metazoa; phylum Chordata; class Actinopteri; order Siluriformes; family Trichomycteridae; genus Stegophilus; species Stegophilus panzeri. Next base: position 4,541,840 of record JANDJT010000148.1, read on the forward strand.
GGCGCTCGTCCTGAACATGTCGCCATCTTTCGAGTTGCTCCACTTAAAACGAAACAAAACAAAACAAGACAGAGGATCATGGCGGAAGGTCAAGGTAACTAACTGAAGCCAGAGCCGGCGCAACTAAAGTCTGATGTGTGGAAGTATTTCATGTTCAAAGGCAGTGACGGTAAAGACGAGGTCGGCAAAGTTGTTAATGAATATAGCAGTCGTTTCCTCACCAGCCTCTCGAAATCCTTACAAAATCTTACAAAGAACCGACACTGGAGACTCCATCCATAAAGGTTAATTAACATCTCCTCGCAGAAAGATTCACAATATGAGTAACGATTACGTGTCTTTGTTAAAAATACAGGCTTTTTTAAAATTAAAAATAAAATAAAATAAAAATATGGGATGCGTCCACCGTACGAGTTCCTGTGGATCAGCGGTTACTATAGAAACGATAAGAAGATTAATTAACACCTCCTGACCAATCGGATTCGAGTATTCGTCAGTGTTCTGGAATACTAAGTCTTTCCAACCTAGATGACTTGATATTAAAAAGTAAAGACTTTACCACCTCGTCCAACTATTACTCATGTAGCTTTTTTCCCTTTATATCCCATAATATTAACACGCTGACTGAATTATTGACGAAACCAGATTCCTGTCAGGTTCCATCTGCACAACCATTAGAGAATTAGAGGCTTCTTGTAAAGCTCACATGGTCATAACAGGCTTACGTAAGCTTGACAGGGAGTGGAACTGCACAGCCTGGAGCACTCGGGCTCAGATGCAGCATGTTATTTTCAGCGTCTGTGACGAACAGGTAGCGATGGAGTCTTGTTATTCCGCCGTGCTTTAGATGCCAACAGGCCTGAGATCTCTCGACACGTCCCGCGTTGTCAGTAACTTCGACGAGCCAAACGCAAAAACGCAAGGGAGTCCATTAAAGCAAGAGCATAAGCATTCAGGAACATCCAGCAGAGTGAATCGCACTCTCAAGCCTTCATTTAGCCCCACGTTGTCATAGCAACCCCAAACCTAATGCCACGTTCAAAACGTAAGACCGTGTTCTTCTCTTCTCTTCTCGGAACATTCGGAACATTTCTCTAATAGAAGCATTTTATCAGAAGCTCTTACGACAGAAACAATAACATATCAGAATGAGCGCGTTCATATTAAAGTATCGTTCATGTTACAGCCAGAACTACTGTCCTAGTGCTGTTATACCAAAGTAATGCACACGTTCTGACCAATCAGATGCAAGAATTCAACCCCGCTGTGGTATAACGTGTATTATTACAGTATTATCACATCCAATTAGTGAAATTTCAGACGCACATATCGTGTTAGGTTCGCTCGGGATGACTATATGTTAAGAACCCTTGGGTTGAGATGAGTCTTGTGTAATTGGGGAATTGGGGCGTTATAACAACAGCGGGTAGGAACTTGGTGGCTGATTGGTGTGATGCGTCCAGATATTTGGCTTCATGGGTAGCCAATCTGTGAACTTGGAGGACCTAAGTGAGTGGGCAAAAAAAAAAGAAAGAAAATAAACTAAGACTAATACCATGGATATATGAATGAGAAGACGGCAAGCACTGAAATAAATATCTAATCTCAGTTTAGTAAAATACCAGTACATTGCTGCATGAATAGTCTTAACTGTAATGAGCACATTCTTCACTGCAGATTTAGTTTTATATAACAATACACTCATTCTACAGCAGCTTATAAAATAGCACTTGATCCAGCACTGATCCTGACACCTTAATGAAAACTAAATAAGTGTGGTGAGATCGTAATGTGTGTGATATGCAGGTTACTTTATCACGCTTATCAAGTTCATCCTCTACTTTGAATTGTTGAATTAATAACACCGTGGCAATTCAATTTTTTAGTGTGATGCACTCTGCTGTAAGAATTCAATTCAGCTTCATTTCTATAGCGCTTTTAACAACGGACATTGTCCCAAAGAGGCTCTAATTCAGGATATGAACACACGGCCATGGTTTAAAAGATAAGCCAACTGAGTACTCGCCTTCAACAGTTCTCAATCTCAATTTAAGTTAATTCGTAATTGCATCTAAAAAAAGTTGTTGTTTTTTTAAAAACCTTCCATGAGATAAGCAGTGTCTCTCATTAAGATGCCGTCTCCTTCAATCTTCATCATGTCTAACGATACAGTTATTTAATAGCATCATATTTATGTGTTTAATATAGCTGAAAACTGCTTTCCATGGATTTATGAGCGTACCAACAGCCCAAAACATAAAATTCAGTGTGACATATTGCACTAATAAACTCTAAATACAGCCCAGAGACAGACCGAGAGAGAGAGCGAGAATCAGAAAGTTTCTTAATTAATGTTAAATCCCTTTACTATGTTGGAGAAGGTTTTATTATTGCTCAGATGTTGAACTGTTAGGGCGTATGGGGGAGGTTACTGCGCTGCACTTATGTAGCCTGAGAAGCTGAAGAAAAAAAAAATCGTCTTTGACATTTACATGGAATTGCATTGTGAGATGTGGATACTTGTCTACATCTACTTTGCCCTTTTCTCGAGGCTGTAATTCACATTTAAATATTCCAACTTTAGATAAAAAAAAAGTTTCCTTCCTTTAATTCAAAAAAGTACCAAAAAAAACATGCTGAGAAACCCAACTATCAAACACGTATTAGTTATTAAACATGGCCTAAATACTGGATGGCTTTTAAAACCCCAGCTTGTACAGGAAAAGCCCCGGAACACAAAAGATTCTGTATTTACCAATCATGGTGAAATAATTAAACGTGCGTACGTACAAATAACAGGAAATGAAATTTCTGTTTTTCCTTTAATGAGTGAAAAAGATTACGCTTTGTCTTTTTGGAGTGTTTTGGGACTAAACCGAGAGA
>JANDJT010000148.1:4547222-4551473 GCA_024331685.1 Stegophilus panzeri
CTCTCCCTCTTTTTCTCTCTCTCTCCCTCTCTTTCTCTCTGTCCCCCCCCTCTCTCGGTCTGTCTCTCTCTATCTCCCTCTCTCTCTTTCTCGCTGTCTCTCTCTCCATCTCTGTCTCTTTCTCTCTCTCCCTCTCTCTGTCTCTCTCGGTCTCTGTCTCCCTCTCACTGTCTCTCTCTCTCTCTGTCTCCCTCTCACTGTCTCTCTCTCTCTGTCTCCCTCTCACTGTGTCTCTCGGTCTGTGTCTGTCTCTCTGTGTCCCTCTCACTGTCTCTCTCTCTCTGTCTCCCTCTCACTGTGTCTCTCGGTCTCTGTCTGTCTCTCTGTGTCTGTCTCTGTCTCTCTGTGTCTGTCTCTCTGTGTCTGTCTCTCTGTGTCTGTCTCTCTCTCAGGAAACATGCATATTTATAGGAGAAAGCTATTACTTTTACTTAAAAAGGGAAACTAATACAGTTTTTTTTTTAATATAAAGGACGCTACTGCGTTTAAACAGACTCTTTGAAGTCAGAGGTACAACTTGTATAGTCCTTCACATTTATTATTCCTCTTTCATCTTATTAAGTACTGGTTTGGCTCTTAAACCAGTGGAAATAGGGACCACTCTGTTAAAAACAAAAAAGTTCCAGCACCAGCTCCATGTGAGTGTAATAGGGCTAGGACAAAATGCTGTAGAGGTGTGAATTGAAACTGTATCCCGGGACACTGGATATCTAACTCAGCCTCCACTTTTGCTTTTGATAATGATACTTTTGTTTTATATGTGCAGTCTCTGCTAAAATAAATAAATAAATAAATAAATAAAATAAAAAAGCCTTCATTGTCAATTTGGAAGCCACACCCAAACCTCTCAGTAAATATAACGATGTTCTACTTACGTTCTTCAAAATTGGCATGGTAGATTAGCTATAACTGTCTCAAAGAAGCATATCGACCCTTAGCATACGTCATGAGGAGACAGCTGGCTTCCATGAACAGTAGGACACGTGGAGCAAACAGAGGTCATTGCTCTCAGTATTCATAAAACTGTAGGTGAGAAATCCCCGGATGACCTGCTGCTTCCGCCGGGATTCTGCAGTATGGATCCGCTGGACACTGCGCTATCCCATAATGCAACGGGACTGGCACGGATGAGCTGTCAGAATCAAGAATGATGGAAGGCAACATGTCATCTCTTTTTAAGTTGTAGGTCACATGACCATGCCGACATGGCGGACGTAGTACGTCCGGATTGTATTCACGCTACACACTTATACTGATCCGTACTTACCGTAGCGACGGCCGAGCAGTAGGTAACGAACCAAATTCCGTTTTCGAACGCATGGATTGTTTTTCCCGTAATGTTTAAAATGGTCACGATGTTTTAACAGCGCCACCTGCAGCCCTGGAGTACTCGCAAAAATCTGCTTCCGTCTTCATGGAGACGGTGTCTAAGGCAATGATTACGCTGAGGTCTTAATTCGGTTAGAACTTAGCACTACATCTGGTTGAACATCTGATTCAGACTGATCTAGTCTGTCTTTCAGTACGTTATCAACGCTCTGAAACGTTGCTGTCTTTAATAAAAGGTGCTACTTTGTTTTTGGAAATGTATTTTGCTGAGCGTTGAGGTGCGTCTGTTTTCAGACATGAACGTAAATGATATCATAGTTATAACATGAATACGTGGCTGGTGTCGGCAGGTATCAAAATAGAAGCCGGTATAGATACAGATATATACGGTAGATAAATACAAACACAGAGTTTTTTATTTAAAAAAAAAAATAAATAAAAAGGAGGTATAGATTTTGCGTCACTTTTAGACAAGAACAAAAGTCAAGAATAGACACATGTCTGACTTCATACTCACAGATAAATAGATCAGAGGGAGTGCACAAGGAGAGCGTATGTGTCAATGGTTTTGAGGTGAATTGAAATTTATGGAGATATCTCACTGGCTTTGAGGAGGATCTCTGTGGCCTGCTGCTGAACTCTGTCTCTGGTGGCTTCCAGCTCGCACTCCGCTTCTTTCTGCCTGATCGCTATGATCTCCGCGTCCTGAGTCACTTCATCCAGCTGTTTGTGCAGCTCCTGCACGCACACACGCACACACGCACACACACACACACACATAAATAAAGCCATAGATGAAATGAAATGAGCAGTGCATCACTGATTGACACAGGCACTGTCTTATTCTTACTTCTCTCTCTCTTTCTCACTTTCCCTCACTCTCTCCCTGTCTCTTTCTCTCACTCTCTCTGTCCCTCTCTCTTTCTCTGTCTCTTTTCCTCTCTCTCTCCCGGTCTCTTTCCCTCGCTCTCTCTGTCTCTCGATCTGTCCCTCTCTCTCTCTCAGTCTGTCTGTCTCTTTCCCTCGCTCTCTCCCTCTCTGTCCATCTCTCTCTGTCTGTCTGTCTGTGTCTCTCTCTCCGTCTCTGTGTCTCTCTCTCTCTCTCTCTTTCTCTCTCTAAGATCAGGACCACTGTTGTCATTTCTCTCTTTCACTCTGTCCAGCCGTTTCCATTTTCCTTCTCATGAACTGTGAAAGTGCACCTCATCTCCCTCCACTCTTCCTACCCTATGCGCAATAACAATTTCCTACACTATCCTCTCTTTCTTTCTCTCTACTACTGTCATTTTCGCTCCTATTATCCGATACCGGTACTGATTTTCTGCCCGGAACGGTCATTTATTACTCATCTGAACCTTTTTTTACGCATTCTCATGTTCCCGCAGCGCAGCGAAGAGGAGCAGGCACTTCGTCAGATCTAATTGGACAGGTTTTTATAGCACGGGCTTCTCTGTGCGATTCAGAAAATGAACGAAATTTTATTAGTTCACAAACCAGTGGTGAGTATTCGTGACCAGATTGTGGCAGTGGTACTGGAAACACAGTGCACTTTACTTTACATTCTTCTTCATTTCCTCTGCTAGACAATGCGATGACATTCTGAAAATGTATAGTCTACAGCAGAGGCACACAACTTAAATGTGTGAAGGTCCAGTTACATAAAAGTTCTTGCCTACAAAGGTCTGGATAAGCAACTAACATGATTGAACGACAACATTTACCTTTAAAAGGTACAGGAGTTGATTAAAAAACATCTTACTTGTACAAATAACCCGGAAAATATGTAGAAAATGATGATTATTATTTATTTTTAAATGGTTTAAGCCATGACCTCAGCATAAGTGTACTATGTGGCTGAAAGTCATGGTCTGGAGTGTTTTATTTTGTTTACACTGACCTTTTGTCAGTCATTTAATAGATACTCAGGAAAGCCCCTTCACCCCTCCCCTTTATTTCAAGTGGTTATGTTTTGGGGCACGGTGGCTTAGAGGTTAACACATTTGTTAACACGGAGTTTGCATGTTCTCCCTGTGCTTCGGGGGTTTCCTCCGGGTTCTCCAGTTTCCTCCTCCAGTCCAAACACATGCTCTGTAGGCTGATTGGCATTTCCAAATTGTCTGTAGTGTGTGAATGTGTGTGTGATTGTGCCCTGCGATGGGTTGGCACCCCGTCCAGGGTGTCCCCCGCCTAGTGCCCCAAGTTCCCTGGGATAGGCTCCAGGCTCCCCGCGACCCTGTGTAGGAAAAGCTGTACATAAAATGGACGGCTGTTTTGTTTTGACGCCCCACGTTACAACGTTTAAATAACACCGTGGACCTTGAATAGATCAGACGTCTGTTTTGAATTTGACGAGGGAAGAATAAACGTACACATCCCCAATCGTTCATCTACATATTCGGTTTTCGCGGTCACCTTTAATTTATTTATTTTTAACAACCGAGCCGTGTCGACGGCAAACGAGATGGAACGTCTATGAAAGTCTACGAAAACCCACCCTTTTCTGACCCAGTTTCAATAACGCTGTAGCAATTTTTTGGTCCGATGAGCAGCCTTTAGTGAAATAACTGACATAAATGTATGTGATTGGATAAACTGAACAGAAGCAACAGGAGATCTACTACAGGAGCCGAGCTGGCCTGTGTTTACAAAACCTGAGTCGCAGAACTACGAACATTACGAACGTCAATCTGCTCTGGAAGAGTATTTATTCAAACGCTCGGGTCCGGTCCGCTCAAATATTTCAGGAGGTGTACCGCCAAACTTCAGTCTCAGGAAAAGTTCAGACAGCAATTATAGACAGCACACACACCTACACACACCTACACACCTTCTCCACTCAGCAAGGGGTCCGAGGGATTTAATGACGGCTCGCTCATTAACGGATGGCCGTGTGTGTACTGTACACGATCTGTGCGCTGGACT
>JANDJT010000148.1:4554091-4571044 GCA_024331685.1 Stegophilus panzeri
ACACAAAAACGATGTTGACTCTGAAGGGGCGTGGTCACCGCAAGCGAAGCCGTGCCACAGCAAGTTATCTTGTCGGAGAAGATCGTGTTTACGAGTTGAACGTACACGAACGCCACCCACAAAGACGTAATTACAGGCGGGATTTTCTTTCGGCTCCGAGCTGTGGGCGTGTCGGGAAGAAAACATGGCGGAATCGACGCACGCGACGTCTGTAGTTGAGGCTAAATTTGTCAAAATTGAACGTTTACTCGTCTCAGAAGCTGATTTCGGTTATTATGTGTTTGGTTTATGCAGCAAATTACTGAAATACAGGCAAACCGGTTAACGTTTAAGCACCGACAGGAGAGAAAGGGTTTGATTTGAGGCGTTGCATTGTACAATTACGATATAATGTCTAACGATAAAGCTTACAGCGGCTTCGAATATTGATGAAAAACATAAAAACGCAAAAACACACCTGATGCGCATTCTTTGTTGATCGTTTTCTAAGCAGACTTAAAAAAAAAAAAAAAAAGTACTGTATTGACATTTTTTTAGTTAATTAAGAGAAGGTACACCGCGATCTTGCTCCGACCGAAGTGACTTGAACGCTCCTGACGTCGTAATCACGACTTCCCAACTCGTAAATACGAACTTCCCAGGAGCAACGTTCAGTTGCAAGGGATCCATGGAGTGGCATAGAATCCTTCGCTAACCCTTATGTTGCGAAATTGAGTAAATAAAGCATTGCTATGAATTACCCGATGTTTATTTCGGCTCCTTTGTTAATAATGTCGTGTGATAAAAAGTGCACGGCGTTCCCTCGTGTCGCAAATAAAAGTCGTCTTTTCTTGCGATTGGACAGATGATCTTGTAAACAACTGAACAAGACGTGATAAGGGTTTTTGAAGCCTGAAAACCAGCATAGACAGCGTAGTATATCCTCATGTCCAAGATGTGGGGTTCACAAACGTTTTCATAAACAAAAATCACCCCAAATGGACGTTATATATTTTCTACAACCCCAAGATTTAGACTTTAAGACTTCAATAAATGAATTGGTATTTGATCAAAGTCACTCGTCGTCGTCAAGGAACTAGCGGATGTGGACGGATGTAGAAATCCCACTGTGGCAGGTGGGGGCGTGGTGTAACGTGAATCTGCAGCGGGAGCGTGTGGGAGTGAGCAGATTAATGCGGCACACCTGTCTCTCATTATTAGGTGTTTATTTACCATGCTGTTTTTCTCTCTCTCTCTCTCTCTCTCTCTCTCAGTGAGCGGGGCCAACGTATGCATGCAGAGGAACAGACAAAGTGTCCAAATTTATTGTTGATCTCCTACGCTAGTGCAGTGTGTCAGGATAGCAGAATAGCGGAATAGACTAAGGGCGCGTCTCGATCAGCTCTCTAGGTGGTGAATAAGTATATAATGTACACGAGTTGGGACAGTGGTAAGATCCCTGTCTCACTACACATTAGGACACTGATGACTCGGTTTCCGGCGACATGACGACGTACTCGCGTTGTAAAACGTCACCGCTGGCGTTTATCAACAACACGCAGGACCGATATCTTTCTGATATTATACGTCGTATAAATTTGTTCGCTTAATCACACGCGGTCCTGTCACGGCACTTCAAGCAGGATCGTAAGCTCGCTTAAACATCGTTAGACTCAAACAAACCGTATATAAAACGTCAAATAAAGTTAAAAATCGCGACCGTACTGTAGGTAATCATGTGAGAGCTACAACGACGATAACAAGCTACTTATATTTGTAGACGACGTTAGCTGAGAGTTCGTCCGCCATTTTGTTTTGTTTCCGAGCCGGGAGGCTTCAGAAAACATGACGTCATTTCCAGTAAGGGAACATAGTGAGCGTCGACGCTCCCTGGTTTTTGCGGTGCATTGTGGGATTTTTTTTTAACAGAGCGAATGATCCAGCGCAATGGAAGGATTTAGCGATCGAGACAGAACTTAAAAAGTCCGACTCCCCGATCGGCGCGCTGATTACTGAACTCGGGAGCTGATTGAGACGCACCCTAAGACAGCACGTACGCTCTTCATTTAAAGGTGGAAACCCGGTAACGTGTCAAAAATGTTAGCGTACAAATCGTTACCTTGATGTTGCTCTCGGCGGCGGTGAGCGAGGACTGCAGTTTGTGCGATTTCTCCTGGCTCTCTCTGGCCTCCTCTTGAACCCGCTGCAGCTCGGAGCGCAGCTTACCCAGCGTCTTCTGCAGCGCCGCTTCCTGCGCCTGGAACTCCTTCCTCAGCTCCGCCTCGGTCTTCTTCCAGGCCAGCAGGTTCTCGGCCGTCATCTGCTGCGTGCGCTTCATGGCCTCCAGCTCTCTCTCGTAGAAGGCCTGCGCCTTGTTCAGCTTGGCCTCGTACTCCTCCACCAGGCGCTTCTTGTCCTGCTTGAGCTCCTCCACCCGCTCCGTCAGAGCCTCCACCTCCTGCTTGTGCAGCTGGCTCAGCTTCTCTTGATCTTTGCTGTAGTTGGCGTTCTGGCTCTGGTGTGATCGCAGCAGCTCCTGGACCTGCACCAAAAAACAAAACAAAACAAAAAACCCTCATTTGGTTCCTAAACGCAATTTTAGAAGTCATTTTAAATGTTTACTGCGACTAACCATACATAAAGCATGTTATACAACGTTTACAGAGATACAGGGTGTTTTCAACAAAAGCTCTTCACTGGTCTTCTGAAGCTGTAGGAAGTGAAACCGTACGTATAAATATAACTCGTAGCTGAAATGTGATATTAGTACCTCCTGTCTGTGTTCGGTGCGCAGCTCCTCCAGCGCCTGTCTCTTCTCCTGCTCAAACTGCGCCTGCACCTGAGCGAAGGCCCTCAGCTTCTCCTCGAAGGATCGCCGCATCTCCTCGACCTCACGCGACATGCTGACCACGCGCTGCGTGTGCTGCGCCTCCGTGCACAGCTGCATGTCCTCCACCCGCTGCCGGTACGACTCGAACTCGGCCAGCGCCTGCCGCTTCATCCTGTCGTGCACCTCCATGGATTCCTCCAGGGACTGGATGCGCCGCTTCAGGTCTATCTCGTCGCTGATCTTGCTCTTGTACTGCATGATCTTCTCGCGTGTCTCCGACAAGATCTGCTGCACCTCCTCTTCGTGGGCCTCTTTCAAGGTCTGGATAGCTGCCTCGTGCTCGTCGTTCTTTGTATTGAGCGCGTAAATCACCTGGTTTAGGAAAAGAGAGAGGTTTGAGACCGGGAATGGGCTCTGAGGGATTTGGGAAGACACCAAGCGTTGTTAAATAAAACTGCTAGCATGTGGTGGGGAAAAGGGTTTTTAGGTTCCCAGTGCAAGAATAAAAGCTGTGTGTTGTAAAGAAATGAGAAGGCCACAGGGAACCTAAAACTGTGATTACCTCTTAATTACTTCGCTCGTGGACACATAATATGAAGTTCGAATAAATGCTTTCCAAATGCTGTCATCAATCGAACTCTTATTGTATACAACCAACACAGTTCCTCCCACACAGCTTCAACCAAACTACGGTCTCTACTTTACATACCGCGATTGTTCTGTTGAAATGGCGTAGCAGACTGCGGATATCTCATAGAAAGACTTCATGCTCATTAGAATATTAGACCACACCCACCCGGACAGTTTTCCGATTGGTCTGATTAGTGAGTTTAGCTGCTGTTTATGCAACTGATTTTTTTTCCCCTCCCTCTACAGATATTTTCTCAGTCTGGATGTTTAATCAAAACACTCAACACGGGTGTCATATAAACATTTGTTTATTATATTACACGATAGTCCATCTAAACCGACTTTCACCTAATCTCACCAACATGTTTTACAGCATCATACAGGTATTTTTAATTCATTCTAAATACACCAAAAGATACTTATTTGTATTAAGAGAAAAACTTTAAGAGAAAACGTATTTTAACATGTTTTCGCTCATTGACACTCGGCTGTTTTTAACGGTTATTTATTTATTTACTTATTTAGTAAAATCACAGAAGAGTTTAATATTAAATATTAATGTGCTCGGCGTTAAATATGCGTTAACCTTTCGCATTTTCAGTCTGAGGACGTTTCGAAAAAATACAGAAATTAGAGATACACATAATGAAAACATAACTGAATCATAAACACCAGATACGCGCCTCATGACCAATAATACAATAATAATGAACAAATTACTGAGGCTTATTTCACTACAGGAATAAAAATAACTCTTTTTTTTTTTTTTTGGTTTTTGCCTGTTAATTTTCACTAGAAATAAAATGCGACATCTGATTTTGATTCTGTTTTTTTCCAGTGTGTGCGTGCGTCACACTCCGAGTCCACTTCCCTAATTGTCTGGCCAGAGAGTAATATTCTGCATGAACAGCTTTTGTCAAACAATGTCTAAGCCGCAGAGCGGGGAGAAGGTGTCGTCTTCGTCTCGTAATGGCCGGTCTGCTCCGAGAGACACGAGAGCGGTCATTATCTTCACACTGCGCTTTCGCACGTGGCGCTTTGTGAGCACAGAGAACACAATGGGCTGGTGAGAAAAGCAGGTAGGTCTGAAAGTGCACTTCAGCTCATGGTATTGCTGCAGGATCCTTTCTCCTTACTGAACTCATTGAAGAGCAGTAAAACACTATTTGGTGATCTCGAACACAATGTTTAACTGAAATCTCTGTACTGATGGAGCCACACACACACACACACTCACACACACAATGCTCTTCACAGCCAGGGTTTAGCAAACAGTTCACAGTATTCAGAGTTGAGTTACGTGCCCTTTTTGGGGGGATTTAATACCAGCATTGTGCACCATCATTATTCGAACCTAACCACTATTCAGAAGTTACACACACACAGGGGCGGAGTTTGCCTATAACAGAGGCGTGTCTTAGTTATTCTTACTTATTCTGACCTTGCGCTTTTTTCTGTCTCCATGATATCAGCATGACTAAGGAGTAGTATTCAATCCAGCGCCTTTGTCTGACACTATGTCGCTATGGCAAAAGTATGTGGACACCTCACCATCACACCCATCCCATTTCAGATTTATCCCCCCTTTGCTGTTCTAATAACCTCCACTCAGTCTGGGAAGGCTTTCCACTAGATTTCGGAGTGTGTCCATTCAGCTACAAGAGCATTAGTGAGGTCAGGCGCTGATATCGACTGAGGAGGCCTGGTGTGCAGTCGGCGTTACGGTTCATCCCAAAAGTGTTCAATTTAATATTATTAATTAATATTACTGAGATAGCGTTTTTTCTTTTTCGAATATTGACAGTCATCTGATATTAGAGAAAGAGAAATAGAGAAAAAGAGAGAGACAGAGAGAGAGCGCGAGGGAAAGAGACAGAGAGAGAGATAGAGAGAGAGAGACAGAGATAAAGAGAGAAAGAGAGAGAGACAGATAGAGAGAGAGAAAGAGAGAGACAGAGATAGAGAGAGAGAGAAAGAGAGAGAGAGATAGAGACAGAGATAGAGAGAGAGGCTGGTGAGGGAATGATTGTTTATTGCAGCTATAATAGTAAGTGAGAACAGGAAATAACTCGCCTCTTTCGGATGTTCCACATTACCATTAAAATAATGTTCCACATTACCATTCCATAAACCATTAAAATGATGTTCATTAATAAAATAAACACTGTAATTGATGGATATCAGTGAGGTATAAGATGATATATTATTCTTTACTAAACATTTCCAGTTCCAAAAAACAAAAACAAAAACAAAAAAAACTTCTGAATCCAATTCCAGTCTTTTCCATTTGTTACAGGATCGAACCGAATCCATTCTTTTTTTCCTCCAATATCCAAAGCGGTGATCTTTTTTTTTTTACTTGTATCGTACTGATTCTGATCCTGGATATCGGATCGGTGCCATCTCGAATAATTATTATTATTTAACACATAAATGAATAACATGCATAGCGCTGTGCCTTTAAAGTGCACTTTTTTTCAGAGGAGACAGCATCTTAATCAGAGGCGTTTGCTCGTTGTCCTTTTCTCTTCATTTATTTATTTCATTTATCATTTCTGGAATGCTCTTTATAGGTACACCGTTATCTTTCCATTTCAAGAAAATAAACGTGTAGAACATTGCGACACTGCATGAGGAAATGTGCGATGAAACTGTAAAAAAGGATGAGTTGCAATAAAGTAAAATAAATACTTTTAATTTTTTTTTTTTTTCCAAAAGGAGACATTTCTCATTCTGCAGACTGAATTTTTCCATGGAGAATATGATAAACACTTAAAGTGAGCCGTAACCGCAGCAGACGAGTGCTCGGCCTTCACGTATCCTGAAGTATCCTTCATGTTTTCTGTACAGGAGAGCGCCAAATGTAGCTTGGCATGGATTCATCAACTCTCTGGAACTGCAGCGATGAACACATTTCTTTCAGAAGCTACTCCCTCCATTAAATGAAATCGCTATATTTGACGCAAAAACGGATTTGATGACCAACCTGCCACTTGTAACGGCGACGTGTGTTAAAACCATCTACGGCGATATACTAAATTATCTCAGAAAAGTGAACTGTGTCACAAAATAATTATCATTCTTATTCAATTCTAGGTCTTGGTGCTGTCATATTGTCCAGCCCGAGGATGTCCACCATGGATTTCCATTTCAGTGCATCATTACTCAGTGTGTGTGTGTGTGTGTGTGTGTGTGTGTGTGTGTGTGAGAAGAATACTACGAACTGCTAAAGCCAACACACACACACACACACACACACACACACTGGGGATTTTCTTTTCTCCACATCCAAGATAACAACGGCGCTTTTCTCTTCCAATGTGTTATTATACTGTATCTCTGTCTTCCACTCCAGCAGCCAGACAGAACCCTAAACACACACTTTACACACCTGCATATCCTGGAGGTTAGGCATCCTCCCTGACCGACTGATATTTCCTTCCAGGTCATTTTTCTGGATATCTGTTCACCGGGGTTTGTTATGTCTCTGCCCGACCTCTGCGATGCCTCAGAGCAACGCCGTTACCTGAATAATATCCAAGCTAAAACAAGACAAATGCGTGCAGATGTAAAGCGACGTGGGGTTGGACTGTTACCTGTATCGATTCGGTTGCGTTTGCCTCCCAGCTTCTGTTCGACCGCCGGTCTTGAGATATCAATTTAAATGAGCTGGGAAACTACTTTAGCTCTGCGTTCAATCCTGAACAGAATTTCAACGTGACAAATCTGCTAATGTCCCTCGGCAGCGGCGGCGTAATCGCGTCATCCGATCTCAGAGCCATTATTAGGTGGCCTCCTATCGGTCAATACTTCGCCACAATGATAACAACAGGAATTTGCTGAAGGACAGTAAAAGACTAATGTGTGTGGCAGCCTGGGAAAGCTGTTCACCTTTTCTATTCTATATAATTAGGGCAGCTGTGGCTCAGGTGGTAGAGAGGGCTGTCCACTAATCGTGAAGTGTCCTTGGGAAAGACACTGAATCCCAAGTTGATAACGTATAACGTCTTTGTACGCTGTAGCATCACAATTTCCATTCTGTGGAACTAAGAGGCCCAAACCTGTTCCAGCATGACAATGCCCCTGTGCACAAAGCCAGATCCATGAAGATCTGGTTTGCCAAGAACTCGAGCATCCTGCACAGAGCCCTGACCTCAACCCCAATGATCACCTTTGGGATGAACTGGAACTGGGAGCCTCCTCACACAACATCAATACCTGATCTCACTAATCCTCGTGGCCGAATGATCACAAATCCCCACCGCTACACTCCACAATCTAGTGGAAAGCCTTCCCAGAACAGTGGAGCTGATTATAACGGCAAAGTGGGAATGAGATGTTCAACAAGCACATATGGGTGTGATATTCAGGTGTGTACAAACTTTTTGGCCATATAGTGTATTGTACAGTGATAAACTAGTCCAGATTAGTCAAAAGTGATGAGAAATGTCCTTGAGTGCGTCAGATTAAAATGAATTCTTGAACTCGGGCTTGTGTAGCAGGACATTCAGACCGGTCGTACAGTATATTTGAAAAATCGCCGACGGGACGGAAATAGAGTTAGCACACGAGCAGGTGCATGGGACCGCATGATCTGTCAGGCGTGTGAATATGCATTAAGCAAGGAAAAAAAAGACTTTAATGAGGCTCACGGAGAGCGCTAATTACAGTAATTATTTTCACTAAACCATAAGGTGCACCTTTATCCATAAAGTAATTAGCAGCATTTGGAAACGCATGCACGGAAACTTCTCAGTGGATTTTGACTGAATGCAAACTCATGTAGACTTTTTTCCATGTGAGGAGAACTCATGTTCACTATGTTCACTTTAACCATGATAATCTACTTTTTTTCTACTAAAGCTTTCTGCATTAGCTAATGATGAGAGGTTGGGGTTTTTTTTTTATTTTTATTTTTTTTTTTTTTTATAAAGGCCTTGTGTTGTGCTTGGAGAGATGATATGGTGAGGCGTATGTTCCTGGGATCTAGGGAGCGTCTGACTTCAGTCGAGTCAGCTTCTGAACCTGACACTGGTTCTAATCGATTCGTATCCAAGCGCATCGAATAAAAACATTCATTATTTAAAGCAGACTTTATTCTCAGGTGCTTCAGTTATGGATGGACTACAATCCTGAATTCCATATTTTGCCCACAGCTCTGTGTTTCACATTCTGCTTTAGCTTTAACTTCAAAATCTAGACCTCAGCTGCTTGACCAGAAGCTGAACAAATAAACCAGCAAGTTGTTGGTCAAGGTTTTGGCTAGGAGATGCGGATATTTGATCGTTATACGAGTCTGGCTAGCGTCTTCGTGTAGTAGCAGGTAGAAACACGTATACGATGCTTTGTGCTGTACCTTATCCTTTTTCCGTTATGTCAGAGTTTCCACAATCCTCCATGCTCCTGAGTCGCGCATGCTAATTAAGCCGACTGGAAAAATCGTTCGACTGTAAACCAATGAAAAAGTTTGTTTGGTTTTGTTGGCTTTTTCTAGGATTAAAACGTCTTCTGCTGGACAGCTTCGGGCTACTGATTTGTCCAACCGTCACCATGGTGAATCAACATGAAATCTAGTCTAGTCTGATCAAGTACGTGCATCTCGTTATACAGCCAGACGACATGTCCTCTACCCAGACAACACGAGCATGGGGTAGACAAATTCTTTTACAACCACAGGTTCACACAGACAGACTGAGATACACACTGCTGGGAGGGGACCGAGACGGGAAAGTAATCTACACATAAATATAGCGTTGAGATGTGTGTCAGTGGGTGGGAAACGGCATTTACGAGCTGATGAAGCTGTCAGAAGAGCGAGCGTGCACTATGCCAGATGGAGTCGGCTTCTGGCATCGTTTTCAATCAGGGGAAACTGCGAAAGAAGGCGCGTTGCATAATTACACCGAGATAAACTGCTCTCCCCATCAGCATCCTCAACTCACAGGTCTTGCAGCAGGGTTCTTTGCCATCGTCGCTTGCTTGCTGTGAGCACGACGCATTTTCACAAGACTCGCTGCCAGGTAGCGTTCTGTCACGCTACTTCGCTTGAGGTGGTAGAAACGGAGTACGAGGAAAGCTGTCATTACACATGCGTTCTTATCGTTACAGAGCATGACTGATTCGCACAGCGGTCTAGCTAAGACTAGGATCTGTCAGGACGCTAGTAAAACCAGCCGCACTGATTAATTACCAAACTCCCAAACGCTACGCGTGTCAAGGGTAAGGCACTGTTTAGGAACTAAGATCCTAATCTACCTCGCGTATTTTTAATCTCGTTACCTCTGGAGATCGTCACGGACAAAAACTCCAGATGATGGTGCGTCATCATGAAATGTCACCGTAAAGTCTAAGTGAGATTTCATCGTTCGAAAACAAAAAAAAAAGGTGGTAATCTTCGTTTTCCGGTGCGCCTGAGAGAACGATTAAAAGGTCCGTTTGATTAAGGGGAAACAAATCCGTCGTGTTACTGACTGAAATGCTCAGAAGGCCACATGAATGTTTACATGAATGTCCTTGTTTCTGGCTCGGATACTTCTTCGACATCGCTCGAGTTCGTTATTGGCCTTAAGAACGGCTGTGTGCCGGAGCTACTCGGAATGTAAATAAACCAACACTATATAATCGATTATCGATCGGCATGTTAGAAGACGTCGATGGATTAAAATGACATTTAAAAGTTTAAACGCTCGTGTTTAGTAGCTAGATTCACATTGTACGCTACCGTTTGATACTGCCTAGCGTAATAACTAACGGCATAATAGATCCTGGAGATAGGCCTGACCTCGCTGGAACATGTACAGTGATACGGCTTCATCTAGAGGGTCCTGATATGACACAATCTTTGTGGTTTTAATAGTACACAGGTAGACCTATGCGATAGATTTAAATATGTGCTGAACCAGTCAATATTTATGTTTGAATATTAGAGAGAAAACTGTATAATTTGATTATTGATACGTGAAACAGGCATCGATCCCAAGCCTAGTAGCTACTGTTTTTTAATCCCATTAGAATAACTAATATTTTTGTTCATACCTACGATATTTTCCAGTGAATGTAGTTGGTTCTGGTAGCCTAATTTAAACCAATCACGACCCTGACCAGGCACTTACTAAGGACGAACGCTAATGAATAATCACTATATGATGCTCACGTACAAGACCATGTCTGGAACAGCACCCCCCCTCCCCCTGTTTATTAACTTGTTTATTTCCAATTTTTAATGGAAAAAACACCCCAGAATTTTAATGCGGTCTCATATGTTTGCATTACCAAACATAGCTACGAATAGTTCATACAGTTCTAACCTAGACAGTTGTCCCTGTAGGGAAACTCTTAAAGGTTTTACAGTATATAGAACCCGGCTACGAAGAGGTTTTCCTTTTACAGACGTTTTTTTTTGTAGAATCCTTTTAGTAATCTATGAACCGTTTTACAAATGAAAATCCAAAACTGATCACGATGATAGAAGGAATAGTTCAGATATCTTGTGCTTGCCGACATTGTTCTTCACGATCTACTAAATATTTATGTTTAAACAAATGATCGTGGACCGCAACCGCAGTTCAGAGTCGGCTCGCTGTGTAATCGTCATAATGAAAATATTTATCACATACCAACACTAAAACACAGGGAATCCAGAAGCGGTGGCACTGAAAGCCATCGTAACTGAGGACGAGGAGGCGTGATTGGTTTAATGAACCTTCCTGCTTTTTCATGTCCGTTTGCTAGAAGAACTCTTATAACTGAAAGTCTTCTCCAACCAGAAGGCTGGCTGTGTAACTGTTGCTCTCTTTGAATCAGCTCTTTTTTTTTTTTTTTTTTATTAACCGAGAATATTGTGCTGAAACACATCACTCTTCCTTAACACAGGACTTTACATCTCCGACCTGCTTATTAGCATACATTCTCTGGGATTTCACTGCAAGTCTAAACACGCATGGAGTACAGAGAAGAAAAAGAGAAGCAGAGGAAAATCGTTCCTGTCTTCTCTGTCAGAGAAATGCCTGCAGCCTGGAATGGCAACTAGCACCTATGGACCGTCTTCCTGTCTTGTCTCTCTCTCTCTTTCTCTCTCTCTCTCTCTCTCTCACTCAGACACACACTGTGCACCTGTCAAATCAGCAATCGAAAATCTACACAGAAGGGATGAAACAGAGGATTTGGGGACTGTGAGCTTCTCAAACTGTGAAGCAAACTACCCAAATAAAGCTGATGCACCTTCTGAGTACACTTTTGAGGACTTAAGTGCATCCTGTTGAATGAAAGGAGTCATTCCTGTTTCCATTAAAGTTAAAGAAATGCAAAAAATGTGATAAAACCCGAAAGATGCTAAATATTTCTCGCATCTAAAGTAAAGTCGGATAAATGAATGTAAGATTGAGAGCTTAATAAAAGGAGTATGTGAGAGATAGCTTGGGTAAAGTTAACATTCGGATGATAGATTCATTCGGGGGGGTTCACGGTGGCTTAGTGGTCAGCACGTTTGCCTCGCACCTCCGGGGTTGGGGGGTTTGAACCGCGCCACTGCCCTGTGTGCGAGGACTTTGCATGTTCTCCTCGTGCTTCGGGGGGTTTCCTCCGGGTACTCCGGTTTCCTCCCCCCCAGTCCAAAGACATGCGTTGCAGGCTGATCGGCATGTCCAAATTGTCCGTAGTGTGTGAATGGGTGTGTGATTGTGTGTGAGTGTGCCCTGTGATGGGTTGGCACCCCGTCCCATGTGTCCCCCACCTTGTGCCTCAGGTCCCCTGGGATCGGCTCCAGGATCCCCTGTGTGGATAAGCAGTACAGAAAATGGACGGATGGATGAATGGATATATTTCTGTCATATCACCCACCCCTAATTGTAACACTATAATATTCAATTCAACATGTCATAAATATCCTTGTAATAATGTCATAAAATATCCATAAATATCCATAATAATGTCATAATAATCCTCATCATATTCACTCGAATAATAATATTATTCACTGGCACTTTGTCATCCATATTGTTTTTTTTTCCTCTTTCCCCCCAACTTACAATTTGATTGGTTGAGGAAAAAAAAAAGTGTTATTCTGAAAGGTTTAACTTTTGGAAGCACTCTTCTGTAGCTAAAAACGCCACTTCTTACAGGATCGCATGTAAAATGTGTGCTTATAATTCAGAAAAAAAAAAACAAAAAAAACAAACAAAAAAAAACCCGTAAGAAAGCAGGCCTTTAAAAACAGTTTTAAAAGGTAAATCTTAACTAAAATCATTTATTTCCCCATAAGGTTAAATGTGAATCATTTATGATTCACCTTTATGGCTATTGCCAAAGACAAACATGTTTTCTTCTCACTGAAAAAATACAGGGGAAAAAAGCCTGCCTGTAGATGTTAGTACAGACGTGAGTTCCTAAGCAGTACCATCATCGTCAAAAGCAAAGTCACTTTACAAATAAATGAAAGCAGTGTCTCTTTACCCCGAGAGGACTGCAGATATAACAGTACAAAGCGGAACTGTTTCGGTTAGGCTAAGCTAAGCTAAGCAACCGATTACTACGGTTTCAGTGAGAGCGCATTCAGGCACCGGGGACTGGGATGTAGGCCAACTTAATTAAATATCAGCCCCATCCTTGAGCTGCATAACAAATCAAAGGGACACATGAAGACCTGAAGAGACAGCAGGGATGGCGTCCAACTCCTTCCGCCTCCTGACAGGAGCCGCTTTTCTCGTCCTACACATTTCGGTCTTTATATCAGCTCCACGGAATCTATTCTTGGACGCGTTGAAGAATTCGAATAGAAATCCTTCAAAAAAGAGCAAGGATTACGTCACGAATAGCATTTTACCTCTGGAAAAATCCTTGTTACTTCCAAATGAGAAGCAATGTCAATATTTTTTCTCGAGAAATGAAAACGCTAAAGCGATGGGATCAAGGAAACGTTGGAAGCGAGGACAAATAGGACAGTGGAAGCAAACAGCGAGTCCCATGCAAACCTGTACAGATATTTCAGGACAGGTAGAACAGCTCCATAACTTTAAAAAAATAAATAAATAAAAATCCTCGGAGAAAGGATGAGATGAGCCGTCACCTAGCAACTAGTCTCGGGAGAACATCCTTTCACAATTAATCTGCCATTCAGATTTCAGGAGGACATCTGAGGCTGAATAGACTTCATGCACCTCTATGCAATGCTCAATCGATGCTAGATCCAATTCAGCATTGAAACAATTCATTAAAAAGGGCGTGACATTTAAACAGCAGTAGTAGCTGACGTGACGTCCAGCACTGACAAAACGACCTTGCCACTACGACTGATCGTTTTATAGAAAATTTCTGAAAGACACATAGGCGAAGACAGCTTGACAAACGAGGCCAAACATATTTGCTGCAGTGCCTTTTAAAGCCCAGGACAATCTGCTATTCAGCAAGCATAAAGGCCAAGTCCCAGAGTAGAGCCACAGGTGTGACAAAAGACCTTTCAGCCTGTTTGTCATGTCCTCTTCACGCAAATGTCTGAGACCGTTATGTAATCTTGAAAAGGGGGTTGAGAAATCAATTATTCTGAGCACACACGTAGAGCAAATCCATCTCGCTATAGGTAAAACCGAACTCTGCGAATTTGTCACCGTTATCATCGGGGAGTGCTTAGCCAACTCTAGCTTACTCCAAGGTACCGAATAAAGCAATTAAGCAAAAAATGTCATAATCATGACACCTAAAATCCACGCCTACAATACAAAACTTAAACCTTTACTCTAAACTTGTTAACATGTAATTGTTAACGCGAAAATGAACTGATATAGCTAGTGTAAATAATGATGGACCTTGTCTCTGTGCAGAACGTCTGCGAATCAGCAGATTATTATAAAACACAATACTCATAACCAAGTAGCAACAGACACTGCTGCTAGCCCCACCCACAAATACCACTAGCTCCTAATTGCTGCCAGAGTTGAAGCTTCAAAACCTCAAAACTGAAACATTTGCTAGTGGATGTGTAGCCAATAGAAAAATCCCAAGTACCAAAAGGTTCTAGCACTCGCAATATACAGCCAAGTTGTTTAGCCCTGAATCGGATGGAAGAATGCTGCTGTGTGGTCCAACGTAACAGGGAACGTGTAAAGACCCACCGAGACCATAACATCTTGAAAAGATAAAACAAAATAAGCACTGACAGACATGTGAGAGGCTCTGCAGGGAGCAGTGGCGTCTTCCTTTTGATGTGGTTCAAGTTTCAAGCTTTCATCCTACTCGGAAACCCCACAGTAATGCAACTTATCTCTTCACAGAAACCCGACCACCTCTCAGCACACCAAATACGGATCCACTGTTAGTGGGCAACAACCCACACGATGGTGCAAACTTCTCCCCTGATACTGCACTGAGTCAAGCCAGCTTTTCCCAGTGGTAGTGAACACAGCACTACATCCCATACATCACATGCACAAGCTGGGTGACCCTGTTTCATCACCATGGTAACAACATCATGATATTCATTTGATAAATTCTGGACTGAAAGTGAGAAGGTCTTCTTTTTGCCTTTAATGGATTTGAGAGCTTGATGGTTAGACGGCAGGTCTGAAACGTGAGCCAGGCTTGTAGCACATATCAGAGACTGGTCCACTGTCTCTCACTGCTGGGATTGCTGTCCCTACCGTCTAACGCTAATAAGAGAGCACACCCGAGAAGCCAGGTGTCTAAAACCGATATACGCTCATTAAAGGGGGACGGATGGGCAAAGTTGCCAAACTATCACCCTGTTGAGCAAACCCGGTGATGTGTCCTAGTTTAGAGAAAGGGGTCAGATCATGCTTCAGGGCAGCTTTTGGTCCAGCAGTATTTTCTTTGAAAACCATCCACACAGGGAATGATTTTGAAATGCTACACAGGATTATAGTAGTTTGAAGACAGGTTCTCAAATGGCGCAACAGAAAAGCGTTCTCTCTATCTGCAAGACTTCGAATTCAAATTGCGATGATGCTACACCTTTCTGTATTCTCATGATAGGTTTCCTACGACTGCCACAATCCTGACCACGATCAATCAGTTACTGAAGACGAAAACGAAATCCATCATCACTTTGCACATATTTATCTAAAGGGTATTCTTTCCAAAACTTCTTTTTGATCTACAGATCACCAGCTGGACATGTTCTAATGTGATTCAGGTCATGTGCTGTATATTCTATACGGTATATTTAGGTTTGTGTAGGTGGACTGTAATTGCACATGACGGCATGCAAACTTTCTGATTGCTGATTCTGACCCTCGCAATAAAGAGAAACAAGTTACTGTGGCAACCATCACCAGCTGCCTGTGTAGAGAAAAAAAGAAAAGACAAAATAAGGGCACAGCCTGGTTTTCCGTTCTACTGCAATTTACTGTTACTGTTTTTAACTACACAGCAAGCTCTAATTGAGTTTGAGTATTCCAGGAGCCTATAATTAAACTCTTGCAGAAATCAGTTGATTAGGCTCAGATTAGTCTCTGCGCAACCATTAACTCATATGTTGATTAAGTAAGTTTGAGAAGACATCTCGAGAACTTATAGTTGAAATGAAGCTTCTGGTTACATGATGATTATAAACTTCACCAACACGAGCTTGCTTATTACAAATATTGGTGCGAACTAATGTAGAAAGCTGGTCTGCATTATATAATTTATTAAATTATTTATTCATTTATTGCATTATTAACATTATTAACATCTACCCAGCTCACTTTTTTTTCTCTCTTCTGATTTCTAAATGTGTCAGAAGTTTTATTAGGAGCTGTCACGGTAAAAAGTGTATGGTCTATTTTTTTTTTTTTTTTTGGCTAATACATATTAGGCAGGGGTGCAGATGTGGGAGGGTGTGTGTCTGTGAGGAGCCTGAATAGGGAGAACGTACAGGAAGGAACATGGTGAATAACAGTCGGTCAGCATTTTCACTTCAGAAACATAGCAAAAGGTATAGCTCCCAAGAGGCAGAACAGAGAAGCGAATTCGAATCCCAAGGATGCGTGTTCTCCCTTACTTGTCAATCACACTGACACTAGCCAATCGGGGCAGTCTATGAGCTCATGTATGTGGAAGAGGGTAGATAGCACTTTCCTCCGGGTGTGTTAGGCTTCACCGTGACTCGGCACATCAAGTAGGTGGAGTTCGCTGGCTTCATGTATCTTGGAGGAAGCATGCGTTAGCCTTCACCCTTCCTGGTTTGTAGCTGATACATTATTGGGGAGAGCTGTCTGGTTGGTGGGAATTAGCCAAGACAAAATTAGGAAGGAAAAGTCACAAAAAAAATGAAAGAAAAAGAAACATGTCATAAGTAAATCTTTTCTGAGCTCATGGTATTTTCATCCCATTGTAATTGACAATTCAGCAAGTATGGTATAAATGGACTGGTGCTGGTATAAATGGACTAGCTAAGCTAAGTTTTAATTTTTGGCATCCACATTAGTTCTTGATTATTAATAAATACAGGTGGTATGGTGGCACAGAGAGTAAAATTTTAAATGTTCTCCAAGTGTCTGAAAAGTAAGCCCCCCCCCCCCAAC
>JANDJT010000148.1:4571144-4583368 GCA_024331685.1 Stegophilus panzeri
ACACACACACACACACACACACACACACACACATTATAATATATTATATACACTATAACAGCTATAGCAGCCCATTCCCTCACCAGCTTATTCACTTTCCTCTCTCTTGAAGTCAATAAGACAAAAAAAAAAAAAAAAAAAAGCAGCTTGTCATGTTGGCAAGAACTGCAAAGTCCTCTGACTTTCCTGTGGTGGAAAACCTACAGGAACACTTTCCCCTCTGAACTTTACAAAGTGCTGACACTGGAGACTCCTTCCAAAAATGCTCAGTAAACATCTTACAGAATAAATGCATTTTGATTTGCATGGCAGTCAAACTGCTGTCTGAAGAGCAGCTATAGAAAATTAATCAACAGCTTCTGACCAAACAGAATCGAGAAGTCAACATCGCTGTTCTTTAAACGGAGAATAACGAGTAGTGATGTGTATAGGTTGACCGACTGATTGGTTTTGCCGATTAATCGACACCGATAACGAACTATCAATAACCGACTATCTGTTATCTGCAAAAATCCACACCGATAGTTTTTCCCGGATGTGTCCGTTGCGGAAGCGGCTTAGAAGGGTCCACTGTTATCATGCAGTGCGAGAGCGGCCACTAGAGGTGAAATAAAAACTATCCCTGACCAATTTTGTTGAGTTTTTTTATATTTTTGTTGTTGGGGTTTTTTTTTTTTTTTTTTTTTTTTTTTATTCGTTTAGCTAATCTCTTTTTGCATTTGTTATTTGGAGTGTTACTTTTTTGTTTCAGTTTGGATGCATATCATTTATTTACTTTAATATGTATTAATAGTTCATATATAATGTGAATATTAATGTATTTATTTCATTCCCAAAAGTACGGTACATTTTCATTTTCCTAATAAAGCTCAGCAATATTTTTTACTCGTTATCAATTTTAAAAACTGGTGATTGATTAATCAGTTATCGGCAGGTTCTGCCCAATTTAGTTATCGATAAAGGTAAAAGTCCACTATCACTCGACCTCTAATGTTGTGCCTCTTTTTAGATCTCTAATTAGATCCAGTGTAAGCTCCCATTTTCTTTCTTTCTTTCTCATCCAAATTCAATTCCCTGGTGCATGTATAGATGGCTATTACACAAAATGAGTGTTTCAGTTGGCACAGTTGCAAAGATACAACTCACTGATGTTCATTACAATGTTCATGTGTATATGACGTCTAAGTGGAAAAATGCATTTAAGTTAAAAAAAAAAAAAATAAAAAAAATAAAATAAAAAAAAATGGAAGAAGAATTTTTTTTTCTTTTAGTGTCTGTGTGAGTGAGCGAGCCAGTAAAAGCTTTCCACTGAGAGGAAGTGCACCGCAGTGGAGAATCAGGACACATGACTCATCAGCCCCGAGCTCTCACATGGATCTGTGTTGTGTGCACTGGGCAGAAACAAAGCATAACCTTCATCACGTCATCACACTCTTAGCTCTCGCCAAGTTCCGATCTTCACTTCCAACCTCCAAACGACCTGCAGGTCTGCACGGATTTTAAGCATCCGTGCCCTGCGTTTCCATTTCAGAACCTCGGTCAAGAGCTTTACCAGCTTTTCTTAAAAATGTCAGAATGGATGTGCACAACCCCCATCGATTCGTCCATCCGTCTTGTCTCAGAGTCAGCGTAAGGTCATGTGGACCTCTTCCTGTGTTGCACAAGTTCGCAGACTCATACACATACACATCTGATCTCAGACAGCATGGTTATGATGGATGAGGAGCTTTATCATTTGTCCCTGGCCGTTCGGCTGTGAAATTATGTGCGAGGGCTGATCTAGGACAGGGATGTGGACTGCAGCTGTGCGACTGCCACCACACGCACCCATGCGAGAAACCCACAAATTTTGCACAATCATCTACTCAATATACACCAAACAAACTCCTGAAATACGTATGCAGACTCCATCTGGAGCGCAACACACTCTCTGTCTCAATCCCTCCACGAATGTTCGACCTCGTCTATACCTCATCAATATCTGCTTCGCTTGAATAGCGAGAACAGGATAATTAGCTGAAAATTTCATCAATGCCAATATGAAGACTCTGGCCAAAAGCAAGGTAGTCTGATCCATATATTCAGTGCTACAGCTTTGCCACACGGTCTGTTGTCATGCAGGTCTATTTCTCCACTTTAAAATCCCACGAGAGATGTATTCCCTTAAAGCCTTTGCAATATTTCCCCCTCTGTGGTCAACAGGGAAATACTGTGTCTTGTCAGTAGGCAAGCACTGCACAGCTTCCAGTCACACTCAGTGTAGTGCATGGTCAGGCTTAAATATGGCTCCTTAGTTCCATCCGACCACAAGTCAGTAGTCAACGCATAGTGCTCTACTATAGCTAATGGGGCGGTTAAATTAGCACGGCATACATTTCCGGTAAGGCTTCTTGTGAGAAATGCTGGAAAGTCATATTGGGAGTCTAACTTCTAAGTAGCATTAAGCCATTAACTTCTCACAAACACATCCGTGGGACATGAACGAAAGCTTAAGTACGGATGTTTGCTTGGATTGTGTGTGCATTTAGGGACGCTGCAGTGCTTGCAAGCCGTATTTGCTACAATTCATCACCAGCTCACTGGAAGTTTTGAAACAAACTTTTTTTTTTTTTTTTTTTAACAAATATTTTTGTGATTTTGCTTTTTTTCTGCATGGGAGCATCATCAGAAGTGCGAGACCATGCACGCACACAGCTTGATCACAACATTGTTATATGGCGAAATCATATCAGCTTTAAAAAATATACATGCACCAGCATCATTGACGATATTTTACCGCCCACCCCTAATTAAACTAAATAATGTAAACGAAGTCGATGCATACTGTATAAATGAACAGGCTCCCAGATGGGAATAAAATCCTAGAAGAAATCTTGTATAAATACACACAAATAATTCGCTTTTGCTCCTTGTATTTTTGCATTTAGCTCTATGTACTAGCATCCAGTAGAGTCCTTCCAAAATCTAAAAAGTTACTTTACTCAGGCACTGAATATTGTAAGGGAAACTGAAAGATTGCGTAACATATCCGCTAAATCAAAAATGATGCGCTAGGAGGCCACCCATCGGAGCGTGATGTCTTTCCTAAACAATTGTCTAGGTCAGTGTTTAACCCAGAGCTCCACAAAGCTAGTAAGGGATCAGAGTGTGTTGGTTACAACTGAGCAGTTCTTTGAACATTTGAAAATGAGTAAGAGTCTCTTGGGCATGGCCGTGAGACAAGGGTAAATGAGCTGAGATGTGCTTTTATCTGGCAGGCTAGCCTCAGAAGACTCATTTCCCTGTTGGCTGAAAAACTTTCTGAAAAACTACCCAGCTAAAGAGCTCTTGAGCGTGTTCATGCCCACCACACTCCACAAATTGAAGATAATGAGCATAATATTTATATCGATACTGTAGAAACAAAATGAGATGTGCAAATGTTAGGTGGCATTGTATATGGAAATGCTAGAGCTGAAAAGGTGAGACGGCTTATGTAGGATTATGACAATTGTCTCTACCTGCACTAAAGCAGAAGGTATGTCTTGTGTATTTTTTTTTTCTCTAAATTCCAGTAAATTCATCACTTCCTTGCTCACACAGGCTCCGAATGACTTGCCCCTTCGGTCATTCTGAGCTTGTGCTTGACTATTTACCAACATTTATTACTGCAAGCTCCGGCTCTGTGTTTCCCACACCGTCGAAAGGCTTCATCTCTGGAATAGAAATTGCACAGGAGATGAGGAACCATGGACCGGAAAAGCCACACCAGTCTTGGCTCATCTGGAGTACAAAGTTCTTGAGTTGCTAAAAAAAAAAAGTTCCTGATTTCCAATAATAGCTGTTGATGTGGAAAAATGGCTTTCTGTGAGCGAACTGCAGGCTGAGCATGTCGACCCTACACAGCACTGGCAGCCTGGTCCTACAGCCCCCGAGCCAAGCATGAACCAAGAATAAAGCTATTAAAATTAGAACTGGAATAAAGCTTCATGAATATAGTAATGAATTGCAGTTTTGGAGGATTTCTGGCATTTTCTATCCTTCCATCCAAACCAATTTATTCTGCCGATTGCTTATTTTGATAAATAACGCTTTTATAAAACCTGAAGCTCCATCTCCAATCATGATATGATACGTTCTACTTTGAGAACACGTTTCAAATGAATAAAACTCCTATTTGTTCTCCCCTCATTTCCCTTGATGAATTACTTGCACCTACCACTCCTTTGCCCTTCCCCTTCTGGCCCTGGTTCTCTAGTTTCTTACAGTTTTCAGATCACTCCTCATACTACCACTAATTGAAGACATGGTCTGTGGTGGTGATCTCTTATCAACTGGTTGGAAACCTATATCTGCACCAATCTCACGTTTTCCATTTTCGATACAACATTGATATCAGCGTTCTGAGTACTGGTCAGTACTGAATACTGGTCAATACTGATCTGATACTACAGAACAAGAAAATCCTAGCAGGCAGACTCCATGATCTGGCCATGTTGAAGTTTAGATATAGTGTTGAAACATGTCCCCATTTATTCGAAACTATCGCAAACCTTGTCAGGCTTACAACAAAATAGCAACGAGCTATATGGTAGACGAAAGAGTCCTCAGCCAAATGATCTGACTCTCTGAAAAGACCGGAATTTCCATCACTGCATTTCACGCTCCACTTTTAACATCTAGAGACCACAGCCTTGATCTCCACTGGGTCATAAAACCAAGATTTGGGAATATCTAGGTCAAAGTTCAGCTAGATAAAATCAGGACAAAGGGAAAGTAACCACTAGCAGGAGCAAATCCCATCTTTCACATGCCACGTCCTTTCCCCTTCAGTGAATTAGCATTTCTGCCAGAAGAACTTGATAGCTAGCGTTTGGCAGAAAGGTGTAGTTTTCAGGTGTCTGCAGTATCGTCATTGCATGGGGTCAAAATTCGGAAACGCTACTACTAATCTGTAGATGGTGGCACCTCTGGATACTGACTACATATTTGTTACGGTAACAAACGGCTCTTAATAATTAAGCAACTCACTGCTAACTCTTATTACTTACTGACTATGTTCATATGCATGACGTGCATCGTGCCAGTTGAAAAAGAAAACATGTTCATAGATTAAAATCAGCATGTCACAGTATGTTAGTTAACCAGATTGTAAATTTTCAAAGACTGATCATGACTTTTAAGCTGGAATCACCGGTGATCCTGAATCCATATCTGTTCAGTGCGTCTGTACTAACCATACCAGCCATGTACTTAAGCACTAGGATATACAGTATATTTATAATATCGATATTGTGATGGGGTGCACGGCGGCTTAGTGGTTAGCATGTTCGCCGCGCACCTCTGGGCTTTGGAAGTTCGATTCGCAACCCCCTCCCTGTGTACATGGAGTTTGTATGGTCTCCCTGTGCTTTGGGGTTTCCTCCTCCAGTCCAAAGACATGCGTTGAAGGCTGATTGGCATTTCCAAATTGTACATGGTGTGTGAACGGGTGTGCGATTGTGCCCTGCGATGGATTGGCACCGTGTCCACAGTGTCCCCAGAGTCCCCTGGAATAGGCTCCAGGCTCCCCTGCGACCCTGTGTAGGATAAGCAATACAGAAAATGGATGGATGGATGGATGGATGGATATTGTGATAATTTACTGTACATCACAATACACATTTCTGAGATATCTCAGAACATACTCTGAGCAGAAGCAGCTTATTTGATATTAAAATTTAGTAGTGAGTCTTTACAAATGAAAAAATGTCCAATTTTATGGTATTTTCTACGTTCCTGCCTTCCAGTGTTAAGTACTTTTTTTTTTTTTAAGTAGGTTTTTTTTTTATGCAATACTAGTTTGTTAGGTTAGCTATATGTCATATTGTATATCGTAGAAATGTTGTATATATTTCGGTCATATGTGCACTGCAAAATAAAAAGTTCATGCTATATTGTGCGGTCTAGAGCCATAATCTAAGCTGCAGTATATCTTAGTGTGTAGTTGTGATGCTTTGGTTCAGATGAACTCTGTGTGAAGTTCTAAAGAGAACCTGAGCATTGAGGGAGCTGGAAGAATAGCACTGAAATTCATAACTGCGGTGATCACGAGTGACATTATTTATTCTAATTAACAACGCACTAAAAATGAGGTTCGCCTCACAATGTTTCTCTCTAGCTTGGACATTTAGCATGAATATGAATGCGTTTGTTTCGAATGAGTTCAGGCTCCTAACACAATGTGAGAGGACAAAGCTTTGAAATCGCAAGGAGAGAATGACTAAGCCTTTTCGCGACCTACTCAGGGTGTTATCAACCTTGAAAACCCTGAAATGCCTCTGCGGCTCAGGGCTTCAGGGAGGGAATGTGCTTTAATAGCGCAAACATTCCTTTTCGTGCTCATGATGCAACAGAAGAAAGAAAAGAAAAAAAAAGAAAAAAAAAAAACAACCTCTTATGACCTTGCTCAATAAGAGAGGCACAGGTTAAACAGACATTAACCACAAAATAAAATCTCTACTCAGGTGTCCAGTGTAATTGAAATCACATTGTCCTCCAGATGAGCCAAATCTGCTCTGTGGTGCTCAGAGACATCCATAGAGAAGACAGAATGGTTAAGGAAAAGAGATAGCGCTGTTGCTCCTGCTTCCAGAGGGGCACGCACATAATTCCATGAGTGAGGTCATGGATCAAAGCCGTATTACGGGTCGGTAATGTGGCCCAGAGCACTTCACATCGCTCTCATCCTCACTCCAGGGACCAATGGATCTTCATTTGGACAGTCGACGCTCGGCACATTTGTCTGCTGCACCTTATCATTAGGATGCTCAACAACCTAGAAAATGTGCAGGAAAGGAGAGAAAAAAAAAAAAAGAAGGGACATGGCACTGCAAAATATAGTGTGAGAAAATGGTACAGATTGGAATGTGAAAAGAAAAAAAAAAAAACTAATATCTGTGTTGCTGTGTTAAAGACCAGCTTTGAGATTTATGATAATAATATGCTTTATGACTCAGTAGGCAAGTAAAACGTCTGGCGGCTTATAGGAGAGAAAAGCTGTGCACACAAGGAAATCAATACAAGGATAATGTCTACTATGACTACAGGGGTAAACACCAAGTACTGCGCATTGCACATGTTGACAATGCTATATTCCTACAAATTGTCCCTGATATTAGAGACATGAGACGACATATACAGCGGTGGACAAATCATACATTTATTAGCTAGGAAAGTAAAAGCTCAATGAATGTGCCTGACCTAAAGAAACCTAATAAACTAGGCTAAAACTTGGCAGCTAAGAATGTAATAATGTCCAGTAATCTAGTTAGCTAGTAGAGTGCATTAATACAGATGATTAATAATGATGATCCTACATCCAACTGCTAAGTTTCTAATGCAGCACATAGTGCTTGCTGAACAACATTTTGGTTATAAGGTATGGTATTTCCCTCACACTGTGAAAGATATACGAGTCTGGCAAACATCTCGATTTTCTCTTGATGTGTTTAACTGCTAGGTGGCTGTCACTCGTAGCAGGAAAGTTAACGTACTTGACAGATTTGTAGTGGACTATATTTCTCTCAGATTCATCTGAATTTCCACCTTCATGTATGTTCCTCATTCTGAGAAGATCATGTATAGGAGTAGATTTTTTTTTTTTTTCTTTTTCTGAATGCATTCTAAATGAACCTATTTGTGTACTGAGCAACTACAAAATGGTTATTAAAAAAAAACAAAAAAAAAACGGTTAGGAAATCTGCTTGTTTAACATGCAATTTAAATTATCATACAATGGATGATGGTAGCTATAACTATTTTGATAACATCAAATAACTTCTAGTTTACTGTTAAGACTTGCACACTGGACTGCACAAGCAATTGTTTGATCAAACAAATCATCAAGCCTATAAAATGGGCAGTGGTGGCTCAGTGGTTAAAGGCTCTGGGTTACTGATCAGAAGGGCAGGAGATCAAGCCCAGCACTGCCAAGCTACCACTGTTGGGCCCTTGAGCAAGGCCCTTAATCCTCAATTGCTCAGTTGTATAAATGAGATAAACGTAAGTTGCTCTGGATAAGGGCGTCTGCCAAATGCCGTAAAATATAACAATGTAAATGTAAAATGGCTGCCAAGTAAAGACTTAAAGGCTTTTTTTTCCCCCACAGGTTGCGTTTTTTCCCCTGGACTCAAGGATGTTTGAGCCTCGAGTTCGGTACGATTGGTGAAATGCAAACTGCATTTAAGCCTGGGATCGGCCCAGAGATCCCTAGTCCTCCACCACTGAAAATGTTGGTCTGTGGTTTGCTTCAACTGAAGTACAACACGGTCATCATGGGGTGTGGAAGCTATCCACGCTCAGCTCGGCATGCCGACTAACGTGACTGGTTCAACTTGATGCTGGGGAAAGAGCCGTTATGGTTACTGATATATAAAACCAGACTTCCACAGGATTAAAGCACATTAATTAGCTCGCTATTGTGGTACGAGCACTTGCACTCAGAGAATCACAAAAAACAGGTCTCGTGTCGGCCTGCATGGCTTAAGATTATTCTCATGCAAGATCGGCTCCTCCTTTGCAGGTATTTGATAGCATGCCACGCATGCCTTTCACTGCTTGATTGTTGGCACCAATGGAAAATAATCATTTAAAAAACGGTGCCTACGATTTTATAATCCTTGCAAACCTTTTGATTATGAACCCTACCTGCAAACAAGCCCAGTATCGCTCCTGAGTACAGACTCGAGTATTCGGACCAAGTGTGAAGACACCAGACATTAATGACATGTGGTGGATTAAGCAAATGGCTTTGACCATCAGTTGATCAGGATCCCCTCACGCATGTGTGATCTCTTACTTTAATTAGAGTGAGCATAGAAATCATCTTATTTGTATTGACTAATCACCTAGAGGTAAATCTCACCAACTTGACATCTCATTTGGAAAGCTTTTGGACATCTTTCTTTTTTTCAAGAGAAGTTTTCAGGAGCTTTCGCCCACAGTGATTCACTACCTCAATTTCATTGAGGGCTCAATCCCAGCGAGAACCAGAGCAGCACAAAACCGCTTTATACCATCGACTTTGCTTCAGGCTAAAAATAGTTCAGATAGTCCTGACGCAAGCTTCCATTCATCAGTGCTCCAGCTTCTTCAATTCCAATCTGGAGAGGGACTCGCACTGCTCAAAGTGAATGCGCACTCTATCGCTGACTGGGCTTTTCCCTCTAAGGCTTAGCTGATGTGCTGCTATGATAGTGCGGGGGAACTGATTGCCCTGGTGGAGGCCGGTTCAAGAAAACAGAACAATGACAAAAAGAAAATCAAGTGAAACTTTATCTTCTTAGACCAGATGCTTGATTTGTTGAGAAAACTTTTTTGTGCTAATCCTGGCCCGGAAAGAAAGTTCACATGACTGCCAGTTCTCAGGAGAAAAAGAGAACGTAAAGCAACTATGATGGGACAGACAGAAACGGGGTGTTCCTTGAAGCGAGAATGTGACCGCTCCGCATGATAATTCCATTTATTTTAAAAAGGGAGAGAGGCAGCAAAACTAAAAGAGGGAGAAAGTGACAGCTGGCATGTTGAGGAGATATAAGGTTGGTTTTATGCTTTGTCAGAAGTACTTTTGAGAACTACTCGAGACTAAGGAAGCTCTTAGAAAGGCCTGTTTTCAATCAAAAAAAAAAGGTGAAAGGATGAATTTTACTTCCTGTGGTAGCATACTTTAATGGAGAACAGGAAGTTCACTCTCATTTTTTAAATAGGAATTGAGCAATCTTAGAAAAAAAAGGATCCCTCGTACACCCTAAAGCTAAACTGTCCAGTCGGTACGAAGGTGTCTTTGAGAGAAAGACACGTTTCTAACCTTCTGAATGCTTCAGGAGCCGGTTTGGAATAGAGCATTAAACAACCTTTAGAAAGTAGAAGGAGAAAAAGACAGATTTAAAGACCTTCCATCCGAGTGGCAGGTGAAAGGTTTCCGAAATCACTGCCCTTTCAGTGTGAAGTTCTGAGGCGAAAGGTCAATTTTGATCGGTTGTCTCATCCTAACGGGGACATTTCTAACTCTGCTAGTCCGGCCTCTAGGGAGACAGGGAATGAGGAGAGAAACCACAAGAAGAGCAGTGGAGAGAAAAGAAAAAGGGCGGCCAAACACACAGACAGAACACATGAATGAAATGAGAAGCCTGACAAGGCTGTGCTCAGTGCTCAGACTCTTGATGGGAACGCTATCCCGTCAGCCACTGTAGCTGTAATAGGAAGGCGATATAGTTCAGAATCAGAGCAAATCATTTCTACTGAGCAATTGCTCACTAGGGTTGAGATGCTTATTAAAAAAAGTACAGTTTTGTAAGCTTGTTTGTGGTTGGATTTAATATAGTCGATATGGTATTCATTCATTCATTCATTCATTCATTCGTTCCTCTTCTTGCTGAGGGACACTGGGCATGAGGATGGAAAACACCCTGGATGCGCCAAAATTTAGTGTTAAGCCTTCCAGAAGAACGGAGGATGTTATAACAGAAAAGAGAGGACGAAATCTGTATTAATGTCCATGGTTTTGTAATGTGAACACACAATGGTGTGATGGTCAGGTGACCACGACATATTAATGGCCATATAGTGTACAAAATAATACACTGTTATACACAAATAAAACAAGTTCACTTTACTTTATTTAAATATGATCAAGTATGACGTTATATGTCCATTGTAAGAGTGCCACTTGTCTGCTGTAGAGGAATAACCTTGTTGCTAAAGTAGTGATGAGATGGTTGACTGCATCAGTACTCGAGAATGCTTAATCATGTGCAAAAATCCAGACTCATCGATGTTTCGATACATGCGCTACACCTTTTTTTATAAACACTTCCATTGCTTTTGTTACCGGATTGTACATGACATGACTGCTTCATGGCTACAGAAAGAGACGACCGAGACGATCTTAGCAGCTCTACCAACGAGTTCGGTTCAGGGTACAAAGTGCAGACCTGAATAATGATGGACGATCTCTTGACTCATCAAATTACTAGCAAGGAAGGAATCGGTTTGCATTTCTGGATTTGACTTTTGTATTAACTACACTTCCAGGTTGCTGTGAACTTGTTACTATAGAAACAAACTTGGCTTGTTGCTATGTTCTTGTTCACAGACTGGAAGCTTAAGAATAAATACTAAGAAATACTTCTGTACTGAACACACAGTTATTGTCAGGTTTGGCATTAACCAAAAGCTCATCAAATTACTAGAACTAAAAAGGTAGATATGTAAAGCTCAGCCATGATTCATACGGCAGTGATTCACTTTTTGATGATACCACAGAAGTGATTAAATTTATTGGATTCTGATCAATATATGAGCAATTTTGTTCAGAATCAGGGGAACTCTAAGTTCACAAATAATGATGACACATATCACCATACTAGGCTGTTTATACACCAGTTTAAAACTACAAATAATCGAAAACAATTGAATTATGATTGTCTCTTCGATTCATTTCAATCGTTGCCTTTTAAACTGATTCACTGATCCAAATCATCTGATCGTTGAAGGAATCCGTTTGGATTATTTTGTCTTTTGTATCGACTTAGCTCCTACAAAACGTCTATGACGTACTGAACTTGTTCACTAAAGACTTGCCGTCTTTACGTTTAACACAGATATTGTAAACAAGGGCAGGATGTAAGAATAAGGAAGAAGTAAGTGAACTAATAACACTACAGTACATACTACTACTAATAATAATAATAAAGATCCCGGTGTGTGTATTGTAATTGTGTGTGTTCTTTTTGGTTGACTTGTTCTACACAAACTGGAAAATCTCCCTTGTTCCCGCTCCCTATAGTAATCAAGTGTGTGACTAGCTGAAAAAAATTAATCTATAGTGTAAATTCTTATGTTTGCATCTTCCCTTAGAACACTGTCTGTTTGTTCAATACAATGACAAAGAAATGTGATAACACACACAATATGATCAGGGAGATCTCGGTCTTACTCTGCTGTCTGGGACACACTGCTTCAATAATGCATGAAGTTATCCTTCAGGGACACATATAAAAAAATAAAAATGCCTTAAGTGATGCCAGCAGAAGCAGAAATATTTATTTGTTTGTGCTATATTGCTGCACATGCTAATGCTGGGTCTTAGAACAGGGCGATAAGATTTTATGTGAGTGTGGGATAGAAATATACAGTATCTCACATAAGTGAGTACACCCCTCACATTTTTGTAAATATTTGATTATATCTTTTCATGTGACAAC
>JANDJT010000148.1:4590974-4606490 GCA_024331685.1 Stegophilus panzeri
CGTGGGCCGGGAATCGAACCGCCAACCCTACGATTAGTGGACAACCCGCTCTACCACCTGAGCCACAGCCGCCCTAGCCACCTCTACCACCTGAGCCACAGCCGTTTGCTTGATTTGGCATTAATGTCTGCCATCGCAAAATCCTTGGGGGACTGCACAATCCTTTATAGCCATAATGTCCGACTTCAGAGCAGAGCAAATAAAAGCATCAATCTCTGATGCAGCTTAGCGTCCGTTGTGCCAAACACATGAAGCCATTAATGTTCACTCTCAAAGCATGAGCGAGGGATTAAACTAAGAAAATGAAGCGTGTTGTTTATCCGGGTGGCTTCACTATACAGGAATTCAGTAAGTTTCTATGCTAAGCAGAGTAGTTATAGATAAAAACTTGTTACGTTTATTTACACGCCCCATTGGACTTACCTCGGAAGTGGTAACTCAGAACACGTCATTTTCAAGCAGCAAAGTAGGAAAACCCTTCGACGTCTCCGTGTCTGCCTCTAGTTAGCAACAACCTAGCGCTCTAACTGTGATGAGTGATGTATATTTACCTCCTCAAAACAGCAAAGTTATAGTTAAATGTTATAGATTTAAACAAGCGAATATGTCTGCATTTTGATTGATCTAAAGCAAATACTTACGTATACACACACACACACACACACACACACACACACACACACACAATAACTCATTTTAAGGTAAAGAAGTGCTACTTTATTTACTGTGCATGATGACTGTGAGCAGCCATTTTGATTTCATGTCAATTCCTGGACACCATCCTCAGTTCCCGAGTAGGTTTTCCCTAATTCAAAGATTGGAAAAATGATACGTTATGACCTTTAGTTGAACTCAGCAACGGGCCTGACATCAGTTTTGTAAGCGTTCCTGTGTGTTAACAGATCATTGATTAGACAGTGACTAGCAGCTACAGTCGCAGCTTGTAACCGGCTTCTAACAATCTTGGCGGAAATGACGTATTATGTACTCGTCGCATATTTCTGGTCACGCCCCATCTTTTTTCTCCCCCAAGTCAGCTTTGTTGCCGTCTCCACCACTTCTAAGCCACTATAGTCGATAGTTAAGGAGCACGATAGGACGATGGCGTCTTGCAGATGATCTCACAAGCCTATCATACAGCCTATACAAAAAATATTTTTTTTAAATCACCATGAATAGTATCTAGATTCATCAAACATAGTTTTACATTCACACACACACACACACACACACACACACACACACATATATATATGAATCAAAATCTAAAAGGCATTTCACATTTTTTGATGCAAATGTGGAAATGTAAATGTAACGGCTTTATATGCAACTACACTCAAAATTGTCTCCGGAATGACTCTTAATCCCGTCTCCGATACTGGCAGCGCTGAAGAGAGCAGCTTGAAGAGAATGTACTGTGGTGCATGAAGTCCTTAAATGTCAGAGAGGATTACTGCAAATACAGTTATTTCCTCTCAGTGTTTGGGGAGGAATGAGTGGGAGGGTGGAAATAATTTCATCTGGGTTTGTGTAGATTGTGTAAAAACAAAACAAAAACAAAAAACACACACACACACACACACACACACACTGGATTCTACAGCAATAAACAACTCTTCATTGTGGGGCTTGTCGCTCTCTTTCACGGAAAGAAAGTCATTACTGCGTGTTCTGTGAATGAGAAAGCCATTTCCTAAAGAACACGTTACAGCCGTCCTGTTGCGTTTCGGAGCTTTATCCCTACAGGCCCGAGGCTTCGGCCATCTGCTTGGCACCATGTCGGTCTGTATTCCTCTACACAATACCACAAGGGTCATTTTTTTCATACCCTGGATTAAGATGAGCACAAAGTGTGTGGCCTATTTTATTTATTTTTGGTACATTTTTTATCTGATTTCACACAGAGAGCCAGCTGGCACTGAAGTGATCGGGCAAAGGCGAGACGTTCTTGATGAGTAAAGTGTTCTGTTCTTCATCGCAACATGGGATTGTTGATGAAGATGAAGGGCCGAATGTGTGTGGATGGTCTCAGCCAAGTTTGAAACCTAACCATGCTACGATCAGAGCTGGAGAACATGACTGGCCCTGCCATCTGTCAATCTGGAGTACACAGGGCTCTTAGCTCATATGTATATAAAAGGGTAGTTAAGTGTCTCGTCCAAAAGTGTTCAGCTTTCCTGTTCAAAAAGATTCAGCGGTGTCATCTGTCTCAAAGGAAGCACCTGCTAGCCTTTGTTCTTCAAGGTTAGTTATTGTGTTATTGTGAAAAAGAGTGAAGAACTAGCTAGTGGGTGAAAATCCCAAGCGGCGCAACAGAAAAGCGGGAGATTGTAAGTTCGAATCCTGATGATGCCACAGCCATCCATGGCTGGGAGCAAAATTGGCCAAACTTTCTGGGGTTGCTAACAATCTCAGGGACACCAACCAATCACGAGCCTCTGTGAGCTCATGTACGCGGAGGAGGGTGGATAGTGTTTACGGTGCCCTGTTAAGCAGCAAAAAATGTGTTCACATGTATCAGAGGAAACTTTGAGTTAGCCTTCACCCTCCCAGTTGGTAGCTGAGTGGAGCTGGCTGTTGGATGGAAGAAAAGAAAATCCAAACGCATTGCCACATATTTCCAAACCAAAAACGAATCCAACAATAACACTGCACAACGTCCATAGATAGATAGAAAAATGTTACTCAAGCATAAAAGTGGGATCGTCAGTTGTTGTCCAGATCACCTTTTTTTTCCTTCATGTACAGGCAAAACACAAAACTGACACTCCCACATTTCAGGATAACAAATCCATGTGCGATTTGCTCTATGAACATGAAGAGCTGGGACACTCTTGTATAATCACCACACCTCAATCCCTTACAAAACCTCGGGGATTATTTGAAACACCCAGAATATTTCCACGGGAAAAAAAAAAAAAAAAAAAAAAAAAAAGGTCTCCGGCAGTATCTCGGGAACTACGGATGCAAAAATATCATAAATCATAAAAAAATTGCATTAAAAAACGAACCTGACATTATTGAATCGGCTAGCACCGATTTCACTTTGTGTCATGGTTTTGTAGCTTCCTACAATTTAAAACCAAACTTGGTGTAATCTAAAAACCAACATAAGGCTAGACTAGTTCATGAGCTACCATTGTAGCCAGGTAATTCATGCATATAAACCTGATGTTAGTGACGTAGCGAGGTCTACCTAGAGACTTACTGCTGGTTTGTGATGACTGTTAATGCTAGTAGTTTTTACCCCATATATAATATACTTTTAATAACAGACAGAAACTGATTAAAACAATGCAGGAGGAAAATGAAGACTTGTTCGTGATTCATATGCAAGCTGTATAGTATAAAAGGCTGGCCGGGGGAAAAGCGATACGAGTCTATGTTCAAGGAATGCTCAGAAAGCATTATACACGCTACTATTGTACATGTATTACACAAAACGGGACATAGCTTCCCAAATTTTCTTCTGAGGCGGTCGGAAATTTCTGAGGTGGCCACAAAATGTTCTACGGAGGAAAAATTGTGATCAGGTGGAATATCGGCTTCGCTAGTTCGCACCCAGTCAGTGGGACATTGCGCTAAAACACTCACAGTTAAGATCACTATACAGATAAGGAGAGGTATTACCAAGTCTTTTGAGAAGGAATAATCTAACACGTGACTAATTTTTGCCAAGGGAGCTTAGGTAAGCATTTCTGCACTTGCATATGGAACATTAATACCCAACGCATGCAGAACTGCAGTAAGACGTTCCTTAGTGTTAGCGTTACTAATGAAATCCTGGCTGAGGACGAATCGCAGTCCTTTGAAGGATCAGCGAGTTTAGTCAAGGACCTGATAATAATAGAAAGGCCTGACAGGAATAACCCAGAGCGACAAAAGCGATCACAAATGGTCAGAGATGTCGTACGGCGTTACGTTTCACGTTTAACAAACCGGTCTACGCAGGCTAATGGTTATTAAATGTTAAGTGTTAAAGTACACGCGCATAACTTGGTACTTTGAACGCTGTTCCAAACAATAACCTTGTCTACTCTTGGCAGACTGAACTGCTTGAGGGTTGCCAAGTTTGGCAAAAAACAGTCTAACCAGGGACACGACATCATCTATAATTTGTCAGCACGCAGGCACGTGCAACGAGAGCGAGTCCATAAAGACAGCCTTAAAACAGAACAAAGCCTAAAGCCATGCTTTGAATGAAATACAGAGCGTGAGGCAATCTGCTCTCGGAGCTTTTCCTTCGCATTACCATCATATCCTCCCATCTATTTTAAGAGCAGCTTTTTTTTTTTGTGATTTTCATTCTTTAATACCCTTCTAAAGCACTGTTCATCTATAACCCTAAGGATTTACTGGTCATCCTGGTCAGCTGAGTCACAAAGTGTGACTAAAGACACAACGTGCTGTATGGCTGTGCTGAGGGTTCACGGTATAACAGATTGAGTGAGAGGTGTTGAATGGAGGTGTTCAATCCGAGTATTTCGAGTTACCGCAGCCTTCCTGTCAACTCAAACCAGTCTGGCCATTCTCCTCTTTATTGATCATTATTAATCATTACAGCACAGTGAAATTCTTTTCTCTTACCCCGGCATGTCAGGAAGCTGGGGTCAGAGTGCAGCCATGATACAGCATCCCCTGGAGCAGAGAGGGTTAAGGGCCTAACAGTAGCAGCTTGGCAGTAATGGGGCTTGAACCTGCAACCTTCTGATCAGTAACCCAGAGCCTTAACCGCCAAGCCACCACTGACCCCCGTTAACTCTAGACCGTTATGTGTGAAAATCTGATCAGATCAGCAGTTTCTCAAATACTCAAACTGGCACCGACAACCATTCCATGTCACTGACATTTTTCCCCATTAAAGGGGTCATGAACTGCATTTTTAAAATTTTGTATAATATTTTCCAATGTCCACTTAAAATGTTAGCAAGATTTTTACATTAAAACAAAAATCACAATTTAGCAGTAATAGGCTATTTTCTACCTTGTTTTTGACTCTCTCTTTGAAACACTCCATTTTGATAGGCGTGCCACATTCAAGACTTGGAAGTAAACGCCCACTGCTATGATTGGGTAATTTCCAACGCCCATGCCATTAGACATGTGGAAATGTTTTGAAAACATCCGACATTGAAAAATGGCAACCGGTGAAATTCAGACCATACATGTTTGAGCCAGAGTCGTATCCAATCTAGCCGGCACGGCATCATCTTCGGTCTCTCTGAAAATCCTGCGTCGGACTGTGTCTTGTTTAAGAACGAATCCGCGCTAAAACGAAGCGAACAAATGAACGGCGTCTTACTGACGCGATCTGGAACCTCGAGAAAAATCTCATTCGTCCACGCTTGTTTAATACAAGGAAGGCGATGCAAAGACTGTGTTTTTCCACAACTTGGCACTGCACAACGTCTTGTAATCCTTGGAGGCATCTCTATTGTTTTGTTGCTTGAGTAATCCTGTGTATGCATCTCTCTTGTATTTACTCACCTCCTACTACATGCGCGAATCTGTGGGCGGGGATAAAGAGCCAATGATGTAGAGGTAGGCATTGATCTTCTGCAGAGGCAGTCTTTCGTCGCACTATGACGTCATACCGAGACGAAATATGAAACGAACCGTCTTGGCAGCTTGGTTTCAATAAAAGCTGTTTACGGACCAACGAGGAAATCAGGATGTTTTTATAGTACAACGACGTCCAGGTGTACAGGTGTTCCTACTGAAGTGTACAGTACAGACACGAACGGGGAAAAAAAACAGACCGTGAAATTGTTAAATATAACGATTGGTGTGTGTGCTATTCTTACAAAAATGTTTTATGATCATGTACAGTGCCCTCCACTAATATTGGCACCCTTGGTAAATATGAGCAAAGAAGGCTGTGAAAAATTGTCTTTATTGCCTTTTCTCACAAAAATACTCTGCTCTCATAGATAGCAAACAATTGCAAACAACACGGGTTTATCAAAAAAATAGATCTTTTTTAAATATAGGTGTGCAACAATTATTGGCACCGTTTTAGTCAATACTTTGTGCTAGCTCCCTTTGCCAAGATAACAGCTCTGAGTCTTCTCCTCTAATACCTGATGAGGGTGGAGAATACATGGCAAGGGATCTGACACCGTTCCTCCATACAGAATCTTTCCAGATCCTTCAAATTTTGAGGTCCACGCTGGTGGACTCTCCTCTTCAGTTCACTCCACAGGTCTATGGGGTTCAGGTCAGGGGACTGGGATGGCCATGGCAGGACCATGAATTTGTGGTCAGTAAACC
The DNA here is from genome assembly GCA_024331685.1 of Stegophilus panzeri. Lineage (NCBI taxonomy): Eukaryota > Metazoa > Chordata > Actinopteri > Siluriformes > Trichomycteridae > Stegophilus > Stegophilus panzeri. Next base: position 4,597,245 of record JANDJT010000148.1, read on the forward strand.
ATTTTTTTGTTGATTTTGATGTATGTTTTGGCTCACTGTCTTGCTGGATATTTACCAAAGGTGCCAATATTAGTGGAGGGCCCTGTAAATGCTTTCAAAAACTGGGGATAAATAAATCGGCCATGTCACATCATGTGTTCTAAGACTGCAAATTTCGACTCTTTCGAGAATTCTTTCATGGATGTGCGTTTTTTGTCTCTGAATGCAAAATCGGGCCAAAAAACCTACAACGTAAAGCCGCCTTAAAAAAGACAAGGAGTCACACAAACCCGATTTCATTATATGAGCTATTTTATAGCCCAACAGCGTGCACGTATTTTTTATAATGGAAATTAACTTTCACTAACACACCTGATTTAATCAGATTTAGTACGTCAAAGCAAAAGGAAGACCAAACTATGCATAGCTGTAAACCCACACCTGTGTTTGCTTTGGTTTATACAGAATACGAGCGCTAACCAGTCCCTCCAGGATTTCACAATCGTACAATTGCAGAAATTAACGCAAAAGAAATTAATGCAAACGCCAAAATATTCGGAGGAGCTTGCAATTTTTCAAAATTACTGCGGATTTCCCGCAGATTTGGGCCTGGGCGCGTCATGTGACATCATCACAACGCGCATGCATTCAAAGCCCTTTTCTATTCACGTGCGGCGAACACGAGTAAAGCTAAAAGGTCTCATTTACCAACAAACATCACTGCGAAAGACCGCGCCAAACAAATTCATCCAAGTGCAATTTCGCCAATTCAAGTACAACCCCGCTTCCAAAACAGTTGGGACGCGGTGGAAATTGATCAACAAATTGTAGACGCAGTTTTCCGCAGATCGGTGAACCATTTTTTGTGTAAAAAAAAAAAAAAAAAAAGAGATAATTGTAAGTCGCTCTGGATAAGGGCGTCTGCCAAATGCTGTAATGTGACGTAACCCCTGTCCATCTTTACTTCTGAGAGACTCCGCCTCTCTAAAATACTCTTCTTATACCCAATCGCGTTACTCACCTGTTGCCAATGAACCTCCAGCTGTTTCTTTTTAGTAACACTTAAGCGTACTTTTCCAGCATTTCGTTGCCCCCGTCCCAACTTTTCCGAGACGTGTTGCGGCCATGAAATTCAAGATGACCTTAATTTCCCCTTAAAAACGGTACATTTCCTCAGTTTAAACACTTGATATGTTTTCTATGTTCGATTGTGAATAATGTACAGGTTTTATGAGATTTGCAAATCATTGCATTCTGTTTTTATTTACATTTTACCCAGAATACCAACTTTTTTGGAATTGGGGTTGTATTAGAGAACGTAGTCTTATTCAAGAGATTTTGGGACGGGAGATTTTGAAAGGAGGCCGAGCACCGAGCATTCGGCACCACCATCCGAGGGAACATCTTTCGGGAGAACGGCGTTCCAGTACGGTTTCAGAGACGTGTCGAATGCATGCTGAGGAGATCTGAGGCTGTTTTGGAGGCTATGTGACTGCTCCTGGAGACATGATGCAACTTATATGCGCTTCCACACCTGAATAATGATGAACTGGATGAGCTTTGGTCCTGTCATTGATTCAGGCTGGAGGCAGTGAGGAAGTGTCCGTGCATGCAAATGATGGACAGTTCACCTCTCCAGCCATCATACACACACACACACACACACACACACTCTCTCTCTCACACTCTCTACCTTAGTGAGCTGTGCGATCTTCTTGCTCATCTTCAGATGCAGGTCCTGTGTGTACTCCATGGCCATGCCTGATCCTGAAGCGCTGTATTTTCCAGCAGGATTGTAGTATTGCTGCCATCCCGCTCCAGTCGCCATCTTCACCCAGTCCTTCTCCCTGCTCTCAGTGCGTTTAAAATCAATGACAATGAAAGACGAGGTGATGCTCAAGTGATCCCCACCTTATATATCCAACCAAAGGAATTCAAATGCAACGAGAACCTTCCTTAATACCAGTCATGTTTGTTTTTGTTTTGTTTTGTTTGTTTTTTTCTCCCCCCTCCTGGCTAATATAAACACAGCACTGCCTATACATAAGACATATAACCTATTTTAGTAAATTATTTACTCAATGCGGCGTTTATTGTCGTTTATTTTTAGTTGCTAGAACATTCTGTTCGCTGTTTTTAACGGTAAAAACGGATGAAGCGAGCTAGCACCGGAGGAACCCTGCTACATCCGAGAGCCTTTTCATCTGTTTAAACCAAATATCTTCAGGCTTGTATAATGACTAGAATGAGATTCGTTTGCTGTAAAAATGCGATACAATTTCGCCCTCTCTTACAAAAAAAAAACATATAGAAAATGTAAATTAAAAAAGAAAGAAAGCGAAGGAACGTAGAGAACCCGTTCAGTGCATTAGAGTCGGTTGAGTGTGTGACAGGCTGCGCGCGCGGCTGCTGCTGCTGCACTGACTCTGTTGCCATGGATCACCTCAACAGTTTACCTTACCTTCTCTGGTGTCACTTCCGCCTTCCTCCCGCCTCTATGAGCCAGCAGCCGTTAGACATTGCACTTCACGTGCCAGTCAGGAGAATTGACAGCGTGACCAGCCAATCAGCGTGCATAAGAGGCGGAGGCGGGAACTAAGGGCTTTGTTTAAACTGTCAATTTAGTATACACGTTGATAAAATATTATTACACAAGTGGCTCTGTAATGCTGTAAAAGGATGTTTATTTGTTTATGCTGAGTCCACGTGCCCATTTAGAGCGTAGCTGCAAATCGACGCAAATTTATTTATTTAATAAGCGCTTCAATTCGGATGGACGTGGTCTCGTCCAGGATGACTCCGCCCACATCAACAGGGCATGAGGAAACAATGAATGATGGTTTGATGAGGATGAATATAATGGAAATCATATATTATGCTAGGACTTGTTTACATACGGTTATATTTACTTTATATCATATAAATATATGTTTTATGTTTTTTTTTTATTGAATGTTTATTTTAATTACTTCAGGAATAACTTTTTGCTTGCTGCTGTAATCTGTGAATTTCCCTCTAGGATAAACATCCATAATAAACATCCATCCAGCCATCCATCCATCCATCTGTGGTGGCTCGGCAGTTAAAGGCTCTGGATTACGGATCAGAAGAAGGTCAGGGGTTCACGCACCAGCACCACCAGCTGTCACTGTTGGGCCCTTGAGCAAGGCCTTCTCAGCTCCAGGGGTGCTGTATCATGGCTCACCCTGCCATCTGACTCCAAATTCCCAACAAGCTGGAATATCTATCTTATGAGATTTTGGAATAAAGTGCAGTGCCGTGCTAGAGATCGTTCAGCACGACCATCTGAGTGAACGTATTTCAGAAGAACAGTGTCCATCGCGCCAGTGCAGTGCCAGAGACTTGTAGACTTGTATGCCGAGGAGCACTGAAACTGTTCTGGTGGCTTGTCACGTTATGATAACTTTTCTTTTAACCTGTCACCCATTTGTAGATCTATCATTCATTCATACATTGTTTCATTCATACTTGTTTGTTCAAAGGGTTGTGGTTGCTATATGGTTCATCCAACAGTGATGCAAAAGCCTTCAAATGAAGGCTGACATTGGGTCTCTTTTAGCTTTATTTATATTTGAGTGTAAATATTTTTGTAGGCCCAACTGAACAACAACAAAAAAAATCTAGCCAGATTTGATGTTGATTTTATTTGGTGGTCATATATTTAGTAGTTCTGATATTAATGGCGGGAGGTCTAATATGTTGTCTTTTAGGTTGATTTTAGACCTTATAATGGATTTTAATTGTAGAAATTCAAGAAAATGTTTATTTTCTAGTCCATGTTTTTCAGCTAGATATGGGAACGATGCAAAGGTGTTGTTTTGGTATATGTGTTTAAGGTGCGTAATGCCTTTTTCTACCCATGTGGAGATGGTTGTTATCTTAACTGTGTTTGTGAAGTCTGGGTTATGCCATATGGGAGTGTATCCAGTTAGTTGGAGTGGTGAATTAATAGTTTTATAAAAATTTCCACCAAGCTGTTAATGTTGCTTCAATTGTTGGACTTTTGAAGCAGGGGTGGCGTTTGATAGCTGTACTGACGAAGGGTAAGTCTGAGATACTAATTTTATTGCACAGTGCCTGTTCTGTATCTAGCCAATTCTCATGTATCTGACTGGGCATTTTTATGGATGCTATTCTGCCAATGAGAGAGAAGGGGAGATTTATCCATCGTTGGATATCATTATTTATGGTGTTTAATTATGGGTTAAAACTGAGTTTAGGTAAGTCTGACAGCTTGGTGGAGATTTTGACACCAAGATAAGTGATGTAGTCAGTGGTTTTGTGTTCTATTTTTGCTGTTTGGATCCCATTAATATTTACATTTTGTCTTATTGCTATAGCTAATGGTTCTATAAAACTGGCAAATATGGTTGGAGAGAGTGGGCATCCTTGTGTAGTGCCTCTGCGTAGGATGAAACTTTTATTAGTCTGATATTAGTCCGTTAGTGATAACTGTAGCCTTTGGTGATGTGTAGAGATTTTTATACACTGAATAAATGATTCACCGAAACCTAATTTATGAAGAGTGGTGAGTAGAAATTTCCAATTCACTTTGTCAGAAGCTTTCTCTGTGTCAAGTGGTACTATTGCTGATTCTAGACTTTTATGTGTTGTGTAATGTATCAAGTTAAGGATTCTACGCATGTTAGTGGTTGACTGTCTGTTTTTAATGAATCCGGTTTGATCTGGATTGATTATTGAAGGGATAAATGTTTCAATGCTATTAGCTAGGGTCTTGCTTATTATTGTTGTGTCTGTGTTGATCAGTGATCAAGGACGGTAACTAAAGGGTAAAGTGGGGTCTTTGTTGGGTTTTAGATGAAGTGATATACTGGCGGTATTCATTTCTGTCGGTAGGGTCATATTCTGTTTAATTTCGCATACTAATCTGTTGAATAGTGGTACCAGGATAGTCCAGATCCGTTTGTAGAATTCTGCCGGGAAAACCGTCCGGACCTGGTGCTTTATTATTAGACATAAGGACGTTATAGATCGCTTCTGGTTCTATTGGTTTATCTAGGAGAGTGCTTGTTTTTCAGTTAATTTTGGTAATTTGATATTATCTGCAGGTGATGTATAAGTATAGGTTTTGAAAGAATGATCTAAATGTATTATTAATTCCCTCTGGGGTTTGTATGGTCTTTCCTACTGAGTTCTTGATAGTCTGGTATTATTGTTTTTTCTTTATTTCGTTTTATGAAGTTTGCTAGGAATTTTCCAGATTTATTATTATATTCAAAGTTTCCGTGTCTGACTGTCTTTGTATTAGGAACTGTTTTTTGTTTTTGTTTTTCATTTATGAGGTCATTATATTCTAGTTAGAGTTTCCTTAATTCCATTTCTGTGCTTTCTGTGGAGTCGATTTCCGTTAAACGCTCTAATTCCTTAATTTTTTGTTCTAAGTTATTTTCATTTTCAGTGCATGGGATATTATTTCTCCTCTGAGAACGGCTTTTCCTGTTTCCCATAGTAGCGTTGGCGGAGTTTCTGGTGAATCATTTATTTCTATGAAGGATGCACGTTCTCTTTTGATAGAGTTCTCACATTCCGGATCTCTGAGCAGTGATGTGTTAAAGCGGCGTCTAAAAACTGTTTTCTGAAGGTGGTTCCTATTCCAGGTGAAGGATACAGGGGCATGATCACTGATTGTAATAGAGTGAATTTGTGTGATTGATATAGCTGGTACTAATGAGTTGCTGGTTAGAAAATAATCAGTGCGAGAGTGTGTACGGTGAGCTGGTGAGTAAGACGTGTATTCCTTGGTGTTCGGGTGTTCCAGTCGCCAACGATTGCCAAGTCCAAAGTCAGACATATATTGTCTTGTTTTGGAGGTCTGCCAGTTCCATGTTTTTGTGTGCTAGTGGTTTCGTGGGGAGCAATGGCAGGGGAATAAGACATCAGTGCTGTTAATTAATGTACAGCAGCCATGTTTATACCCAGGTGTTTTATTCTGTGTAGTTGTAGTTATAGTGTGTGTTGTGTGTGTGCGTGTATTGAGGCCAGTGTAAAGGGGCAGAAGGGGCGTAATGAACAACAGATCTATATTATTTGTGAGACTTAGTGTTGTTGATTTTTCTAGCGGAACTACAGATCTATAGATAGATATCCCTGTCAAGTATGAGTGGTTGGTATTTGTACAGTAAAATGAAAGAGGGAAAAAGACTATATATGGATAGATTGATAAATATATAGGTTGTCTTTTTCCAGAGAGGACTGGAAATAAGCGTTTATTTTTTTTCTATGTAGGCGATAGACAGATAGATAGATAATGGATGAAGTTTGCTATTTGTATAGGTAGCTTAGGTAGAACCAGGTGGATTGGTATTAGATAGATAGATGGAAAGATAGATAGTTAGATATTCATGTCCCGTATTTGAGGTTTGTATTTGTATAGTAATAGCCAATGAAAGAGAGAGAAAAAAAGGAAATAAATATAGTGATAACTCCAGATTTATAGATAGATCGATCGATAGACAGGTTGTCTTTTTCTTTTTCTTTTAGAGAATATTTAAGATAAGCCTCTTTTATTTCCCTTTAGCCTCTTTTTATCTTCATACTTCATACATGTGTATCTTGATAAATGCCCATCACTATAAACTATGCTGGACTCGACTAACTTGGAAACGCTGACTAGGAAAACACAAAGGAAAGGCGCCCCTACAATTCCTACTCAGAAAGTCAGGATGGTCTCCTCGAAGCCAAGTTCAGCAAGTAACAAATCAAAATGGCTGCTCACACCATCAAAAATTTTTTAAAAAATGGAGCAATTGCTTACCTTTAAATAAGTTTTATTGTATATACAAGTATTTGCTTTAGCTTAGCCAACATACAGACATATTTGCTTGTTAAATCTATACCACTGACTGTACAGTTCACTGTAAATAAATATACATCATTCATCACAGGTAGCTGGCTAGATTTTTACGTCTGTACGTATGTTTTTTTCCCTAGTTTGTAGCACATAGCACAGAGGTTGAAAATGATATATTTCCACTTTCCGACTTCTCACTTCTGAGTTAAGTTGAACACAGCTTCAGTAAGCACGTTCACAGCATATTTGCATTGAGTGAAGCCAGAAAATTCAATTAAAGGCAACGCTGAGAGAGCTAAAAATGGCAAAATGGTGACGAAACGTGAAAGAGCAACACTGAATGAGCTAAATCTTCCAGTAATCCAGCGAGTCCAGCTTCCTTAGACACACACAAACTCTTTCTCTTTTATAGGGTGCCATTTCTTTTGACCTAATTGACCAGCTAGTCTTATTTGTATTCATTTCTGGTTTTGTTTTGGATTGCTTTCTTCCAAGTCACCGATACTGAGTTTCCTTCACTTTGTGTGTGATTGAAATCAAATAAACTGAAATAAATAAGATATAATCTGCATATAAAATTGCAGCAACTCATGACAATTATACGAATCGAATCTGATCCAGTTGAGGTTCACATTATATGTAAATCTGCACGAGCGCAAGCTGTTAATGAACACCACATTTCTTGTGCACCTGCGAACGATTTAGAAAGAAACCTGTTTATTTGTTAGTTTTAATAAACTGTGTCGTTTATCATGGTAAGTTCAGGTAGCCTCCAGTGTCTACAATATATCTGACTGTCCACTTGCTTTTCTTCTGCATTCTGTCCATCTTAAATTTGTCCTCAGATACCAAACCATGAGCGTGTGGTTATGCAGTTTGTGTATATTTTGAATGTACTTCAAAATTACATTTTAATTCAATAATTTTTTTTTTTTGCAGTAATATTGCAGGCATTTGGGTTCTGCTTGCTTCTCTCTGCAATGGAAGCTGATGCAGTTCATTAAACAGAATGACGCTGGTTGATTGAATTTTTTTTTGTGTGTGTGTGTAAAATAGGGCAAGGCCTCATTTATTTGCTTGCTGATAAATAATGCATAACCCTTCCTCTGACTCTGACTCTAGCTACTGAAATATGCTCTTTTACTGCTACCATTCGGAGGCTCACAAACGCCACATAAATAGTATATGTAGGCCAAGCAAACGATCCCAACCACAGGCTGCAGCGGAGACAGATGAGAGGTGTACCACAGGAGAGAATGAGATTGGGGCGTGCTGTCGTGCTTTGGGGAGGAACGATGATCGATGCTCTACTGTTCTTTTCCACATGGCGAGGCTACAAAGAGGTGTTCGCACCAACACTGGCACACTCTGACTCACTAGTCCTAACACAGTGGGTGGGGATTGAATTGAAACTATGGTGGTTGTTTTTTGTTTTTTTTTGTTTGGCAATGCTCTCGTCAGTGTCAGTGTCAGATTTTGAACACTGCTTTAACAGTGTCATGGAGAAGTCACATGGGTGTGTACATGGTGTACACATTGTTTAAAGGTTTTGCTTTTTGTCTTAGCATTTGATTCATTCAATGACTATTAAAGGAAAATGATAGTGCCAAAACTTACAGCCTCAACCCAACTGTTATTTGCACCCTGGCTCCAATGCTTTGATATTGAAGACTATTGTGTTCCTTCCATTCGAAGAAAAGAGCACCAGGCACATAAAGTGTACAGTGTGTTCGTATTCGCGTCTAGCATTGATGAGAATAAAGAAAATGTCTTCCAGGATCTTCATGACTGCACTTCCTTCTCTCATGTTTAAACTTAAAATATATATTTTTTTCTCTCCTACATTTTCCCCTGTCTTTGTGTGTGTGTGTCCACAGAGACCTTGTGGGTTAGAACGGCGCTCAATGGAGCGCATTATTACATTCCTGTTATAATAAATAAATATAAAACTGTCCCTAATTACAGTATTAAGCAAAAACATAAAATACATAAATGATTTTTTATACATAGTCTTTTATTATCCACTATCCAGAGTCACCCAAAACAAAAACAAACAAACAACAACAACAACAACAACAACAAAAACCCCAAAAATATACATCAACAGTCTAACATGCATTTATTTTCAGCATAACCTTGAATTATAGTTTTGAAAATTTTCACATATTTGAACGCACTATTTATACAGATTGATGCCAGCTACGGATTGATGCCAGTGTAATCAATTACAGTTTTCTAAACTGCAGAAGTTAGGGATATGCCGATTCGATGCCGGTATCAGGGCAATAATGGATGGATCAGTATAGGGAACCTAGAGCCTATCCCAGGGAGCATCGGCACTAGGCGGGGTACACCCTAGACGGGGTGCCAATCCATCGCAGGGCACAATCACATACACATTCACACACCCATTCATACACTACGGACACTTTGGA
>JANDJT010000148.1:4642749-4673540 GCA_024331685.1 Stegophilus panzeri
GCTCAGATTTTGCCAGGTTGAGCTTAAGGTGGTGTTCCCTCATCCAGACCGAGATGTCCGACAGGCAAGCAGAGATACGTGCAGAGACGGATGGATCATCATGCTGGAAGGACAAACAGAGCTGGGTGTCATCAGCATAGCGATGACATGGTTGGAGATCTCATCACTTAAAAATCACTCGCTGCTGCTGAGATGACCCACACGGACAGCTTAAAGATATACACGATTACTGTGGCTGGTACGACTTAGAAACCATGAAGATGGATTTGGAATGCGATCGATACGAACAGTTTTGCTACAGTGACCTAAGACTACAATTGCTATGATAGCTTCAGGACTTGCACTCAAGTCTCCATCACTGAACAGTTCATAACTTCAACAAAACAGACTTCATGTGAAAACTATAATGGATTTTCCTGGTTACACAACTGCACTATTTGCCCATGTAGTATAAGAACATTTATACAAGCCATTTATTTATAAGCGCACTATCCGGTGTCACAGAGATGAGGACGGGTTTCCTTTTGAGTCTGGTTCCTCTCAAGGTTTCTTCCTCATATCGTCCCAGGGAGTGTTTCCTTCCCAACATTGCCTCTGGCTTGCTCATTATGGATAAATTCATACATTTAAAATGTATATCCGGAATTTAAATATTTCTGTAAAGCTGCGTTGTGACAATGTCCATTATTAAAAGCGCTATACAAATATAATTGAATTGAATTTGCTTTTCTCAACTCTATGGATCCAAAGTTGTGTTTATTGACTTTATTGGCTAGTTGCACTAAATTGATGGCTAGTGACTGATGTCTCCAGTGTCAGTACTTTGTAGCAGTCAGATGTAAAGCTCTTCCTTAAGTCGCCGACTCTGATTACAGCCCGATATGCAATACCAGACCTTTGTAAATGCCTTGTGTACCTGATGCGTAGACCTTTCTTTATAGCTTTGATGATTGGGACTTCTCTCGACTTCATGTTGTGGAAACATCTGCCGAGTTGTGGGCCTCCCACTTTGTTTTCACGCCAATACAAAGACTGTATCACATCACCAAAGATGGAGTTCCTTCTCACATCTTGTTACAGAGTGTATGTATCTGTTTTGCGACACCAGGCCTCATTATTGCAGCTCCTGTAGATTTGGGATTTCAGCACAGCAAGCAACAAAATCAGGTGTACAAGCCTGAGCCACGGCTGACTGTGTTATTGTGCTGTGGTACATCAAAATCAATTCGTTCTATATTAAATGTGCGGCCTTGCGGCATTTTGTTGAAGTGGGTGTGCTTCTCCGTAGCACATGAAGCTGTTATGATGTTGTAGCTATATTAAAAGTTCTGCCAACAGTTACTGTAGAAGAACAGCAGTCTAGTGTGGTTTTGAAAGCACTGGCATTAATAATCTGATACCTAGCAAAAAAAAAAAGAACAAAAGAAGGATCAGATATCACAGGGGAAAAAAAGAATGAATTTATTCCTCTCAATTTTTTTTTTTTTTTTTTGGGGAGGGGTGGGAGATCTGGAAATGTTTTAGTACTTGTTGTATTTGATTGTTTTTTTTGTTATACTTTAATATATTTATTAAATTTGCAACATAAGTGATTTTGGTGTGAAACCTGTAGTTTTTTTTGTGTTTCTAGTTACGTATTATTTCTTTGAAATTTTTAAGTGCTTTTGTTTAAAAAAGCCAAAAACATTTTAAAGCTTAGCAGTTTGTAAAGAAATAAAATATCGGCCGACACACGAGTTTTCGGTAACGGTATCGATATCGATATCGAAAGAGAAAAAGTGCTATCTCTAGTGTTAACATTAGCTAGCAGTCATCCATCAGAATGCTAACTTTAATCCTACCTTTATTAACAGAAAGAGCACTACTGAACTCCTGAACCCTTTTTACGACACGTTTTTGCGTTTTCCTTTATTTTGATGTATTCAAATCGAAAAGGTACTTAAAGACTAGCTTTTGAAAACCCCTGTCTCGGACACATCTACAGTACTCAAGAAATATCCGGCAACCTCGGAGCACTGATCCGCACTCAGGCCGCTTGAATAATCAGACACTGCCAGGTTTAAACTGTAACGAGGCCTTTCAGGAATCACGGCATGCAGCTTCACGCGTGATCGCAGATTCTTCACGCAATCACCCAGCTTACGATCGCATGTGATAACGTGGGTGATTTGTCATTCACAAGGTTCTCCCTCGTTTGGTTGAGGATTAGATCCTGGATGACATATTTCCCGGTAATAACTTCCAGTCGCTCAGTGGCATCGCATTTTGAGTAACAGAAAAGTGTGCCGTATCAGTAGAACAGTATGGACAAAAACTATATCTTAAAAAGAAATTCCAAAACATCAAGCTGTACACTAAGGTTTAGCAGTAGCTCTGTTATTATTGTTATTATTATTATTATTATTATTATTATTATTATATCCCAGAGTGTGTTTAGGCTCACCCTGTCCAATGTATTACCTCTAATCACACGTCCATCACAACTGAAGGGTAAATCAAACTCACAACATCGTCGAAGCGCATCACCTTCACCTTCTACACTCATAATCAAACTGACAGGCATGACCGACCACACACACACACACTGGAGAGGAGGAGGTGTTGAGACTTGAGAGCAGAAGGAAGCAATTACAGTGTGTGTGTAATCCACACAGATCCTCTGACAGCTCGGAGAATGATTGTAGGAGATGATAAGGTTAATCTGTAACCGATCGATTCGAGAGCGTGAAGGAAAACACTGCCGAAGCTGCAACACCTTCATAAAGCACAGCCACGGAGCCATTTTACACACCCCGGGTCAATCATGATGTCTTCATGGACACGGAGATTTCTTTAAGTGTGACACTGATAGCTGGAGTGTGTACAGGTTCTACATTGAAGCCTTTATAGTATTAGACACTTTCTGATGGCTAATTATGATTTTAAAAAATATATTTAGCTAAATTAATGTGATGATGCCTTTATACTGTATTTAAGACTTCATTTCATGTTTTACTGCGATGCACTGATGATCAGTGGAAAACATTTTGGATTTTAGTGCAATGTCATGTCCTGTTAAATACAGCTTTTCTACGAATGTCGGCCATTTTGAATTCATACATTTTTGGAATAGTTTTTGCTGATTATTTTTTTTTTCCCCTGCAGGAATATACACTCAGTAACAGATCAGAAAAATAGAAACACTGTCTTAAACAGTCAGACTTTTCGTTTACACAGTGCTGTACACAGATTTTGAAACGGGATTCCTAATACAAAAAGTAGCAGAATATTTTAACGTACCATTCTTAGACCAGTTAGAGCAAAAGGGAAAAGGGTTAATTTTGTATTTACACTTAATATAACACAATAGTAAATTTGTAACATTATTACCCCTGGTTGTTCTCTCTCCCACCCCCCCATCCCCCCCTTATTTCATTAAAGACACACCCTCAAAAGCTATGCAGTTTTATTATTCGTGCTTCAACAAATAATTGTAAAATATCCCATAATAATCTACCAGAGGTTGTTTTAAAAAGCATTTTTTTGTTTATGTTACACATTGACGGTAGACATGCTAGCTGACTAAATGCGCATCGCTACTCTGGGTTAGCTTGCTAACCTGTTTTTTCTCTCTGTGTCATGAGTGCAGCGCAACAACAAACAGATTTGGTTCTCTGTCTAATGCACAACATAATGACGTTAACACGATGTTTAAAAAAATGCATAATTTGTCTTCATCAAGTAACTATAGCATTAGAGAGTAGGGTAACACTTTAGAACACGGATCCGTCGCTAATGATTAACTACACAGGAAGAAATGAATAACGCAATATTAACATTCTAGTAACTGCTATTAACTAACTAGAAACTCTGATTAACGAATTAATAAGTAATAGCGCACAGATGAATGCGGTACCCAAATCATAAGTCTGCTATTACCTATTGATTATGTAAACGATCTTGTCTATTCGTTAACAGTAGCGGTTTCGCATTAATTATGAAACTGTATAGTTTCTTAGTAGTTTTCCGGGAGGCACGAAAGAAATAGTAGTTATTAATTAGCTAATAGTGAACTACTGTATTCATCTGTGCGCTGTTACTTATTAATTCATTAAATTAATTAACATTCGTTTAGTTAACATTCATTAACTAATTAAAGATTTTTTCTTTAGCCCCGAATAATTCTCCACTAGGTTTGTCGGTTTGAACAAAGAAGACGGCGGTGTTGTAATTTTGTATCTGCAGTGAACGGAGGCGAGACCAATCAGACAGGATTTACAGGAAAATACATGGAGATACTCGCGTCTTATTGGCTGACGGGTCTCAATTCTGCCAAACGCTAGCTCACACAGTCAGTGTGAGGAAAAATTGATATACTCTTTTTTAAAACCAGTAAAGGGGTTGGAACTGAGACACGAACATCCTCTGATGCTGAGCAGGAAAACAAGGTGTGTAAATGTCTCTATGAGTTCCAGTTTACGTGAACACGATATGAGCAGAGCATCAGGAAAGATAATGTACTCTGCATGGCACTGTAGCGGCTAAACCCATACAGTGATAGCTTAGCTGTGCTTCCTCTTGACTAGCGACACCAAACTAGCCTAGTTAGAAAAGTTTATTATTTTATCGGTCTGGTCGTCCTACAAACAGTAACAACACCTGAGGCAAGTGTTATGATAAATCCTACTTTATTGTCTGATCATGTCATACATTGACAGCTAAGTTACCTCCGCTTTCATAAAACCGAACTTAAGCTACTAGCTGAGCTCAGAAAAAAAAGGAATGGAAACAGTTTATTTAGAAGTAGGTTTAAAAAAAAAAAAAAGTTATTTGAATTTTTTTAGCATTGTTTTCGACCATTATCCTTACCATATTTGTGAAAGAAAGCTGGCAACACTTACTGTACTTACAGTCAAAAGTCTATTCATTTCACCAAATAACATGAGTGAGATTTCATGAAAATATATGTGGAATAACTTGTACACATAGGAAGTATAAACATTCTGGAAAACATATGTAATTATTTTTGAAAATGCAACCAAAGGACATAAAGGAGATAGACAGAGAATTTCTTGATTTATTTCATCATTGTTTTCTTTTTCGAAGCGATCAGCACCTGTTTTACATAATAATCCTATGGAGTAGACCCTCTTTCCAAAAAAAAAAAAAAAAAAAAGCCCCGAGCTTCTTTTGGGATGCTCTAAACTACATTTTTGAAAAAAGGTTTATTTTTTGTATATGAAAAAAACTCTTTCACCAGCTGTTTTCATCAGAAAAAAGATGTTACGTGTAATCAACCTAACTTTGTTTAGCCACCAAGATGCTACAATAATGTTAGTTCAGTCGGGGTATCTTTATCTAATGTCAACTAACTAGCTTCACTATCTAACGTAACTTAATTCAGTACATGAATATGTACGCAAGTTAGCAAGGTTAGCAATTTCTTTAGTTGTAAAATAGGCTACATTAGTAACCTAACCTTTTCTCGATCTGCTATCGCTGTTGTTAACAAGCACAAAAATGACTCCCTAACAAAAAACGTTGAGGCTTTCCTTATCGATGGCTTGCAGCTTGTTTATCCGATTCGATGGCTGTACAGTAACTACCATACTGAGGTGACGGTACACAAAAAATATCCAATCAGCACACGAACATTCGTCCAAACACTGATTGTCGATTGGCAGCTCGTTACTGTAACCACCTTACCTTTCCGTTTGAGATTAAGCCACCTCTCTATTTTTTAATTTTTTTATTTTTATCAGCGCATAGAACTCTCACTGTTGTTTTCACATTTGTTCTGATATGTTTCAGTGTGATAGCTCTGAATCTGATATGCTTTTCACGACGTCTTAAAACCTTTTTTTTTAAAAAATTTTTTATAACAGACTCCTACAGAAAAGAAAAGAAAAAAAAAAAAGTATTGTACTGTACGATCAATCCATAAAATCTTTAAGACTCCATTATGTCCAACACTCCAGAGACTCACTCCTATAATCCACTGTTTCAGGTCTTCAGGAAGATTAACTAGACTTAAATTGCACTGCCCATTGTACGGTAAATCACAGATATTTACAGTCTTTTAAACACTGGGACAATTAATTTCGAAAGCTTTAATGAGGTATAAAATAGTAGGCAGCAATATTCGCAAATTTAATCCATGACAGCTTAAATAGCGCAGAAGTTATTATGCCATTATGTCTGCAGTAGATAACTTTTAATGTCTAATTAAAAGGCAGGACACTGTTAAGAGCACGTTCTCTGCTAGATGCTAAGGCAAATGTATCTGAAATTTGATATATTGTTTGTACAATGAATGAAAATGAACTCCGGACGACTGTTCTGCAGTACACTTCGCTTATCATATGAGCAAACCTGCGGAAATAAATCTCAGCGTTTCAATAAACCTCATCGATGACATGTTTATTAGCGCAGAGAGCCGGTGTGTTTTCTTTCTGCGATCGGGCCTGTTTCTTGGGAAATCAAACGCAGAGGCGAGGAGGTTGTTGGAGTTATTGCTTTGTGTGTTATCCAGCTCAAACTGTGTGTGGATCAGTTTAGCGAAGGCGGAGGCCAGCTGTCACACTGCCACGAGCCGTGCATTCGCAAACAGCTGGCAAATGAAGAAAATAATGAATTCCATTAAGATTTGAAAATGACTTCTCGTGTATGTGTGTGTGTGTGTGTGTGTGTGTGTGTATGTTTGGTGTGTGCAGTGGGGCAGATTTGAAGGTTTTACACCACAAAAACAAGCTAGTCATTGGTGAGGAGTAAACACTCGAACACTATATAAATCCCTCAGGTCCAAAACAGTGACAAAGAATTACACTGGCAAATGTTATGGCTGCCTCAAGCGGCGGATGAAATGAAAGTTCAGAACACGCCGAGAGGGTGCAGTCGCCCACGCTGCTAACGCATAAACACAGACACCTGCTGAGATTTATGACCGACTGGTTGAAGAGGCATGCTGGGACAAACATCTGGCCGAGAGACTGGCCTCGTGTTCGGCAGAGCTGAGTGCATGAAAGCACTAATGAAATGTCGATGGGGCATAAGAGCACTAATGAAATTTTTCTCTTTGTCCTTCATGTGAGGATTTTGTAGGTTTATTTGCTGCACTAGATTCCATAATAACAAACTTGTATAAAAACAGACAAAACAACTGTCTTCCTTTTATGCAGGAAATTTAAATGGCTGAACAATCTCTGAAGCATCTGTCCCCCCAACCCCCCTGCCAATTTGATCACCTGGCTATCCCCACCCACCAGCTCGCTCTCCTCTATCATACATCGTCTACTAACTGGGGAAGCAAAGGCTAACACGTACTTCTTCCAAGACTCATGGACATCTTGAGCACCAGGGCTTTTGGTGACCTCGAGGAAAAAGCGCTATCCACCCTCTTCCACATACATGAGCTCACAGATGCATATGATTGGCTAGTGTCATTGTGTGATTTACAGAAAATTGTCAACCTCTTTGTTCCATGTCACAGATAACCATGGAATTGTCGGGATTCGAACCCGCAACCTCCCGACGGTATGGCAAGCACTTTGCTGTTGGTGGTGATTTTACCTCATGAACGAAATGTTAAGGAGCTCATCACAACTGCTCATTTCAAGTACTCATAAATTCTTAGAAATTTGCTTCCATAGGCCAGGTTTACGTTAAAAAAAAAAAGACAAACATAATCTTGACTCAATATTAGATGCTTGTGAAGTAATGTAAGTCGCATTCATGAGCAAATCGCATTAAAACAATGAAAACAGTAAAACTCATGATGTTCCCTTTGCTTAAAAAAACAAAACAAAACAGTACTGTAATTTTTAAAGCAAAGACCAGAGTAAGTGAATCACTGGGCAGTCCGTACAGGATTTCGTGGAGGTTTTTTTGTGATCGTTGCTTGATTTTGCTGCGACTTGCAGAGTTTTTGTATGGGATTTATTTATTTATTAAAACTACTGCCCTGTCACATGTTTTGGTTGCCAGGAAAACTAATTAACTAGGCTAAAAAGCATTGCTGGTAATCAACATTAGCTAATAACATATGGCAAGCTGGTAACCTAGATAAGTGCATTAATACAGACTAATGAAAATCACCAAGTGTATGATTATATTATTGTCATCGAACAAAAAAATTGTTTGTGTAACGTCTAAAGTGTTTGCATATTTGTTGGTGAGTATTTCAAGATGTATTTGAGATGTGGTTTTCTGTCCTCGCATCGCATCTAAAAGCTATTATTCTAGTTTGGCTAGTGTCTTCATTTTCTCTCAATATGCTTTAGTCATTCACTTACTGCTATCCAATCCCTGGCGAGGAATGAGGACACAGAACGCAGGTGTGTGGATTTGTGTATGCATTTGTGGATGTACTTTAAGGAGTTACCAGAGCAAAAACATAAAACACCACAAATAGACAAAAAAGAAACAAGGTCTTTTTCCAGATTGAAGCTCAAACCTCGCTGCTACTGAAACTGCTGTTATGGAAAGGGCAAGTGCTCCTAATTCTAATAATACTGTATTATTATTATAGTATCGGAGAATATCACACTATCACGAGTGGTGTGAATCAAAAGGACGGTGGGAAATTGCCCTTAAATGGTACTTTTCAGGCTTTTCTCGATTACCCAACCCAAAAATGCTAAAATAGCTTATTCAGAAACAAGCTTAGGGGGAAAAAGAGAAAGGTTTTAAAGACAGAAGCACAGTCAACAATGCTACTTCAAGCCATATGTCCATTATCCATCCCAATTAGTCAGTCAAGCCCAGACGGGATTCACTGATATGCATCGATTACTAACCATACATCAGCACGTCCATGCAGGAATGAAAGCCAGTGACTCAGAAGTGCTCTAATGAGTATATCATCTGCGTAATGGTGTCTGACTGACTGCACTCACAGCCAAGACTCGGAAAGGAAAAGAGGAAAAGAGCTCGATTAAATCTGCTCGCTAATTTAGTCAAACGCCCTGGGATTTATGTGGGAAGATGTCAATATTAATGCATATTCATAGTATCATTTAAAAACGAACTAGCTCACAAACATGGCATCACAGAACAACATTCCAGATTAGTCTGCTTTCTCCAAGCTGCTGAAAAAGCAGCACTCAATCGTTAAATTGACACTGCATGATGTTCATAGTGCTTTATGACACCTGCATAAGCCCTCAGCGACCACTGACATAACACTACATACACATAAATACAGGCATGTACACAATCAGTGCTCATAAAGAGGCCATCAACTTGACAAGGTGACATCACACTCACCTGCTCAGTCATGCAATTATCCAATCATCCAATCACGTCGTAGCAGCGTAATGCTTAAAATCATGCACATACAGGTCAAGAGTGTCAGTTATCATCACACCAAACATTTGAATGAGAAAACAATTTGATCTCACTGACTGTGGCATGGTTGTTGGTACCAGTATTTCAGAAATGATCTCCTGGGATTTTCACACACAACAGTCTTTAGAGTTGATAAGGGGTGATAAAGACAAAAAAAAAAAAAACCCAAAAAACCCCCCAAAAAACCATCTAGTGCGTGATGGTTCTGCAGGCAGAAACACCTTGTCGATGAGAGAGAGGTTAGACGAGGATGGGAGGATTGGTTTCAGTCGACAAGAAGGCTACAGTGACTCAAATAATCACTCTTTACAACCGTGGCGAGCAGAAAAGCATCTCAGAACGTACAAAAAGCAGAACACTGAATCGGGTTATGTCAGCCAAGAACAGGAATCTGAGACTACAGTGGGTACAGAAAAAGTCACTGAGGTGACATACTGTAGCTTTATAATTGCACTTTCAAAAGAAAGTGCTGCAGTCTCGGGACACTGTTATAAGTGTTCATACAAACCTCATAAGCAGAAATCATAAAGGCAATTTCATACTTTCCTAAAAGTCTGTTAAAGTCTTTTCTGTGCATCATTGTTATACAGCAGATTTTCATGTTGAGGTCGTTCCTTTAGAAGTGCAATTACGAAGTCATGTCACGTGACCATCTGACACACCAGAAGTCCACTGAGCTACAACGTCATACAGTTTCCATGATGTTCTAGCAAACGTTAGCATGGAAAGTGTCACACCATAGCAGCCTATGTTATATCAACACAAATCTATTCCACTTCGCTCAGCTGTTATGTCAACCTGACATCAGAAAAGCTACTCTTATGTCAAGTGCTACAGATGATGGCTTTTAGAGGCTCAAACTATAAGAGGCTTTGAAATAACCAGCAATCCAACAGTACTGAAGCAGATTTATTACAGGCTCTGCTAGTAAAGTTAGTAATAATCTGGGCAGTATTTATCTTTCAATTTGATCTGAGCCTACCATATAAAATATGTTTATTTATTTATTTATTTATTTACATAGCTGAAATATCTTGTGTACAGAGCATCAAACAGGGAATCAGTCTTGAGTTTGAACTTGATAATTGGAGGAATTTTATGCCCAATTGGGATGTGCATCCTCAGTGTAATCCATTAGCTTTGTGTCTCGGAGACCTCACGACTAATTAGCGCCTGAATTCTCCTGACATCCAATTAAAACCCCACAACAGCTTAAGATGTCAATGACCTTTTGTTTTACTAGAAACTGCTTTGCCAGTTTATTAGACACACTTCTCTATTACGTAATAAACTGACAACTCAGTGTACTGGATCATCTGAAAGCCTCAGCGAGATACTGTACTAATCACGCACATTTTCCCCATTGCTACTAAATGCTAATCATAAAAAGATAACTATAATGTTATAATAGTATAATACTATAAACTATAATCTAGAAAGATTTTCCACACTGTATTTACTATTGGTGTGGCATCATGTTGAGTGGTCATATTTAGGCCCCAATTAGACACTCACAAATTGAATGAAATTCTTGAATCTTATTGGTCAGAAGGTGTTGATTCATTTTCGATAAGAGCAGCTCTGACATGAGTGCCGGCTATAATTCGCTTTGATTCATTGTAAATCTTAAATTTACCGTATATGAATGCACTCTTTATAACAACTTACACAATGACTTGTACGGTGGATGTTCCACATGATCTAAGAACTAAAAAAGAAACAGATTTTTAAAAATTGCGATTATTTCACAAAGAAAGGCATATAATTGTTGATGTTGAATGGGCAGACGTTTATGGAAGGAGCCTCCAGTGTCGGTGCTTTGTAAGAGTCAGTAAGGTTTCGGCTACGGGAAAGGATTCGAGCTTTGTGCTTTCTTGGTAACATAGCCGGCTAAATTTTTTCGTCTTATAACTCCAAGAAAGAGAAAATAGAGAGGATGGTGAGGGTACAACTGTTTATAGGTGTTATAACATAACCGGTAAGAGGAAATAACTTGATTCCCAGATGTTCCGCAACATTAAAAGTAACTACGCTGCAAAAATGACAACTTAGCATGTGGAAATACCTTGTATATAGTCAAACTGAGCTAATGTTACCTACTATAAGATTACAAAACCAAATATAGGATTATTAAGCTTATTTCTAGACATTTTTTTTTATCTTGTTCTATTTCAGCATTTATAGAAAAAGAATATTTAAAGCTTAAAATTAGAGTATTTAAAAAAACAAAAAACAAAACAGCAAATGGCTGTGGTACATGAGAAATAACAAGTTTGTGATATGCTGTTTTGTGAAATAATCAACTTCATCACAACACACAGCTGTTGATTATTTCCCTATAACAGCATGGCTCCAAGAGTGTTAGTCCTTACATGGTCTGTGTGGTTTGAGTCCTGTTGTAATGTAAATGCAGTAAGTGGCAATTAGGGATAAAAAAAAAAAAGAAGAAGAACACAAAGCGAGAGTGAAGAGATTTCTTTCTCTCTTACTCAGGGTCATGAGAAAACATAACATACAAATGATTCATTGAAATGATTTAGAAAACCCAACACATATGAACTTTCGTTCTTACATACAAACTCATTTAATGATGAGTTTGACCTACCATGGTCTGATATGGTCTGATGTTACAGATCAATAAAGTTTTCCTCTGTGATCTCAGCAAAAATATAATTTGTGACCGTTTTAGGTGCAGTCTGGAACCCTGCAAAAGTTTCTTTGGTTTTAATTAATTAATTAATTTTTTTTAACAAAATGTACCCGTAATCTGATTGCTTTGTTTTTTTTGACGTAACAATAACGGATTAAAGTTACCAGTTTTTTTTTCTGATTACGTAATACTGATTACGTAACGCCGTTACATGTATTCCATTACACCCCAAGCCTGGTTACTAAGGTGTTTTTGTCTATGATGAGCTACCAGAACACCTTCAATGCTCATTGGTGTTGATTTAACAAGTCTCTAAAACTACTAAAGTGATGAACACTGTTCTTTTTAAAGATGTTCCATCAATTGGTGTTTTGATGATGGTGATGGAGAGCACTATCTCTCCACCAATTTGAACCTTGCTCCAAAATCTCCCATAGGTGTTCAATTGCGTTGAGATCTGGTGAGTGTGATGATAACATTCATCCATCCATCCATCTATTTTCTATACCGCTTATCCTTCCTGGAGCCTATCCCAGGGAGCATGGGGCACAAGGTGGGGTACATACTGGACTGGGTGCCAATCCATTGCATGGCACAGTCATATATACATTCACACACCCTCCCATACACTACGGACACTTTGGACATGCCAATCAGCCTACCATGCATGTCTTTGGACTTGGGGAGGAATCTGGAGTACCCAGAGGAAACCCCCGCAGCACGGGGAGAACGTGCAAACTCCACACACACAGTGCAGCGGTGGGAATCGAACCCCCAACCCTGAGAGTGGTGTGAGGTGATCATGCTGATCATAACATATGGTCCTCATGCCCAGTGGATAATGGCGGAGTCAAGTTGGAAGAGCCCATACCCATCAGGATAGAAATGTTTAACCACAGGATAATGGTAATCAGTAAAGAACAACTTGTGTATAACAAGTGGAGCAAAACAAATCATGATAACAAAATAAATAAACACCATCCACAGCATAACAGTGCCTCTGTTTTATCCTCCTGGTATATACTATGTACTTGAGTATGTAGTTCCATGATTTTTGTAGGGCAGTAATGTCTCAAATTGAAAATTTGGCACCAAATAAGAAATGACAAATTACCATCAGTGAGCAATGCCAAAATAGTCTTCACAGGAACAACCGCTGATTTGAATCTTTCTGCTTGAAAGAGCAAGCTGCGACCACTGACTGCACAAAATGTCCACATCTTTTTCCGTGATTTTAGTACATCAACCGTGTATTAATAGTGAACACACTACTCGCACTAAAGGCATGTGAAGTGCACCATTTAATATGCAGCTCATGACATTCCCATGGCTTCGCTCTAGTACTGTTAACTGTTATGATGCTGACATGACAGCTAAAATGACAGATATACAGAAGTTAGCCTGGTACAAATATAATATAATCGGCGAATCATTCTGCAAAAAAGTTTTTGTTATGTATAAAAAAGACTATAGATCATTTTTTGTAAAATGTACACATCATACATAACTGTTAATCGTAATGATTACATTAATAATGATCTACGGCTGATTAATGTGTGAGTCTGCATACAAATGAATGTGCACTGATGATGTGAAACCTATTAGCTGCGCTGGGCTTTTACCAGGGATGAATTTGGAACTTAATGATTCAGATTAATATGGCATTAGCAGTCTTCAGGAGCAGACTGAACCTCAGAACCTCTGGGATCAGATAAAGGGAAAGGAAAGATGATGATCAAGATGAGGTGGTGGACAGAAAGCCAACTGGGCACAGATGGACCTCAGCCAGGGCTTCCTGCCATAACTTCACACCAATGTGGCACGCTTTGACCCAGGAGTGGACTTGACAATGTGAGAAGCAAAGTAAAGTACCAGAACATCAACTTTATGATCCCTGTAATGAACCCTTACGCACAAGTCAAACTCAAGCCACCTAATGAATTCTGGCTTTATTCAATTAACATGATTTCAGTTGATCAACTAAAACGGCATTGTTTTTACTCTCAGCTTCAGTGTAAATTTTGGGGATTAAAATTAAGATGAAAAATCTTTAGCAACATGTTTTTTTCTTCTTCTTCTTATGGCTTAAATTAAATGATTAAACTAAATTTTAAAAAATCACCACTGTAGACAAAATCAATGACCAATTGTAAGCACATTCTCATATCTGAATAAAAACAGAAACAGTCGATTAGACAGAGGTGAACACTTTTTCCACCTTCATTGACTTCTTTGCAAAGATAATGCAAGTGCAACACGTTATTGGATAAACAGTGTGATAACTACTGGAGTTTTCACCACTCCAGGGTTCAGCGTCGCCTTTTATACCAGCCAGCTAACTAGTCTCAAGACCCGCCTCTGATCTGACGGAGTGAAGAGGTTGGATTCATGCAACATAAACAATAAACACGTTTTATTTAGTGTTAAACTGTACAGCGTTCACTTTTCCATATTTGTCCTGTATCTTTATTTGAATACTGATGTTTCGTTTTATATAAAATGACCAATCCCTATTCAGAAACAAACAGGCGTTGAATTGGATACATATTTAAACATTATTTAATACCTGATAGAAATTTGTGTAACATTTAACTTAAGGATAGTGTTCATAAAGTTACACAACACCTTCACAAGCGATTAATGACAATTGACATCAACCTGTATAAACAATTAAAGGCTCAAAGCCATCAACTGAAAAATAAAACCAACAACAACAAACAGTAACACTTTTACGATAAATCATTGTAACCTTATGTGATCTTGGACAGACAGGAAGCTACAGTATGTGCTACTTGTGTGTTGTGTAACAGTTATAATCATATATGCATATGGGATAAACACAGAACAGGTGGACACAATCAGATAACAAACCAATGATAGAACAGGGCAGAGACAGGACTAAAACTTAAACAAAAGTGGACACCACTGTGGGCAGCGGTAGCTCAGTGATTAAGATGGTAGACTTCTGCTCGGAAGGTCGTGAGTTCAAATCCCAGCACCACAAAGCTGCTATTGCTGGGCCCTTGAGCAAGGCCCTTAACCCTCAACAGTTCAGATGTATAAATGAGATAAATGTAAGTCACTCTGGATAAGTGTGTCTGCCAAATGCTGTAAAGGTAACTAAAGAAGAATACATCATAGGATAACAAGACAGAGGTGCCAACACTGCTAACAAAACAATTCTAGCAAGCAGAGAGAAAATAATACTACAAAACTTCAAGTGTGTGTGAGTAGACAAGACAGCAACTTAAAAATGTGTGACAAGAAAACAGTGAGGAAAAGTCTGGTGTGACCGCTACTTAATAATTATTAATTACCAGCTCTGACCAAAGAGACTACAGTCTCGTCCACGTTTTTTTTTTTTTTTTTTTTGGCTCAAAGAGATTTCACATGTTAAAGTTTGAGTGCTACCAGAATCAAATGCATCTTTCACGTTTCGCATCCTTTTTCAATCCAGTGCTTTGGACAAATTTCTGTTTTTCCACTGTGTCATGTCACAGCAAACCAATGACCACCTTTCCCATCCTGCACTGCGGCCTACAAACATGGCCGCCATGGACTGCAATTCCCAGAACACTCATACTCATGCTAATCACACACAGCTGCATCAAATTCACAGCACTCACAACCACAATATAAAAGGACTGTTTGAACATAATGACTTCGCGTAGTGTTGAGTGTTCTCACCTTACCAAGTGATTGTTTCCATAGTTCTCGTTCTCGATTCCTGGTTATTGACTTTGTTTCTGGTTTTGTGTTTTGCTTCGCCCCGTTTATGCCCGTTTGCCGATCGCCTGACCTTTTGCATGTTTTTGGACCACGCTTTGGATTACCGATTTGGATTTGTCTGCCTTAAATAAAACTCTTATCTGCATTTGCATCCGTCCTCAACTCCTTACCGTGACACACTGGGAGAATTTTATTTGCATTCGGTTCGACTGCTGCTATAGAAAGAAAAAGAAAAGTCTCCCGTATTGCCATAGCAACACCTAAAAAATTGTAAATGCTAAGGCTAACATACAGACGTTAGCATGTCTGACAGAATTCTGGATTCTGTTCATCCTCTCTTCTCCTTCAGTGACTGGCAGAGAAGACTAATCCCTGAGACTATAACTTTTCTAACTAGGAAGCTTGAATTGATAGTTGAATTGAATCGAAGTGATAAGATTTGACTCAATGAAAAACACGGACATCACTGAAGGCAGTAAACTGCTGCTCTGGTTTCAATTATTGCTTCCATCTTCTTCCATTTACTGCACCTCTGTGAGTGACCCAGCCATTCCACTAGACAAATGATTCAGTTTCTCTAGACACTTCTCACAGTTTCTCATCAAACCTTAATAAAATGGGCTGAGACCTGAATACACCAATACCATCACCACCTTCACAGTCCTTAACCATTTATTGTTGTGTTTCTTGTAAAGCTCCACAGTGACACACAAACTATACAGTCGACTATAAAACACCTTCAGTCTCAGTTGGAGCTATGATATTTTGCACTAGGTGTGGAAAAAGTTCTAGTTATCCTGCCAGTTTATCCTATGATCCCTTATGTTTATACAGTATGTGCTCTTATGGACTGTAAGAAATGATTAACAAACACATACACATTTGAGGTCATAAGTTTACACACACCTTGCAGAATCTGTAAAATGTTAATCATTTAAAAATGAATAAAAGGGATCATAAAAGCAGCATTTTGTTGTTTATTTAGTTCTGCCCTGATAAGCTAAATTAGCTATTTCACATAACAGATGTTTACATATAGTCCAACAGGGCTATATGATATTGAGATCCATCTTTTCACACTGAGGACGACTGAGGGACTCGTACACGACTATTACAAAAGGTGCAAACATTCACTGATGCTCAAGAAGGCAACACGATACATTAAGAGCCAGGGGGGTGTAAACTTTTGAACAGGATGATCTGTGTGAATTGTTATTATTTTGTTTTCTAGGATGTAAATATCTTATGTAGCTTCAGAAGTGCAGTTCTAAATGAAAAAAAAAAGAAAGATCTTTAAACAAAATAATAACAATTTACACCGATCAATAGCTTTGGCTACGGCAGATGAACAGCAGCACCTAATATTATTATAAGCTATATATTAAGGGTATGTTAAAACTGTGTTACTTGGTGCATCTCCTGCGATGGACTGGCACCCTGTCCAGGGTGTACCCTGCCTTGTGCCTGATGCTCCCTGGGATAGGCTCCAGGTTCCCCGTGACCCTGAAAAGGAGTAAGCGGTAGAAGATGGATGGATGGATGGATACTTGGTGCATCTGTAATTTTTCACTTGCCTTTTTCACTCCTAATAAACTCGTTCAATCTTTATTTTATGTGATGACCCTGAGAGTCCCGGCTAACTGACCAGCCTCTAATCTCTATTCTACAGGAAATTACACTACAATTATCTATCGATGCAGCTGCCAGGGTTTGGGAGATAAAGACAAAATACATCTCAGCCACTTTACCCAGAATATCTAAAAATCCAGTAGGTAAATGATTAGATACGCTAATCTGATGCAACATGATCCATTCTGAATATGTAGAATTGAGGAGAAGCTCCATAATCAGATGAATTTGCAGTGATTTGACTTCAAAAAGTTTACCACTAGCTATACATGGAGAGATTTTTTTTTAGCATGAAATGACCCAAAAGCTCTTGGATGACCCACAGGAGCTGCACATACCAAAGCAACATGCTGCTAAGTGGTAAGTGAAGGATATTTTAAGCTAGCACACAAAGTCAGTGGAGGTCTTCCAGCACAACCTTTTAAAACATTTGCAGAGAGCTTGACAACCTTTTCCCACTCAATGCACACGCAAGCTTTGTCCTGTTCTGTTAGGGTTCAAAAAAAGCTCTAAAGCTCCGTGCTTTAAGACATCTCTTGGAAGGCACAGAGTGATTAGACTGATGGAGAAGGATGAATTAGTACATGATAAACAATATAAATATTTTCCATTTAGTCCAACATTTGATTGTTTACAAATACCATTCCCTATTTGGACCACTATTTACTAGTAAAAAGAAATTTGGGTGATGCTTTACTTAAGGCTTCATGACGCCTACACAGGCCATTCATGGTGTTTATAAAGTCAGAGGTAGGTTCATGGTGTTTATAGAGTCAGAGGTAGGTTACTTTAATTAATACTTACAGCATGCCTACTTTTATTATTATTATTTTTTTTTTTTACAGTAATCCCAGACTCTACTGTATTTTTAAACGGTGCAATTTTAGTGTATTACAGTACAATATTGTAAAAACAATTACTATTATTATTATTATTATTTTTACAAACAGTATTACAGCTATTTTATTTATACAGCCAAAGATACATTATAAATAAAAGTAAAAAAATAAAAAAAATAAATAAATCCTAAGTAGTAATCTGGTAAAACTGTGCTTGTTAAAGCACATTTCATATCAGTTAATAAAAGAATAAATATGAGATATAAAACTACATAAGATAAGCTACCCAAAAAAGATCAAGTTACCCAAAAAGCAACTCCTAAAAGAAAAGATTCTACCATGTTAAATTATTAAACAGTTAGTTCCGGTCCACTAATTTAATTGGACGAGCGTCGTTCCCAGAGTGCTTATATATTTAGTATAACCGCACTGGGACGTTTCACGGTGTGTATCCCTCGAATCGTCTGTGTTCACCATGTAAAATTCCACTTCCTAGTGCGAAACGGTTACTACAGGAGTGTTAGCGACATCGTCAGCGGACATGGCAAACGATACTTTTCAGGAATATAACTTTTAGCTTAAAAAATGAAAGCTCATCAGATGAAGATGAAAAGGAAGAAAGGAAGCCAATTGCACCGGAAGCACCTTTAACAGGAATATACAAGTTAACCTTGCAGTTTACATACAGTAGCTGCATCAGTCACTTTATACTATGGAACTTGTTTTTGCTGCCAGTATTGCTGCTATACTTGAGCTGCTACATTACAAAATAGCTAGCGTCCATGTTTACAATTACAGTCCATGTCCTGTGTATCTATTGTCCTGTGTATTTATTATTTTGCACTAGTATCACACTGTTGTGTATTTGCACTTTATGTAGTCTTGCGTACTGTTCCGTGTTGCACCGTGGTCCTGAAGAAACGCCATTTCGTTCCAATGTATACAAGCTACATAGAGGAATGACAATAAAAACCCATTTGACTTGACAAATCATTGTGAGCTAGCTAGCCAGCTATCCGACATGCTATAAAGTAAGCTTGGGTTCTTCAGGATCTTTTTCCACTAGTGGAGAATAAGCCCTTATAAATGTGCATGCAAGTTGTGCCATTTGTACTGAAGGGCTTATGTAAGCATCCTGTAGCCTTATAAACATCACCATTAAGTACCGTATAGTGTTACTGACATTTTTAATATTCATACTCTCATAGTCTCAGTAAAAGAGTTGTAAATTTCATTTCAAAACCGTTGAGCTTGTCATTGTTATGCCTCTTGACTGCTTGCAGTTTAACACCATCCCACCCTGAGCTATGCACATGGGCTGCGTTTACATAAATAAGTTGTCAATCTGTCAGTTCTTGAGAGAACATGGCAGTTATCACGTCTGTACCAGAGTCACACCGGTATCAGTGTCAATCTACTAGCTTCTTTGCTTCAGTATGTATGCTAATGTATCAACGTGCTAACATCAAACATGATGCATGGCAGTTTTATCACTTTTTTTTTTTTTTAACAATCAAATCTTTTAAACAAACCCGAGTAGTTCTGATTTGGGCAACAGTTCTGCCTACCACATTATAGAGCTGAGCGTTTGCATACCATCAGGATAAAATGACAAGTAATAAAACACGACATGGTGTATTGTTATTGGAAAATAATCAATAGTGGTGTAGAGGACAAGCTGCTGTACAATCATTTTTTCATCACAATCTTTGTCTTCATTGGTCAGATGATTGGGTCGTGGTTGGATTTAACAGCAGGACATGTGTCACGCTTTTGACATGGCCACTCTATGGACCTCATAGATTCTGTACTGAGGAGCGACTCAGATTCCTTGCTTGATTTCTCCAATCTCATCAAGCGTTATAGAAGACTCTATTAAGAGCTGTTATGTTGGAACGGGAAGTTACAGGAAGGTAATTAATACAGGGGTGCCAATAATTGTGACATGCTTCTTTTTTTTAAATCTTTTTTTTTTTTTTTTTTTTTTAGAATAAAGAATATGTAAATCAATGTTAGATTCTTTTCATATTTTCCGTGTGAGAGTTTTTGGGCCCATTGTTACAGTAGACACCAATAGTTAAATCTTTATATAATTAAATCTGCAAAATCCATCTCTAAATTTTGGTTCGTCTGTCTCTTAAGATCTCTGAAACTACAGTGTCATATGAGCGAGAGCACAGAGCGAACATATGTTTGCACTTTTCTCATCAGTATTTGCTCTTAGCGTAACAGAATACACTTAGATCATTAGTATTAAGTGTTAAAGTGTCTTCCTGTCTCTCTTTGACACATGAAATTGCCTTTTGAAATGAAAATGTGGCTCACTGCTTAATTAATTCATCTCATTGATCACAATTTTGACAATTTGGTAGAAAAAGCGATTTAAAGAATGATCGCTCAGCGAGCTGGACGATTCATGGACGTCACGGTCATTGTTGCTCTTTTGGACACTGTACTGTTAAGCCTTACTGTAGTTCATAGGATAAATAAACTGGAAAAAATGGACAGTAAATGACTGTAATATAATCATACAGTATTTAACTGTAATATGCATGGCATCGTGGGTAATTTCCATGGCATCACTTATTTACAGTAACATACTTTTTATGAATTGATCAAAGTGACTATGTCATATCACAGCAAACCAGTGACTACATTTCCCATCCTGCACTGCGGCCTACAAACATGGCCACCATGGACTACAATTCCCAGAACACTCACATTCACTTTAATCACGCACACCTGCATCAGATTCACAGCACTCACAACCACAGTATAAAGAGACTGCTTGAACACAATGGTTTTGCGAAGTATTGCGTGTTCTCACCCGTTTCCTCGTTTTGTTTCGTGTTCATTGATCTTGCTTCTTGTTCCTCCTTCTCGATTCTTGCCTTGCCTAGTCCATGCCCGTTTACAGATCGCCTGACCTATCGCCTGTTTCTTGACTACGCTATTGTCTCATGATTTGGATTTGTCTGCCTGCCTCTCTTTATTAAAAGCTCTTATATACACTTGCATCCGTCCTAACGTTCATAACGTTTAAAACGTGACACTGTAAATAATAGGAGTAAGTTACTGTAATTGCAAAACAAACAAACAAACAAACAAACAAACAAACAAACAAACAAACAAACAAAAAGCTACGGACATCGTCTCTTCTCTGTGAAGTGGACCTGGACTTCACTCTCCGCCTCAGCGTCAGCTTTGGCGCTTACTCACCATGCAGTATGTATATGAAAATATACCAATAAAATATATTTTAAAATATGTATATATTTTAAGAATTTATTTGCATGAACTTTTTCATAAAAAATGAACAACTTAACAGCAATAATATGCTTATATACGTATTACAGTAATCCATTTCTTACTGTATAGGACAATTACAGCTTGTTACTGTATTTTTTTTATAGTAATATACTCCATTCACCAATTACAGTAATTAGTAAATAACTCAACCGCCACTGCAGTAGCTTACTGTAAGTCAACAGTGTTGCCAGTAAGTTACTGTAAAAACCCTGGTAAGGTCTAACAGTGTGATTGTTGTGACAGCTTTCTATCTCACGTCAACCTCCAAGCTAACAGGCAAAACCTCAGTTCATTTATTTTAACATGCAACACTTTGTAAGACGTCGAAAGCCCAGTACACAACTTCGAATGACTTCAGAGACACAAGTGTTTCATTCTAAATGATTACATGTGTAGTGTAATTGCTGCTTTATGGTGTATGGTAGGCTGAGAGGCTTTTAAAGCGCTATAAAAAGCAATATATTGACAGAGAGAAGATTATGCTAATAGACTTTTGTTTGTATAAGAAATTACTCATGAAGCAAAGGGAGATGAGAAACTCTTCTCACAAAATGATAGATCCTTATGTAAAGCAAAAGGATCATTTATAAGGGAGGAAATGTAGATGTGGCTGCTGGCAGGAATAAAAAAAATAAAATAAAAAAAAAAGTGTAAAAAGTGCCTCCGGTGAAGAAAGTTAGGTCAAGGAAACATTTCATACACACACCCACACACACATATACACGTACAGACATACAAACAGAGGCTCGGTAGTGATAATGCTGACTAGGACATCTCAGCGTTTCTTAATAAATGTTTATTGAATAATCTCTGCTGAGTCTGCGATATCTTGCTGTGCCATATTGGAGGAATATACAGCTGAGTGGATTTGTATCTTCTTTTTATTGAATGACTTCACTGATGATGTTGTTGTATTACCTACCACTCAAATGGAGGAAAAAAATGTGCTACGCTAGTCTCAATCTTTACGTCTATTTTGAAAACCAATATGTTTAGTCAGGCATTTTGTTAAAAGTGCACTAGGCTAGATTTGACAGTCATTGGAACGATTGTTTCTCCGTGCCCAGAACCTACAGTGCTTCAGTGAGAGTTAGCATGCTTAGTAGAGTTAGCGTTAGTATTAGCATTGACAATCATGATAAACATGCAAACTCTGGCTCATAAAGACTTATGGGGATGATCAAGAGTAATAAAAAAAGGACACATTACTTGATTCGTTATGTAAAGCTGCCATTCAAACAATACAGAGCTTTATATACAGTAGATTGGGATTACAGACCTGCTCTGGAGCAACATTGATTATTCTGTGTCCAGCTTCATCTCCTTCAACAATAAACAATGACTTCATCTTGGAAAAACACTGCTGGTGTTTCTCACAAGAGAATCATCAGGCTGCACTGGGCTCTTGCTGATTTCAGAATGAAATGGGGTTGGAGGAAAGAAGAATTGAGGAATGAGGAATGTCCATCCAAACACAAACATGCACTTCGGACCACAGCACAATTTTCCAGAACGTTCAAAAATGCATTTTCCCCCTCACCACTGTGACTTTTGGTTTGCTTATGAAGCTGCATCCAGATTTTTGCTTTGTGACGATGTCTGTTCTTATAAAAGCATTTTGTAAAATCAGATTTTGCTAAATGTAAAATTCATCTTAAATAAATTCATCTCTTAAATAAATAAATAAATAAATAAATTAATTAATAAATAACAGATTGTGTTCCATGAGGGTGATGTCTGAAAAATGAAAACGCTTCAGTGACTAACAAGGTCCCATCATCATGGCAGTGAATTAACTCATTTACTTCATTTATTGCCTTATGTTCCTTTTATTACAACCAATTATAGAACTAAATCAAGCAAAGCGGGACTCCAACACTCCAAGGTCATTTGACTTCGTTCGTTTTTACTGAGACGTGTTTACAGATAAGGTGATCTGGGAACAAATCTCCAAGCATATTCATGCTTTATAGAGCATATATCAGATATACGAGCATTGGCACTTAGATTTAAATGGCTCTTCTGCCCCATTTACCTGGCTTTTTTTTTGAGTAATGTGATACACTGGTTCATTGCTCATTTAAATGGGTGGATGTTAAGGTTATATCATAGCACACTGTGTACAGGAGCCTTTCTTTCTTCTCATTTTTACTACCATGATGTCCTAAGGGAAGAACCTGAATGAGGTGTTGTGTCCTTTTGGTAAGAGATCTGAGCCAAAACTGTTATTATGTGCCCTTTTCAATGTAGGCCTCTTGGAATATAAAAAAGGATTTTGTGGTTTCTATTCCCTTGGTTTTGTGTTTTAGGGGAAGCTCAGTGAAAATGCCAGTGTCTGGAAAGAAAGAAAAGAAAAGACAAAAACAAAATAAATAATAATACTGAGATAGGAAAGCTGGATTATGGATCATATGAAATTTGAGACTTGACTATTAATGAGGCTATGTGCTGAATTAAATTACATTCTGTTTAATTGTTTGTGTAGTCCTTTCACAATAGATATTGTCACAAAGCAGCTTTACTTTACAAAAATCCAGATGTAGATTTAGATCCCTAATGAACAGGGAAAAACTCCCTGAGATGACATGAGGAAGAAAAGTTGAGAGGAACCAGAGTCAAAAAGGATTCTGTATAGTAGGACCGATCAGCTGTAACATTAAAAGCCACTGACAGGTGACATGAATCACATTGATTATCTCGTGACAATAGCACCTGTCAAGTGATGGGATATATTATGCAAAAAGTGAACAGTCAGTTGTCAAAGTTGATGTGTTGGAAGCAGGAAAAATGGGCAAACTTAAGGATCTGAGCGACTTTGACCAGGGCCAAATGATGACGGTTAGATGACTGGGTCAGAGCATTTCCAAAACGGCCGGTCTTCTGGGGTGTTCCTGGTATGCAGTGGTAAGTACCTACCAAAAGTGGTCCAAGTAAGGACAACCGGTTAGCCAGTGATTGGGTCATGGGCACGAAGGCTTATTGATGTACATGGGGAGTGAAGGCTAGCCTGTCTGGTCTGATCCCACCGAAGCACAAAGTTAATTCTGGCTATTATAGAAAGGTGTCAGAACACACAGTGCATCGCAGCTTGCTGTGTATGGGGCTACGTAGCAGCAGACCGGTCAGAGTGCTCATGCTGACCCCCTGTCCACTGCCAAAAGCCCCTATGATGGGCGTGTGAGCATCAGAAATGCACCATGGAGCAATGGAAGAAGCTGGCCCGGTCAGATGAATCAGGTTTTCTTTTCCATCATGTGGACGGTGTGTGTACGTCACTTACCTGGGAAAGATATAGCACCAGGATGCACTATGGGATGAAGGCAAGTTGGCGGAGGAATTTTGATGATGAATTTTGCAATGTTTTGCTGGGAAACATTGAGTCCTGCCATTCATGTGGATGTTACTTTGTCAAGTATTATGTTCCTAAACATGCAGCAGGATAATGCTCCCTGCCACACTCCAAAAATTGTTCAGGAATTGTTCCCAAATCAGTTTTGAGAAAAGTGACAAAGAGTTCAAGGTGTGGCCTCCAAATACCCCAGATTTCAACCTGATCGAGCATCTGTGGGATGTTCTGGACAAACAAGTCCGATCCATGGAGGCCCCACTTCGCAACTTACAGGACTTAAAGGATCTACTGCTAACGTCTTGATGCCAGATACCACAGCAAAACCTTCAGAGGTCTTGTGGAGTCCATGCCTCGATGGGTCAGAGCTGTTTTGGTAGCACAAGGAAGGGGGACCTACACAATATTAGGCAGGTGATTTTAATGTTATGCCTAATTGGTGCAAATCATTGCAGTATATGTACGGGTGTAGAATACATGTCCCCTGATTCTGTCCATCTGTTTCAGTTTACTTTGTGATTATTTTTGTCTATTTATACCCTCCTGTGTGATTATGTCCCGGGAAAGTCTCATCCAAGCATATATGCACACCTGAGCCTGTGTCCCCCTATTTCTGATTTTTCCAATTATTTCCTACCTTTTGTTGTGATTATGGATTTACCTTTTTTGATGTTGCCTGTCTGTGTGTTCTGTGTGTTGACCCTTTATCTGGACTATGACCATGGTTTGTGGATTACTATAATGCTAATTAAATGCCCTTAGATGCACCGAAAACTGCTTAAAATAATATGTATATAAAAAAAAAAAAAAGAAAAAGAGTGTAGCATGAGTGTGCATAATGATGAAGTACTTAAAGGCTTTTTGAATGCTGTTGGTATCAGACATACAAACATATGGCAACTTTTCACATGAAATTTACTGTAGAAAATGTGTTTTGTGTCAATTTTGTCTTCAGCTGTTGGAAACAGATTTCACCAAATTTATTACTTGCCCTTCAGCAAGCTATCGCAGTTCCCAAAGTGACTTTCAGGCTGCAGTAAATTGCACTGTGGGTATGAAATTATTCTAATTTGTATTGACTCCACTCCACTTTCGTGCCAAATAACATATTCATTAAGGAAAATTGAATCAGATTGCACTTGTTATTTATTTATAGGTTTTAACAAGTCCATGCGTATTTACACACTAATACATTTAGCGAATCGAGGCGTAGGCATTTTAATTTGTCTTTTGATTGCGTCGTCTTGTTCAATGTTGATATCACAGTGTTTGGAGGAATCACAAGGATGCTTCAAATTCTCTTTTCCTTGTTTGCTGATGGTGACATGTGAAGTGTAAATGGAGTGATGCGATTTGATCTATGATGATTAGTGAGCTGACAGGACGGCAGGTGGAGTGTTTCTGCTGAAGATACAATCACATACTTATGGGACAGATGCGGGACATTTCTTTTGATATCCTTCACCACTGTTGAAAATATGTTCTTTTTTATGAAATGCTGCTACTTTATTTCTCCATACATACCTATGGTGATTGAAGCCATAGAGCTCCATTTTTACCTCATCAGTCCACAGGACATATTTCCAAAATGCTTCTGGCTTATCTAGATGTTGTTTGCATGCTTTAGATGTTCACTTTTGTGTCGAGGTCACAGGTAAGGTTTTCGTCTGATGATTCTCCCATGCAGATCATGTTTGCGCAAGCACCACTGCAGGGTAGAACGGTGCACCACCACTCCTGTGTCAGCTAACTCCTGTGTCAGCTAAACCTACAGTTTCTTTAGTGTCATTTGGGGTTTTTGCTTTGCTCTTCTGTACAGCAGCTATATCTGAGAGTTTTCATGGGCTTCCAGATCTTGCCTTCCACAGTCCCACTCAACTGCCATTTCCTAATGACTTCAGACAAATTTTCAGATCATCAGTCAGCTGATTAGATGAACCCCTGGCTGTTGAATGTTTGAGGATTGAGAGAGCTGTATATTAATAACTGTATATTAAAAATTTGCACCAAAAAATGAAAATAAAAATAGTTTGCTGTAGAAGCTGTGTGTACTTTTTTCCCCACTTTAAAAATCAACCAAATATGATTTTTTTTTCCTCCTGGGTCCTCTAACTTTCGCATACAACTGTATATATTTTCATTTTGAAACGAAACATGAATGAATGAAATTTACATAGACTGCATAAGAGATCCAGTCCCACCTCCATTATGCCATGCAATTTAAGCAACATCGCTTGTTTAATATTCATCATTCACTGGTATCGTTTTTGTCCCTGGCTTGTTTATTTGCAAATACATAAAATACCATTCCACCTGGCGGAAACAGCAGGAAAACGAGACCACACTGCTGCACAATCATTTTTTTCATTATACTATCTTTTTATTCAGTGCGCAACATTCAGCTGAATATGCGCAACATTTCAATGTTTTCCTCTGTCAATGTGTGTTGTTATGGCTTCCTTTTTTTTTTTTTTTTTTTCCCATTTCCAGACCACTCACACACAAAGTAATTCAAAAGTTGTTGTGAGGACCATGATTTTGTAATACATTGCTTGACATAGCAATTACAGTTTCTATGAATACACAATTTGGATCTGGTATAATAAGTACGGAATGAAAAACTGTAGGTTTAGAGAAAAATAATCAACAATGGAGTTGTGGCAAAGTGAAGTTACTGTTGCCCCCGTGAAGCTGATTAAGCACATCCCAAAATGTGTTATTCCTTTCATACCACCATAATTAAATTTTTATTAATGTAATAAAAACACATTTTATGCACTTATATTTACATTTATTGTTGTGGAACATCCACAAAAGAAGTTAGTGTCCATTATCACTTATGCTACAGCAGCTGTAAACAAGCGTTCGTGTGAAAATGAAAGACAAAAGTGAAAACTCCTCCCTTTTAGAAAACATCATGGTTTTACATCGAAAAAGTGCTAACATTGGAGACTCCTTCCAAAAACGCTACATAAACATCAAAATGCTCACAGAAAGTTTCACCATATCAACAATTACAGACGTCTATTCGGTTTATGTGAAGCATTACACCGTACAAGTCCCAGCCTAAGTTGTTACTATAGGAACAATAACATATTAGAACAAGCACATTCATATAAACCTGTGATTTGCCTTACAGCTGGAACTACTGTCCAAACTGCTGTTATAGAACATTAATCAACACCTTCTGACCAATCAGAATCAAGCATTCAATAAACTGTAGTTTAATTGCATTTTTGATGACTGGTAGCTCTCATGCTCTGTAAAAACACCAACCGCAACATGTAAAACCTGTATAAAGTGAGAGAATCCTCATGCTGCACAAGCTGCACACACTGCTAGAGGGTGCTGCTGTTATGTAAAAACCCTACATGTCTCCGTGCTGATGTAACAGCATCACCCCGGTCTGGCATGAGCGACGATTCACCCACACAGAGCTGAATTCATGCCATTGATCACCAACAATATGGAAACAAACAGCCGCAGCTGGATTCTGCAGGGGTTCCCGTCTCTTCCTCTCAAAGAGCAAACACAGCCTCTAATCTCATGCTGTTCTCACACTGTGTTCTGACCTTTTTGCATAATTGTTCGGGAAGAGAGAAAAGCAACACAAGATTTCGCCTGTCAGAACTGAACAATCAAAATGGGTCTGTTCTGCTCAGGTCAAAATGACTCATTTGACTCAAACGTTGACTAGATGAGTCAAATGATATTTACGAGAAGAAATCGTAGACCATATTGAAAAAAAAATAAATCAATCATGTTCGTATTTCATATCGATTATGCTCATGTTTATGACAGGAGGTTAACCGAAAGAAATCCACCCACGGCCCACTTTAATAGAAACACCTCAACCCCTGCTCGTTCATTATCCAATTATCCAAATCAGCAACAATCATGTAGCATCAGTGCAATGCATAAACTCATCATATCTTGTATGTTAATGTGTTCTACTGTATACTTATATGTCACTGGGATGGCAATAAATGTCTGATTGAATGTTTATAAACATTGTAGTTAACAAAAAGTAATAAGCAACTTTGCTTGATAAAAGGATAGTAGTAAAATCACTACTCAATAAGATGTCGTATTTTTTTCTCTCCCTTATCTCCCTTAAAGTATGTTTAAATCTTTATTTCTCCTTTAAATGCTTGTCTGCGTGAAGTCTCAATGGATGGGTGATTAGCATCTGCCTCAGGCAAAGCTCTGCCTCTATATAAAACCTATTTCATTCTTTGCTTGTAGAACCAAGCCAATTTAACCATCCTGGCTCATTTATTAAGCTATAACACATCAATCCACATCCTCCTGCAGCTCCTTCTTTCACTCCAGGGTAAAGGCAGAACATTGCAGTGAAAGTCTCAGACTGATTCAATACTCAGTGAAAAAACGCACGCTGTGCATTTTACCTGTTAGATCACGCCAGACTGTGAAAGTACTGAAATAACGGCATATCTTGACGTGGGTTGTTTTTGAACAGGAGGGTATAATTTAACCTGCAGAAAGCAGAAGGAGTTTAAATTAGTTTGCCAATGCATATTGTTCCCCCCCCTCCATCTTTTTTTCTTCTCTCTGTTTTCCTGTGTTTTGCTCAGGTTCGGTTTGGCTGCTTTCCCGATGCACATTTACTTACTGCGGGAGAAAAATGGTGTACGCACAATAAATAATTCAGACAGATTTCCCATATTTTTGTCAAACCAAAAGCAGGACATTGGCACTCTAGAATACTGAGGTGGAAAAGAAGTGTCCTGGTTGCATTAACCACAGCAGCAAAGGTGATATAAAATGAAGAAAATAGAAATATATGACAAGGGCAATAAAACCCTCTGGCAACATACGATTACTGCGAGAGGATTTTTGTCAACATTTTATTTAGATAGTCTTCTTTTAGACATTATAATCACTCAAAAACCCATCTAGAGACTGTCAGGAAACCTGCTGGAAATTCACTGCCAGAAACAGCCCATTAACTGCTTCTCAACAGATATAACAACATGTCATAGATTAAATAGAGTACACACTGCATATTTACCAAATAAATTATAATATGGCAGTCAATATATAATATATTCAATGCCATATATTCTGGTCAGGGTTGCAGTGGATCTGGAACCTATCCCTGTGAGCGTAGCCAATCCACTTACAAGCATGTTTTTACAAGGGAAGCGGGAGGAAACCCACGCAGACACGGAATGAACATGCCCAGAAACTCCACACGGACAGTAACCAGAGCTCAAGATCGGACCAGGAAGCCTGGAACTGTGAGGCGACAATGTTACCCGCTATATAAAAGGAATAAAATGCTTGGGGTGTGCTCTTATAAGAAAATAATTAATGATGGCCCTGACACAAAGTGGATTTACTGTTCCCACCCCTGTACTGTACCGTATATAGGTGATTGATCTTGACGACCACCCGAGCTGTGATTATCTTTAAAGTCAAAAGGCTACTCCTGTCATAGTCAGTATTACCAACTACTAACTTAACGTGTGCTAACCTAACACTTCATATTCTAGATTTCAGCTAGCTAGCAAGCGGAAGCAAGAAAGCGCACAATTTGACTAAAACCAATTAATTAGCATTAAATTCTTACCAGTGATTTTGGTCCGTTTCTCTTCTTTCTACTTTTTTTTTTTGTTTGTTTTTTTTTTTTTTTTTTGCATTTTTCCACCCCAGATTAATACAAATGCTTAATTATTGCCGCTTCTTCATGACCTTATGAAAATGCTTATGTTAACTACCTAATTTAGTTACGTAAATTGCAGATTCTATTCTTTTCACACCACAAAGAGGCATCCTGCAATTGTACCACAAGATATGGCCTCGGCTGCTGTTCTAGAAACGCAATCAACACCATCTAAACAATCAGAATTGAGAGTATATCGGTACTGGTCATGTACCTGTGTAGTACAAACAAACAGCTTGTAGACTTTCAACAAACCATAAACTCACAGTCAGCAGTATA
>JANDJT010000148.1:4698842-4732775 GCA_024331685.1 Stegophilus panzeri
CGATCTGGGGTGGGGGGGGCCCTGAAGCAAGGACTCGGATACAGATCTTCCCAGGAGTTGTCTGATTAAACCATGGTTCGTTATGTCCATGCATGTGCTAATTACTCAGTGCTAACAAGAAAGACAGAATTATTATTTGGCTGGAGTCATTTTTAATTAAAACACTTAATCAAGTGTTTTTCCAGCCAACAATATCCATTGCTTTACAAAAAGAAGCTCCTCACAGGCTGGCTTAATAATCTTGAATACAATTCAGAATCACTTGCTAATTTTCACTTTGTCATCACATAAACAATTAAACTACATCATTGCAATCATCAGTAAATAATCACTTCATGGTATCCTAGGAAGCAGCTATATCTTCCTCAATATAAATATCAAAAACATACTAAGCAAACTTGTTCACAATTTTCTAGCTCTATAGGCACGATCATCCCACTTTTGCACATTACAGTGCAACTCTGGCTTTGTATTGGTTAGTGATTTGTGTTTAGCTTTTGCGTGTGTCTTGTAGTGTTATGGGCACTATGTGTATATTGAGTTTTAAAGTTCTGGAGGTTTAGTTTTATAGTTCGTCATTCTGGGGAACGTGTTAAATTGTTTTCGATGCATATGTGTGCTAATCCTTATGTTCATTCAATTAAATGATGTCTAGAAACATGTCCCACTCTCGTTGCAGGTCTTGCGCTACACTAGCATTTTTATTAGCTTGTTAGCAACAGGAGAAGTTAGTAGTTTGCTCATTCGCAGCAGCAACATTTCAATAGCTTGTTACTAATAGTAGTTGGAAAAAGCTCTCATTGAAACACATTGCTTTTCTCCATATTTAGCTGGTTCGCCAAGCTGCTGTCAATTTTGTTTAAATTCAGTGGTGTGGGGTATCTTAAATGCTACTGGCTGTAATGTAAATCAGT
The DNA here is from genome assembly GCA_024331685.1 of Stegophilus panzeri. Classification (NCBI taxonomy): domain Eukaryota; kingdom Metazoa; phylum Chordata; class Actinopteri; order Siluriformes; family Trichomycteridae; genus Stegophilus; species Stegophilus panzeri. The sequence goes on from JANDJT010000148.1 coordinate 4,699,757, forward strand.
CAAACATTTGTACACACACTGATTTCATGTTTTAGAAGGAAATACGTCAAGATACAGAATCAAATCATGGCTCTGAAGCCATTTCATGGGAACTTTAAATGATTCTGAGAGCAGGTCATGATGAGGTAATTGTCTTTCTCTCTTTTTTTTTAAATTTTTTTATTTGTTTTACAATAGCTAAATATTACTATAACGTTGAGATAAATGTCTTTTGCTATTGGATTTAAAAAAACAAACAAACAAACAAACAAAAAAAAACACACAACAATAACATTTGTTTGCTCTATTAAAAAGTGAATGGTGCTATATAAATTAATTAAACTTTTTAATTATTGCAAAACTTGAACATAAATGAAAAAATTTGGGGAAAAAACATGCCTTTACATGTGTTCTTATGAATAGTTTTTGTGAATTTAAACACATTTCTAAAATTCATTCTTTTTTTTTTTTTTTTTTTTTTTTTTTAAAAACAGCTTATTATTAATGAATAACTGTATGGAGCCAAATGTTAAATATGCAAACTTTTGTATTTATATTGATAAATATTCATATGATATATTGTTGAAACCCTTGCATATTTTATGGACCCGATTCCAAATGGACAATATGCGCTCTCTTCAAAATGTAAAATTAATGTGTTGTGCTATTTATTATGAAGCAATAAACATTTTAAGTCAGCTGTAACAACTTCTAGTCTCAACACTGTACGCTGTAATACATAATTGGAAAATATTGATGAAGCAAGTCAAAATGAATGTTTGTCAGGTTTTTCACAGCTCATGAGAATTTTCTGCTGACATCCTCTACACCTCTGCAAATGAAGAGTGATCCAGATTTTTGAGAAGACACAGTGTGTAAAAAAATAAAAACGTAAAGCCAAATAGCCTAAAATATTTATGCACAATACAAACTGTGGGCGATTAAATACTGTAATGATGGACAATTAAATATTGTCCTGAAATTCATAATGTATTCAACTTCAACTAAACCAAACAACCAGGCAATTAAAAACCTCTCGTTAAAGTTGAATGTGTCCATACTCCTGTACTGTAAAGAGAAAATGCAGCATTTCTCTGGAGCTGAGGTGAAAATCTGCAGCATAATGAAGTACGATTTGAGACCTGGTTGGCTAACCAAGTGCTGTGTCTAAGTCTCACTCTGAATGATTTATAACCTGCACTGTTGTGCTCACCTGAGCCTCTGGTCTCACAGGTACCCAAAGTTCTCCGTGTACCTTTATCCAAAACTGGAGAACAGCATTCAGATCATTTACATCAGCTTTGAATATGGAGCTGGTACATAAATATTACATAACCCAGAGGTTTTACAAATGCAACCACATCATGAGAAATGCAAACAGATTCAGAAGTAAGGCAAGCACTAAGAGGATTTCCTGGAATCTGTTTAGGTATGTTAGTCTTTTGCATGTACAATGGGGTCCAAAGGTCTGAGAACATATTAAAATATGGGATTATTATTATTATTATTATTATTATTATTATTATTATTATTATTATTCAATTAAAACAAAGAATGGAAAATGTTCACTATCTTGAGTAATTAATATTCTGCACTATTTCTAGGTCACTTTTAAATTGAAGCAAAATTGTGATATTGACCAACTCCTTTGCATAAAAGATCAGATTTCCCTCGTGTCTTATCCTTTCCATTGAAACACGTGTTCACATGACACATGGCCACAATGAGGACAGTTCCCAAGCCGGTATCTGATTACAGCTTCCAAATAAAGACATTTGGACATTGTTTTGGTGAACAATATTCATGGTTTCTTAAAGCAGATGTGTAAAAGTATAAGTAAAAAAACCCAAAAAAACCCATTTTGGCCAAAAAGCAAATATTGTAAAATATCTTAAAATGTTTTTGGCTGTTTGCCTATATTCAGCCACAGCATCATCTCCTGAAAGTGAAGAGAGTCAATTTTGGTCATGACTGAATAGATTCACTGCTGAAAGCAGTCCATAAAACTCAAGGGGCATGAAATGCCCAAGGAGCATGTAGGTTACATAATAAAATGAAAATACGACTTATACTATTCACAGATAGAATAATGACAGAAATATTTAATATAAACGACATAAAATATATGCTCGATAATCAACTTATTTGCTGTCACATAGTTGCATCATCATCAAAAAAAATCTTAACTCGACAATTTGCATGAATGTGAAAAAAAGAAGCAAAATTAGTTTTAAAAAAATTATACAAATGCTAACCTGCCCCTAAGCCTAAGCAGCCCCAAACAGTGATGCTCCCACCACCATGCTTCACAGTTGGCATGAGGATTTTGTGCTGATAATGGAAGGGCACCACTGCCCTCTACAGATAGAACATGACACAAACATTTCACATGAACTACATAGAATCTATGTTTGATAACCAAAGTACATATTTGTTGACTTGCTGATGACAGATTCAGTCAGCCATGGGTCCAATGAATGCTACAGTAGTTTGCAACTGAAGAAAAACACCTGAACATACAGTGTGTATACAGTTTGTAGTTTTTTCTTAAGGGTTCTTTCAAACCTTCTAGATTGCAGCTTTTCTCTGCACTCACCACCTTCTTCCCAATTTGCTTTATAATGTGACAGTGATATGACTATGGGAAATTGACAGGATTACTGATTACTCCTCAGGTATTGGCACGCTGAATCAGTTTCGATGATTAAAGCATAAAATAGGCACAGAAGCCCAGCAGTATGACCACATTGCATATAAAATACTACTTAGTCATACATCAGTCTACCTAAACATACATGCTTCCAACAGCTCTTATCTGTCACTGTGTTTTTGCCCTCACGTTCACAAGCGGCACATTCCACAGAGACTGCCCTTTTGGCTGTCACTGAGAAGCTACATGCTGCTAGATCAGCCAAACTGTCATCAGTCCTCATCCTCCTCAATCTCTCAGCAGTGTTTGACATGGTCAACCACAAGACTCTCTTGTCCACCATCATGAGTCTTGGAATTTGTGGTGCAGCATGGCAGTGGTTTGGTTCCAACTTGGAAGGTCGCTGATATTAGGTGACTTAGTGGGGATCCACATCTGCTCCCCAGACTCTCGACTGGTGTCCACACGGCTCAGTATAGGGTCCTCTTCTGTTCTCCCTCTATATTCGATCTCTTGGTGAGGTCATATCTTCATACCACTGTTATGCGGATGACACTCAACTCATCCTCTCCTTCCTTTCCTCAGATCCTCTTGATTCTGCTCAGATCTCAGCATATGTGGCAGACATCTCATCATGGGTGGCAGCTCATCATCTGAAACTTAATCCCAGCAAAACTGAACTGCTGTTCATCCCATGTGATTCATCCCCATGTCAGGATCTTGTGATCTCCCTGGACTACTCTCTGATCCCACCTTCGCTTACTTCACGCAACCTTGGTATAACCATAGACAATCAACTGTCCTTTTCCTCGCACATTGCTAATCTGACACGCTCATGTCGAGTTCTCCTTTACAATATTCATCCATTTCTATCCATACAGGCCACTCAGGTGCTGGTTCAGTCTCTTCTCATTTCAAGACTGGATTACTGCAACTCACTCCTGGCAGGTTTTCCTCTGAGCGCCAATCGACCTCTGCAACTGTTCCACAATGCAGCTGCTTGACTGGTTTTCAAACTTCCTAAGTTCTCCCACACCACCCCATTGCTACGCTCCCTCCACTGGCTTCCTGTAGCTGCCCGCATCAGATTTAAAACACTGATGCTCACCTACAAAGCCAAAAATGGACCAGCACCCACTTACCTCAAATCACTTATCACTCCCCACACTGCACCACGCTCCCTCCGATCCTCTAGCACCGCTCGACCGTTCCCACCATCTCTCAGGATATAAGAAAGGCATGCATCAAGACTCTTCACTGTTCTGGCACCTGGGTGGTGGAATGAACTTGCCATAGATGTCTAAACTCACTGGCTGACACCTAAAGACCTACCACTTCCTAAATTAGCACTTTTCATTAAAATAAAAGTGTAAACCATGTGTTTCTTACTATATTACGTCCCAAACAGAGTTTTTAAACTGATGGTATTATTAGTCCGTGACCTAGTGAACCAGTATCAGGATGTATTTATTGATAGAGACTACAAAGCACTTCTGTAAGTCACTCTGGATAAGGGCATCTGCCAAATGCCGCAAATATAAATGTAACTTTAAGCAGCCCCAAACAGTGATGCTCCCACCACTATGTTTCTCAGTTGGTATGAGGATTTAATGCTGGTACTGGAAGGGCAGCACCAATCCCAGCAAACAAACACTTCTGAAATATTGTTGCCTGAGATGTCTTAACATTTTTTGAATGGTTAAACATACTTCTTAGATGAATGTTTACTAGGGAATTACCCAAATGGTTTCAGAAAGCAGATCTGTTGCCTGGAATTGTAAAAGTGTGAAAAAAAAAAAAAAAAAAAAAAAAAAAAAAAAATATCATTCAGTTATATATTTTTGGGAGCAAAAGTGGCTGGCACTGTGCGTTTGTGGCTGCATATTTCACTAAACGGTAAAATATGGAATTTATTATTTTAAAATATATATATATATATATATATCCAGTCTGTTTCTTCATGCAGTTGGTGCTTGGTTAAAACTGTAAATAATAATAATAATAATAATAATAATAAAATCAATTATTTAATTACTCCCTCCTGCTGCTCATTTACACAGCAGCTATGACATCTCATTTCATTTATCACGTCAGTCGACTCTAATGATGTGACGAGCATGAGGTATTTGGCAGGATGGGTTAATAATGCAACTCAACGCATTGCTGCTTGAAATTGAAATAAGGAAGTGCTGCCAAAATAACATAACCACACTGACAAGTTTAGTCTTGCATATCCAAAGTACAACACAGCTTCGTGAATTTTCTGCTCAAACGCATCTTGATGAACTGAATTGCACACAGTGCAGTTTGTTGAACTAGATGGTTATGTTGGGATTTATAATGTTATAGTGTGACAATTTATGTGATTAAGACATTTAGTCATAAAGCCTTGACCCTCAATGTGAACAAATGATATTTAAGCAGGATTTCGGTGTGAAACTTCACATATGTTCAGTCGCATGTAAATGACATTTATAACATCTATTCTTATATATATATATATATATTTAGAGGCTTTCCACTTACCCAGCCACCAACTCTTTCAATTGAAAAACCTGTGCAGGAAAATGTATTTACTAGATATCTTTACAAACATCCAAACAAATGTAATGTTTTCTAAAATGCAATATAATTTGCTATTGAAACCACAACTAGAGGTTATGTTCATGGAAATTTTTCATGAATGTTATCAAACCAATGTTGTGAATGGTGAGAGAGCAGATAAATACAACTGAAGGGCAGATGATAAAACTGCATAAACCTGTTTCAACCATTTTATCCATGAAATAATAATAAAAAGATCCATTCCTCAGAAATTAGATCTCTCAAAATGAGGACAAATGATAAAATATTCCATCCATCCATCTTCTATATCGCTTAATCCTTTTCAGGGTCACGGGGAAACCTGGAGCCTATCCCAGGGAGCATCGGGCACAAGGCGGGGTACACCCTGGACAGGGTACCAATCCATTGCAGGGCACACAATCACACACACACACACACACACACTACAGACACTTTGGACATGCCAATCAGCCTACCCCGGGGAGGAAACCCCCGCAGCACGGGGAGAACATGCAAACTCTGCGCACACAGGGAATGCCACGGTGAGAATCGAACCCCCGACCCTGGAGGTGTGAGGCAAACGTGCTAACCACTAAGCCACCGTGCGCCCCGATAAAATATTACTGCAGTGAATTTGGAACCAATTGATTTAAAAAAAAAAAAAATTATTCTATCTATTTATGGTGCTGTTTTGCTGGGTTAGACATTTAGTATTAAACACAGAGAAATAAGTGTTAACAATTAATGACGGTAAAAAAAATAAAAATCTGGCTCTGACTGTGAAGCGAGGTAAATTAAACATTTCAGTAGTTCACAAAATCCGATTTAGTTCATTTATTTGAACAGGCAAACTTATCTAGACCGGTCAACGTTGATCATACTGCTCATAGTGTTCAGCAATAAACATGTGGCTGATGGATTTTTCAGCAGATTCTGTGTCAGGTTCTGTGAATCAATTGCTTGAGCAGCACTTTTATAGGAAAAGTCCTTTCTGATATGAATTCATGTGATATATTGATCCCACGCACGCACACACACACACACACACACACACACACACACACACACACCCCATCACATGCAGCTTGTCTGCTAATTGGGAAAATGTCAGCATGCTGTTTTTCATCACCGTTAAGGGATGTTCTTAAGATTCCTCTATTTATAACGTTAGACATATTGGAAAAATGTATTCATTGGCTGACTGTCATTAATCAGGTGTTAGTGGATAAAACGTTTCGCCAATGTCTTCCCAATTGGGGTTGTAGTATTTGTCTTTTATATCATACACACATTTCTTATATAATACCCAGGCAAGAAGAGTATAGGCAGGGGTGAATACAGGCTGTCTGATGGGCAGGGGCAAAAAAAATCAAAAAGGGCATCTCCTATTGTACACACAGTGGGGGGGAAAAAACACGGGCACCTGGAGGGGGTTACCTCTATAGTAGTAACTGTTCTACTACAAATGCACCCTGGAGGGCACATTTTGTCACATACAGGAGCACCTAGAAGGCACTTTATCTCATTTTCTTGCATGTAGTAGAGCCTACAGGGCACTTCATCACATTTCTGCACCCTAGAAGGCACGTCATCATGTTTTCTTACGTATAGTGGAGCCTATAGGGCACTATATTTTCTCCACTGGAAAGGCATTGATCATATTTCCATGTGTGTAGGGGAAGCCTAGAGGGCATTTCATCATGTTTTCTTGCATCTAGTGGCACCTATAAGGCCCTGCATCTCATTTTGTCCCCCACTGAAAGGGCAACCTAGAGGACATACATGTTTACTTGTACATAGAGGAACCCTAGAATGTATTTCATCACATTTTCTTTGCCATTTGAAAGTGAATTACAAATATAAAATTAACCACAATAAATAAATAAATGAACATACACAAATTTTGTTTGCGTTTTGTAATTCACAAATAACTACTTGGTTCATAAATATTTTTCAAGTGCACAACATGAGGAGTCAACATTCCTCATGTTGACTCAATCTACAATTGTGTGCTTTTTTATTCATTGGCTGGACCTTCTCCAGGTAATCAGACAACTTTTCAGTAAGCCCCAATATTACTACCATACAACATTACAACGTTCATACAACATTAATCTAACCAACCAGAGCAGATATACTGTATGGTCTGATTGGGACGGACATCTGCAGCTTTCACATGCAGTACGTCATGTGTCAGATACTTTTAGGAAGATTTTCATACTTGTAAAATTTAAAAATAAAAGGAAATTGCTTAACAAGCTTATCCTACAGTGGCTTGCAGGGAGCCAGTCCCAGGGGACTCGGGGCACGAGGCGGGGGACACCCTGGGCCAACCCATCGCAGGGCACATTTACACACACATTCACACACTGCGAACAATTTAGCGATTCCAATCAGCCTACAGCGCACGTCTTTGCACTGCCGGAGCAAGCGGGAATATCCAAAGGAAACCCATGAAGCACGGGGAGGCCATACAAACTCCACACACACACACACACACACACACACACACACACACACACACACGGCGGAGGTGCGAATTGAACCCCCAACCCTGGAGGTGTGAGGAAACATGCTAACTCTTAAGCCACCAAAATATAATTAACATTTTTGAAAAAAAACCCCCTAAAAATTACTTAAATTGAGAAATAATCGATCCCGTCAATAGTTTTATTTTGAAATAAATTAATGAAATATGTAATCTTATTGTCACATACCAGTACATTTCACAGTAATGAGGTCATCTATATTTTCAAATGATATTTGCAGAAGTCCCTCCCTGGTGCTTGTTGATTGGTTAGAGTAACATAGGCATTAGTGAACAAAAGCCATGTAATCAATAAATGGAGTGATCTACAAATAAAAGCATCTGATTTCACAAACGCATGACACAGCAAATAAGGTTGTGCACTCCAAAAATATTTGTGAACCTCATTTTATAGTTGTTAATCGCTTACTGTTTATTTGTGGAGCTTTTATTCAAATCCACAAATATTTTATTTTTGTGGAAACAATGTTCATTATTTGAAAATTATGCAACAAGAGGGACACCAATTCAGCATGAGTACTTAGGTTCTATCATGACTATCAATCCTTCCATGGCTTGCTTGGTGGTGGAAATAGCGACTGTTTTGCCAAGCCGCACCATCCAGGTGAAAAGCCACCAATTCTACCATTTCGGAAGCCAGAGACAGCCAATTTATTTGATTTTATTTGTTGAACAAATCAGCCTAACCACTTACATTTTCATAAAAATTGGCTCATGCAAACTTTGGAATCATGAGTCCACGCCATCCTGATTGCAGTTCCTAAGTCTCATTTTGTAATCTCGAGGTTACAGCTGCCTTGAGTCCAGCAGTGAAAGGCCATGCCAGCCACTCCACTGCATCTGAATGGGAGTGTGTGCTCTCCACTCTCCACTTCTCCAGATCTGTGATTAGTTTTTGGATTGCTATTCAGTTAGCATGGTGCCCAGCTGTTCTGGGTTTTTAAGTAATTACAGCTTCAGCTGGAGTTCAGACGTGCTACATTAACCTCCTATAGATTCGGCACAAACTTGCTGACCTCTCCCACACTTTCCCAGTGTGACGTCTGGATAATCATAGTGATTTAAAGGAAGCCTATAGTCTTAATTCACCTATGCTGACTGTCCACATCTACTAGATGGAAGGTGGAAAATTTGAAAGCAATACCTTGGAATGTATTTGCAAATGAATAGCCACTTGCAAATATTGCAATTTTGGTAGGTACTAACCACTGCATACTGAGAATACCCCAGAAGACCTGCTGTTTTGAAGATGATCTGACCCAGTCATCTAGCCACCACAATTTGGCCCTTGTCAAAGTCGCTCAGATCCTTACGCTTGCCCATTTTTCCTGCTTTCAACACATCAACGTCAAGAACTGACTGTTCACTTGCTGCCTAATATATCCCATTGCTTGACAGGTACCATATATTTTGAATATATATAAAATGTCAGAATTTCATTATGTGAAGGTGAAGTTTTCCCAGGCTACAACACAATAATGAGTCATTACTTATGCATAGCATTGCATGCCCCTGAAATGATGCATCGCACACACACACACACCACTGAAGTTAATTTCCCTGAGGCTTGCACTACTAATGTCTTCATTTTGATTTGAAAGCTGTCTATTCTTCATTAAGCCTCATTGAGAACCTAATAAAAGCAAACTTATGAGTCTATCCATCTAACAGTGATGTATTATTAGTCTTATCACAAATAAAACCCAATCAAAATCCAATGAAAGTCCCATATGAGAGCAGTAAAATATAAGAATTAGAAGCTGCAGCTTACTTGGTGTAGCACAAACATGATGCAATGAAATGTAGCCTACTCAGGCTGTAATTAGAGGAGAGAAGCCGTCCAGTCTTGTCCGAGTTGAAGGTTTTCATACAGTGCAGCCTTCTGAGATGCCTTCAGCTGAGCATTTTTATAAAAAGGCAGCTGTCCTAGATATCCCATTATATTACGTGTCAGTTCAGGCTAGACTGTAGCAGAAAATATTTAGAGAAAGCACGTTGCTGACAAGTTATTACTTTTTGAATTAAGATGTGTGCTTTAAGATTAAGAGCTTTAAAATTAAGATTAAGTGCTGATAAATAGCTTGTGTAGTTATTCACCTAAAGGGCTTTAGTTATGCTTGTTTTTGAGCATTCAGTGCTGCTCCGTGTGGCGAGTTTAGTCTCAATAGTTCCTGATTTAAAGTACCTACTGTGCTAATTCACGTAATGCAATTTTTTTTATTAGCACAAATAACCTGACTATCTGTTGCTTTCGATCCGTCACTTACCAGGCATCGATCATGTGATGTTACAGTATCGTACTGGTTTTCTCTCTCTCTCTCTCTCGAGTAAACTAGTGAGCACAAGACAGGGGTTTGTGAAGCCCACACACCTAAACATAGAGAAAGGGTGCCAATACTTTAATCCAACCAGACAATTTTTCTTAAAACCCTAAAACACTACAAGCCATATATCTGTGACTGAATCTCGAATGTCTTTCGACACCAAATGCTAGGGCACTAGATAGGGAAATCAGGCATTTTTGTGCACAAATAAACTGAATAGGAAGCTGTCTGCTTGACCAGTTGATGGGCTGCACTATTTTAACTTCATTTAAAAATGTCCCGATCGGCTCACAACTTACCTGGTGGTGGAAATAGTGACAATGTGGAGGATTATGCATGATTTGCTGAGCCTAGCCGAGCTGTGCTGCACCTTCCGGTGGAAAAAGTAGTATGTATTAAGTTCATTAATTCATTCATCTTCAGCAAATCCTTTAGACTATTCAGGGTCCCGGTGGTCACAGGGCCCATAACCAATCCCAGGAACACTGGAAATGAGGTGGGAATACATCCTGGATGAGATGCCAGTCTATTGTTGGGTAACATGTACAATAGGGTATACAATCATTATTCAGAATAAACAGATATGAATGGGAAGTGCCATGTTTTTTATTTTTATTTTTTAATTATTTTTTTCTATTTGGAAATAGAACCAACTACATTTGTTAGAAAATACACTATGTATATGGCCAAAAATATGTGGGCACCCGATCATCACACCCATAAGTAGTTCCCCACACTTGCCACAAAGTTGTAATCACACAACTGTATAGGATGTCTTTATATGCTGTAGCATTACAATTTCCCTTCACTAGAACTAAGAGGCCAAAACCTGTTCCAACATGACACTGCCCCTGTGCACAAAGCCAGCTCCATGAAGACATGGTTTGCCAAGGTTGGAGATGACGGACTGGAGTGTCCTGCATACAGCCCTGACCTTAACCCCACTGAACACTTTTGTGATGAACTGGAACACCGACTGTACCCCAGACCTCCTCACCCCACAGCCACGCTCCTAAATCTAGTAGAAAGGCTTTGCAGAAGAGTGGAGGTTATTATAACAGTAAAATGGGAATAAATCTGGAATGGGATGTTCAATGGGCACATATGGGTGTGATGGTCTGGTGTCTAAACATTTGGTCATATAATATACCACAAACCCTCAGGCAAACACTCATCTGGAACCCACAGGGTAAAATGAAAAGAGGCTGACCAAGGAACACCTGATATTGCAACCTGGAGTCAGACATCAAGAGAATGGGACTCACCTGGGGACATCTGGAACGACTGGCCCAGAATTTAAATGCCTAAAGAGATCTTGCTAGCGGCCTATGTCCCGATAGGGGCCACAGGCGATGATGATGATAGACTTTACCGCATATAATAACTGCACAATTTTAAAAGACATTCCCACACACATCTGTAATTGAGTTCAAGCATGAACTGGAGTGATGAAACTGAGGTTGAGGAACCGTCAGAGCCAGAATTCACACACCATGCTGACAGTACTTACATTTTGTACCTATGGTGTCCAGTGTGTTTCAGAAACACACATAGTGGAGGGGTTCCTATTTAATTGATTAATTAAGAAAGAAAGACAGAACCTTCTGGTTTAGGCCACATCCACTTTGTAAAGTGCAGATATAGATAGGGATATTTGGTGCACAAAACAGACATACACAGACAACTGTAAGAGACAAACTAGACAAGTTCATTCGTTCTTAAATTCACCTGTAAGTGCTTTCTTGCCATCATATTCGCGGTGGATCCAGAGCCTATCCCCGGAACACAATACATGAGTCAAGAATATATCCTGGATGGGATGCTAGTTCATCACAGAGGAACATGCACACGCACATTGGAAATTTAGACTCGGTCCACTTACCGTGATGTTTATAGGAGTTGGGAGGAAACCGAAGAACCCTGAGGAAACCCCTGAGGACATGGACATGTGAAACCCACACACATACCCCAACTAGACACAAATGCCAGTGATAATTAAGGGACAGTCAATTAAATGGGCCTGAGAACTGGAAGAAAATTGGACAATCCTGCATCAGTGATTCATTTGAGTGAAATGGCAGACCGTATTTCTCTTTGCAAGTGTCTTAACACCACTTAAAACATGTTACAGTCACCTTCTGGTCTTTCAGAGAGAATCTCTGGTGTTCTCTCAGCAGAAAAGCAGACGGCAGTTTTTAAACACGTTGAAAGCCCAGTGTCTATAATCGCTCTATATTGTTTTCCGTTCAACATTCAGAGACAAAGCGAGCACTAAGCCGTGCATGCTCCATTCACTGCCATTTCTTCCTCATCTACATCTACATCTGTGTATCTCACCTGAGATAAGTCATTTACAGCCCAGGAAGTTAGAAATTATGAAGGGAAACAGCAACAGTGCAGAAAGAGGGTACATCAATGAAATGACAGTTTCAGATTTGATCCTTCTCATATGAGGACAGTAAACAATCCTCTTGTAGCTTTGAATATTGTACAAGGCTTAAAAGATGCATGATGTGAAATTACAAAGGCAGACGAATGGCTTTTCTACACTGACTGGTTTACAGGCCACTTCTGAATGATTTTATCATCAGTGATTTGGATGCAGAAGAAAAACTCCAGGCACCACATGGAAATAGATTTTTGAATACTTTCCATCAATAATGCCCATACAGTACTACACAACATAAAGAAAAGTCAGTTATCAGCATACATTTCCGACAGGTATTGTTTTTTAATTCCTCCATGTTGTAACATTTATCTTTAATTCCAAAAAGGTAATATGTAGTTCATGTATAGGCATTATATTACATTACATTACATTACATTATATTTAGGGCTGCAACTAACGATTATTTTCATAATTGATTAGTTGGCCGATTATTTTTTCGATTAATCGATTAAATTTGTTTTTCATAATATCGTTCTGATTTTTTTTTTTTTTTTTTTTAGAAATAATCTAATATTTTTGTTAAAAATATTTTTGTGATATGTAAAATGGCTTGCATTTATTTACAGTATGAATTAGTTCAATTGCATATTTTCACACATTTTAAAAAAAATTGTAATGCAGAAAATTCTATCAATTAATGTGTATTTTTAACATGTTAAAATTTATGCTGTTCTGGATTGGGGGAAAAAAAGCCTTTCCTTGTTATCCTACCTTTCACTGAAGAAATACTTCTCTGATGTCACTATGGTACCACAGACTGTAGACTGTAACTGTGTGTGTGGACTGTGTTTCAGTGACTCGTCATTCTCACGTTTCCTAAAAGTTCACTGCGTTCTCCACCTGTAGTCAAAGTGTATTTGAATCCCATAAAGCCAAAACACATTTATGCTAATATATGTACATCATTTTGAATGTCCAGATAATAAAACAGTTAAGTGGTGAACCAGTGTGGGGCATGTTTTCATTTACAGGAGAAGTTCAGAGCTCAGAGCTCTGATGAGCCACATGCAGAGACTCGTCCATCAAATGAGATGTTTCCACACAAATCAACAAACAGACAAGAAGCCATAATACGAGTCAAAGCGTTTGTGATATGACAAATTAGTGTTAAACTTCATCACTGGGAGATATATAGTCACGTTTTGGGTGCAATATTAATATAACAACAACAACTCCAAACATAAAAACAAAACCAAACATATAAACTTCTCTCTCACCAGCCAATCATCATCCAGAATAAACGCGCAACCTAAGCGGCTGTAGCCAAACATTTTATTTACACACTGAAAGAAGAGAGCAGACTCAAAACCTCAATATGGAAAGCTGGAGGAGAAAAAAAAAATCTCAAAGATTTAGATGTTTTACACGTGCTCAAAGAAAGTAATGAAAGTAATAAAATACACAATAAGTCCGACCTCCAGTTGAGCTATATCTGCCACATCAGCATAGTTCACTTCTGGTATTGAAAAGATAACTAGGAAAAGTTGAAATGTCTGTGGAATAGCAATAAATTTCAATGAACGCCACTGAGAAATATTTGTCTACTATATTATTTGATTGATTCTACAATAAAGGTGGCATTCATTGCTCACTGAAAGTAATGTACAGATGAAACATTTTAATGCAGGGAAAATGTCCTTCACAACAACCTACTGTATGTGCATGTACTGTGAAATATAGATCATTAAAACCCTTCAAAAATGTTATAATTATTAGTGCATTAACGTTTGAATTTCATACCTGAAACATTTTACCTGAAAACATGAACCCTTATGAAATATTTGGAATATTTCACAAGCCACTTGTTCGACAGGAAGTTGAGAAAATCATCTGAATTTCCCGAAGGTCATGGGAAGAAGAAAATGAACTTTTCCTTATTTCCTTCATGTTCAATGATGTTGTGATATTCACTGAGGAGGTTACAAGTACAACCCTGTTACCCAAAATTGTAGATTTAAAAAATATTAGTTAATTATTCATTAATTATTAATAGACTATTCATTAATTTGTAAAAAAAAAAAAAAAAAAAAAAAAAAAAAGTTTTTAATATACAGCACATAGTATATAGTACAGTGTATCTAGCTACTTTAGAAAAAAGGGTAGTTTGGTTGTAGCTTAGCTATTTCAAATAGCTTGAAAAGTTACATTCGCAAACTAGCTTCCCCGACGCTGGTTATGACTCACATTGATGAATGATCCGACTATTCATTGTTTTTGTATCTTGCAGTATTCGCTTCACGACTAGCAATAAGTCCTAGGGTAGACATCTAAAAAGTGATTTGTAAAATGCTAGAATAATCCGAATGGCCGCTTGTATAACCATCAAACACAACCAGAAATTTCTGAAGTTGTTTCCTGTCTACTTTCTGATGTAACCTCATTTATGCTGAAGTATGTGGAGATAAAAATGAAGTTTGTCCTAAAATGAGGTGATGGCTGTGTGGGCTGTTGGGGGAAGATTAGCGAGCTTTATCATGGTGATAAATGCTAACACGCTCCCTCTGCATCTCGTCCCACTCCCATTATTTCAGCTCCTGACCTTGCATCTTGTCAGCATCTTTACTCTTTCACTGGTGAAATCAGACACAGAAATGCATTGCTTCATGTTAAAACGGATGAGAGAGAGACAGAGCGAGCGAGCGAGAGAGAGAGAGAGTTTCTATAATAGCAGGCTGTACATTTTAGTGTCCTTTCAGGACACTGCTAGTCATGAGATTGTGACTCAAGTGCATCAAATAAACGGGAAAAAAAAAGTCACTTTAAAAATCGCATTTATACTGCAGGGATTCTTGACTGAATACTTGGAGCCTTGGCAAGCATCTATTATCTCTTTATATAAAAAAAAATAGCCTTTATTTAATCCATTTAATATAATGCCCTTCTTAGCTTTTCTTGCTTGTTCTGAAGCATGGGATTCATGCTACAGATGCCAGTACTAACCTTTTTTTAAAATTCATTAAATTGTTTTTATTATTTATTTATTTATTTATTTATTTTTTTTTTTAAAAATCAGTTTATAGTTACATTTACTGTCATGGAATGCCCTGCTGGAAAAAAAAAAAAAAAAAAAAAAAAAAAAAAGCGCCACAGTTTTTCAAAACCCACAAAACAAAACGCCCACTTTCCTGCAGAGACTCCTTCCATCAATGATAAAAGTCTCAATTATTACCAATTATTTGTTTTTCTTTGCTGAACAATGTGTTTTTAATCAAATGTTTTTTAATCTGTTTATATTTACTCTCATGGAGCATCCTGCTTAATAAATTTTTACTAAGAAACAACAAAAAAACAAAAAACGCAGCAACGTGCCCGAGCCCCTGCCCTTTTTCTAAATTATTTAACGTGCCCCTCTCAACATTAATGAATAAACCTTAATTATATTATGTAAAAAGCATTTGCATTTAAATTAACACAAGAGCGTGCACAAATAAGTAGCAAGACAAATTAAGTCACAAGAAAGTCGGAAAATTTTCCTATTTATTTGTCCGACACGAGTCTGCCGTCATATAGTCTCGTTGTTGTGACGTAATCGCGATGCGTCACGCTTCAACAGGCAGACAGGTATGCTGAAACCACTAGCTCTTCTGCTAACTTTTTCGTAATATTAGCAGAATTTTATATGCTTATCGCCGGTACTTTTCAAAACGATTGAGAGGCAATGTGTTGGTAAGTACTAGCTACTCAAGTTCGTTAAATGTCCAGACATGCAAGTAACCTTACTATATTTATGTTATATAGTCAGTAAAGGCACGATGCCAAACAGACAGAGATGGCAGAAAATTAAAGAACGACTGAAGAAGGAGGCAGTGAAAGACACAGCTTTCTTATCAACATTGGTGAAAAAGGTGAGCGAGTATGAGACATAATTGCAAAAAAAAAAAAGGTATCATATGTTTACAAAAAGCTGCGATAGTCTGTGTTACATGGTGTTCTGTTCACCCATACACCGATTACCATTGCCCCCCCCCGCGGCACCGCACCCACTGTCGTCATTTAGTTCAGTTCGAGAACGTTCAACGGACGCTACAATTATAAACTGAAAGTGTGTGCTGCGAAAGAGTCGCAGCACAGAACAATAAAAGTGCTAGAATAGAATAAAAGCACTATCCGCCCTCAGCACCATCTACCCTCTTCTGCATACGTGAGCTACATACGCTAATATCACCATGATTGACAGAGGAGAGAGCGTAATCCATCCCTCCCACCCAGAGAGCAAGGTCAATTTTGATTTACTCTCCCTGAGGTCTTTAAGTTTTAAATCAACACAATTATTCTTTATTAAAAATAGTAAAAATAAAAAAAAAAAAATAAAAAAAAATAAAATACCTGCAACAAGCTGACTGCCTGAACATGCAATTTATTTCGCTACATGCACAAATTTGCTCTCTTTACTTGGGATTTTAGCAAATCAGGCGAGTCTTCATAAATGTTTTCTCTAGCGGATACAGCGCTGTTGAAACTAAGCAGCCTGTGAGAAGGGAATGCAATTTTTTTTGCTGTTTACTTTGCGTTTCACTAATAAATGCAGCAGCTGCTACAGATACGATAATGGAGAATCTCTTCCCTTTAGCACAGAAACAAGAAGAAAAAAAAAGCAATTTCATCACTTCTGTTGTGGGGGTGTTATAGCCTGCATTGCGAGCTGTAATGGTAATGTTGGGCTGCTGTGTACTTCAGTAGCTATCAAGCTTGTTTTCAATGCAAATCATGACTTTAGGCTATTTACATCTTTGTTTAAATCTTTCTTCTGTTATACACATGGCTCATGCTGAATATTAATGTGAGATTTGGACTATACGGAATATAAAGTACATAATCCAACTAAGATTTGCTCAATATTTGGCACACACACACACACACACACACACACAAGAGGATAAACAGGTGTATTTTTGTGGTTGATTTGTCCCTCCTGATGATTGCAAAACCATTTTAGGCTGGACGTTGTCCACCATGTTTGCTTTAGTCACGTTCGGTCATGAGGAATTCTGCGAGAGTCTAGGTGCAGTCAGGTGTTTCAGAGGTGATAACATTTCTAACAAGAATATCCTAGCAGGCAGAGAAAGAAAACAATATTACAACAAAAAACCCTAGCGCATGTCACTGGACAAGTTAGCTTTTTATTTTTTATTTTGATCAAACAACAGTAAGAAAACAGCAAGGTGGAGAAGGACACATGAAGTGGGATCAGTATTCCTTTAACCGCATATAATACACATGTATGCCACTTAAATATGCATCAGGCAAGATTTGTCAAAATTGGGCAGGTGTTTATTGTGGTTTTATTGGTTTTCTTCTTGTTTTTATTTTTTTTCCAAAGCACTGTGGTGGTGTTTTTTGCTCACTATGCACTGTAAGTCAGTATTCCAGACAGGTTTTCTCAGCAATCTAATACACCACTGATGAGTCCATTGGTTTAAAATATTAGGCTTTAAACACAAAAAACGTTCTACATAAAAAAAACAAAAAACTATTGCACCTATAAAATTCCAGCACCCCCAATTTAAACCTTCCTGTGTCCCTGTTGATGGAAATAACTGCTTCCAGAAACAAATAAATGCCTTTCACATCCCGTGTCCTTTCCCCTTCAGTGAAATTCCTTTTCTGCCTTTTCATGTTGGCACCTCTGGTGTTTTATTCTGGACAAATCATATATTCTGAGGAGGTTTGATCCAGGACAAAAAAAAAAAATAAAAATGTCATATCAGAGTTCTCTGACATTTTCAACATCAGTTAGGATTGTATATATCTTATATTGGAATACAGGCATTACGAGTGCTTCAGTATTCATCCATGTTTTCTCTCACTATTATTTCTTTCCTTTCTTTCTTTTTTTTTTTTAAATTATTTTTTATTTCCCAGCCTGGACCTCAGCTGGCCTTAGTTGATTCACAGAGATGAAGGAAAGCATACAGCTTGTTCTTACTGAATGTGGTGGTAGTCAGCAGCTTGTTATACCAAGCTTGGAAAAACCACAGCTTTCCTTTTTTCCATGTCAAAACTGTACCTTGCTTTCATTAAGCACTGAATAAGTTCATGTTACGTCTTAATCTGTTCGAATTTCCTAATAACTGGATTAATTGCACTACAGGAAAATGTATTGAAACGACCATATTTAAACACAAATAAGCCTCTGTGGTGACACTCTTGAGTTTTATTGTTATGTAAGAAACAGGAAAATGATTTCAGCGCTAGGAACTTGAGAAGTGCTTGAGGCATTTCATTTTCTTCCTACATTATTTGCTCATTTAATATGGAAACCTGATTGTACAGAAATGAAAATGCTATGATCCTTATATAGCTTCAGGGGCCTACATATATGAAGACATTCATTTCATTGAAAAGTATTGAACTGTAATTCCGTCATGTGAGAAATTAAAAAAAAAAAAAAAAAAGTGCTAAAGTTGTTTACAATAATTGAACTTTTTATGATAGAAATGCAATCTTATGATTTTGAGATGATAAACAGCACAAATTATGCCAGTTGCTACTTAATATTTGTTTGAGTTTGCTCTGATAACCTATGAACAAACGGATTAGGATTCTGAAGCTGGAATTAGTGAAAGGACAGATGACGAGCAAGGCGTTTTGTTTTAAACGTGTTTATGTGATTTTGAAGACGATCCCTGTCTGTATATCCAACTTCCACCGCAAAGAACCAACTCAACGTGTCAACTCTTTCACAAACGACTCATAACTACAAAGCACAAACTAATAAGTAGTGCCTGATTAGATTGCATAAAACCTAAACATAGTCCCAGACTATATTTACATTCAGACCAGCATGAGAACAGTAAGCAGTAATGCTAATTACGCTGTTAACTACAGCATCAACAACAATAAAACAAATGTAACGTTTAAAGAAAAGTTTAAAACTTCATTTTACGGGACAAATTTGTGTTTTCGGATTCGAGAAGACGGTACTACTGTAAAATGATGTTGAAAATGATTGTTCTTAACAGGAAATTATGCACAAATCAGCAGAGCTCAGCAAACCATCAGAGAGACTGCAATTACGTCTAAATGTACAAATTGGCAACATGCCTCTTTGATGTTACCATACAGCAGGGATTGAATATTATTTTCAGGGCTCGACTATTATTATTTTATTGCATTCTACAGTTTCTGTGAGCTTTCGTTCAAACAAAAGAAATGATAAATAGTTTCTCAATGAAGCTAGATCTTCAGTTTCTTTTGAGCAGGTATGTGATGCATGGTTTTGCAAGCATACATTCTTTAAGCCCATCAGTAACTTTATAGAAGTACAGTACGTAAACCAGCTTATTTAGTAACATAGTGTGTAAAAAACATTGTCAAATTAGCAAGAACTGCAGCTAACTAGATCCAACAAGGGAAATTCTCACCCAGCTAAACCATTCTCATTGCTCATTTTCAGGAAATATTCAGTGAAACGGTTTTGGGAATTTATTGTGTGCATCAACAGATCAGATACATATACAATTATTTAAACAGTTTAAGGGGTTAAATATTCAAATATCACTCTATATAGGGTACCTCGCTAGTTCAGTCGGTAGAGCATGAGACTCTTAATCTCAGGATCGTGAGTTTGAGTCCCAAGTACAGATAAAATAGAGTGTTGCACCAGGAAGGGCATCCGGTGTAAAACCTGTGCCAAATCAAAATATGCAAATCATAAACCGTATTTCCATAATGGAGACGAATGATCTCCTGTGGCAACCTCTAACAGGAGCAGCCGAAAGAAGAAGCAGCACTATACATGGATCCAAAAGCATTAAAGAGTTAACACGAAGGAGGTCAACAATGAAATGTATATCTACAACTTAAACATTATGAGATCCAGTGGAAGAACTTCGTCACATGGGACTCTGAGTACAGAGCTGTTTAGGTGACATGGTGGAAATTTTTTTTTAGGTGTGGCCAAAGATTTGTGCTTAAGTCCACCAGCTACCTTTCTCGAGATCTTTCTGACCACACTTAACATTTGGCAAATGTATTTTAAATGAGTGACAGAGAAATGAATTGAATTAGAATTGAATTAGGCTACAGGAGCCTAAGCATAGTGATGACTGATTACACTTCTATCTTGAAACAATGCATAAAGACAAACTGGAGTCACTGGTGTTACAACACGAGTACAGTATATTACCCTGTGTTACCTTAAGGGAATTCTCCAAGCAGTCAGTTTGCTGATATCGAGGAAGTTGAAGATTTTATAGACGAGCAATAATCACCATCCACCACATTCCAGCTCAGAAAACATCATCTTTTGTTCAACCCTCAAAATCAAATGATGGGATTCTAGGAATAATATGCCCAAATAAATACATGGAGACCACTTACGTATGAGATGAGATGTACGTATTTCCTAGTATTACAGAAAAATGGAGCCTATCATTTATTTTAATCTAACTTAGTTTCAAAGTTAATTTAAGGGGGGGGATATCCTGAACTGTGCTTAAATGCTTGATGTAGAATTTTTTTTTTTTTTATCTTTGGCAAGTTTTTAGTACCCTTTGAGTACATTGCTATAAAAGAAGATTCAGTAGGAAATGTGACATGGATACAAGCTTCAGACCAATAAATTATCCAATTACGGTACGTTTCAAAAGGATCTCAAAGGAGTAACACATTTTTTAATTCACCTTACAGCTGCATCGTGTTCCAGCTGTGGTAAATTGGGTTTCTCTATAGTGTTAGACATGCTGTATCGTTATCGCGTTTCGGCTGTGCTCCTTGCATCTCTCAGTTGTAGGGTCAGACCCAGTTGCGAGGAAACAGATGAGACAAACTCATTTCAGCTCTTCAGTGCTGCTGGACGGAGTTTAACAGTGACAGCTGTGAGCGTGTCGCTTCACTCCACAAACCCAATTTGTACTTTTAGCACTCAGGCATGGGTGGTTTTTTTTGGGTTCCTTTTAAAATGTCTTCTGATGCAATCAGTGCCTGCAAGTTTGCGATATTTTTTTTTCATCAAATCAATGTGAAATCGTTGCTAAAAAGATCTCAGTGGTGAGGTCTTGCTCATAAGCAGCTACTCAAGGGTTGGTTTATAGGGTTGATGAACTAATCCTGTATCACATCAGACATGTGCAGTTGTTTATCCAATCACTGTTTACAGTATATTACGGCTGAGATGAGCTGAAGTAACTTACCGCAATATTGCGTTAATCGTATTAAAAGTTTTTGAGCGATAAACTCATGTTTTCCCTAAATATGTCTATTATAATTACAATTCCCAATTTATCAAAATGCATAATGACAAAGGGAGTTCTTCTGGCTGTAAGCCTAGCAACAAATCCCAGAGCAATAACAAATAGAGCAATAAACATCATGGTCTAACACTTCATAACAATTTGCACTCAACTCAATTTAATAGTATATGAAATGTTATAAATGTTATGGTTAAAAGCATGGTTCGAATTTATAACTTTTTCTTATGAGTTTTATTTTTTTTATGAAAATCAAATGTATGCAGTAAATGATACAAATTCAAATAAAATCCAACTGTTACACCAGCTTTGGACATTACATCTCCACCTGAGTTCAAATGTACTGCTTCTAGTTTACTTTCGACTTTGTTCAGAATATAAATAGCAATTTATATGTGATTGTGAAGTCTTGCCAATCACAGCATTTATGCAGATTGGTATCCTCGAGTTTTAACACTTATGCATTGAATCCGCTCTCAGTTTTGGAAACACTGTACCTCTCTGTGTTTACTGTTACAACCAGGGATTAAAGTAGAATTTGAAAGGTGGTGGAACTCTGACAGTGACTGGAGAAGAGGTTGTAGTTTCAGTTACATCTCAAAAAAAAAAAAATTACAAAATTGTTGCTGCTATTGGGCAATGGCAATGCTCTGTTCCTTTCTAGGTTATGATTTTGGGCGAAAAGTAAATACAGCATTTTTGTATGTGCATATTTGTAGTAGTGGACTGTATATTTTAGAGCTCACAATTTATGTACAATTTGTTTTTAGAAAAGTGGTGTTTTGGAAGCTCGAAATAAACAGCAATGAAAAATATAATCTATCAGGTTCTATTTGATCTCTCTGTACAACAGAGGAAGATGAATTATCACTAAGCCTGACCCGCATTATCATAAAATTAGTTTATAGGACACATTTTGGCTGTCAACACACACAAGGTAACATTAAGTGAATAACATATCGATCGAGATAACATGGAAGGCAAAAGAAACATTGCAACAAAAATAGTGTTCATTTGGTGGATTTCCATTACTAAACTAATGTTTTTTGCATGCCTAATATTGAAACTCTGAGATTTCTGAGATTAAATTACACTACAGAATAACTAGCTAGCTAGGTAACCTAATCACCAAGCCAACAAGCTAGCTACATTTACATGCAATCTGACAAACAGTTGAAACAGTTGACAAACAGGTTTCATGTTAAAACCATAATGATCTTTCCTTTACTTTCACACTATCCGTTGTTACCCAGATGAGGACGGGTTCCCTTCTGAGTCTGGTTCCTCTCAAGGTTTCTTCCTCATATCATCTTAGGGAGTTTTTCCTCACTACCGTCACCACCGGCTCGCTCAATAGTGATAAATCCACACACTTAAAATCTCTATCCTGTTTTTATATGTTTCCGTAAAGCTGCTTTGAGACAATGTCCATTGTTAAAAGCGCTATACAAATAACTTTGAATTGAACTGAAACAGAATTGGACATGGTGAAGAGGCTATTTCAATGGCAAGCACATGGTAAACGATACAAAACTTACACGATTTACAAAACTCTATAAGACATTAAAGCTTAGTACAGGATAAAAATTCTAAAATGTGTTCAGGCGATACCTTCCTGAATATTTCCATTAAACATGTCACTGAATAAAACTGTTGTCTGATAGTATCAAAGGCATTGCAGTTCAGTAAGATATGATTGATAGTTAGATAGTTAGATATGATTGAAGGTATTTGAAAGGGAAGACATAATGGTGGTGCTTCACTTCTCAGTAGAAACCGGTGAGTCTTGAATTTACCAACACTGTTAAAAATGGATTTTATTGGAAGTTATTTTGAGCATTTACATTCCCACCTCTCAGTGTTTGCCCATCTCATGTCTGAAAACACGACTGACAATAAACTGGACGACTGTTAAATATGAAACATGAGCTCACCACCCATGGTTACCACTTTGAGTTTGGATTGTGTTTTGGTTCTCCGAAGAAACCCCCCTGCACATGGATCCTCAATCATCCTCCAAGCCCTTTGTTTATACCAACCAAATAAGCCTTGCTTACTCAAACAAGAATCTCAATTAGATCAGGTGTTTAACAATTATTGTTAACATTTTTCAAACGGAAGCAAAAGCTTCAGAGGCCAAATAACTGCAAGAAAATAGTTCTCTGTTAATTCCTAAACACCAACAAATACAACCAAAGAATCCAAGTGTTATTCCCTACAGCATATTAGTCTGTAATTGTAGATCTTATACTCCAACAGATAGAGACAGACAAATGAAAAGAGCAAGCGAAGACTCCAAAACGTAATGCAAGCAAACAGTCAGGAGATCTACAAACAGACTAGATTAAGCAGAGACAAAGGTGATA
The DNA here is from genome assembly GCA_024331685.1 of Stegophilus panzeri. NCBI lineage: Eukaryota > Metazoa > Chordata > Actinopteri > Siluriformes > Trichomycteridae > Stegophilus > Stegophilus panzeri. Next base: position 4,723,829 of record JANDJT010000148.1, read on the forward strand.
GCAAAACAAAACAGTTGAAACCAGATAAACAAAGCACTAGAGAATAAGGCTCAGTACCATTCTTGTGTAAACTCGAGATTGAGGCAGGGTAGCACAAGGCTTGACTTCACTAAATACGTCTTGAGACTTAAGAGTAATGTAGAGGTATTTCTTGGGATTGTTCAATATCAGGAGCAAGTTCTGGCCTGAAGTTTCCTGTGGGTCTAACAAAAAAAAAAATAATACAAACCCGTCCGACTGTTGTAACACTTCATTTCACTCACCGCATTAGCATGTGGCTGATCTACCAGGCTTATTTTTGCAGATCCTCTCGAGTCTGTGTTGGATATGGTGCAATGACAGTAGAAACACAATCCCTTGTCTCTGCCCTAGAGATGTTCAACTAGGTAGGCCCAATGTACATGGCTTCAGTGTACTGATTCTCCTCTTGATTAGAGCACTTGTCTTTTCTCTTTCAAGAGTTTGTCCAAGAGAATAGCTAGGTCAATTCAAGAATTGATGAGTGAATATCATGGCTGGCCCTGTGAAGGCATCTTGTTGGAGTCCTTGGTAGAGACCAGGATTAAGAGCTGGCTCATTCCACCCACTGTCCACTGTGGTCCTTAAGCCATGCTTTCAGGGTCAGAAGTTGTTCTCTGACGACCTCTGATGCAATATGTCAAGAAAGGAGAGTGCCAAAATTGTTGCAAGTTCAGGTGACTTCCACTGTAATCGACCAGAGAGAGATATCAACTGAACAATCTTCTTGTCAGTGATGTAGCCTTGTGAAGAGAAATAAAACAAGCACAATGGGAGAAATCCTTGGTACTCTGCTGGATCTCTGTGGTATTTTTCGAACTTAACAGGATATTTCTGGCATGTTTTGATGCCCGACTATGACAGAGCTGGAGGCTAGCTGCTAAAGACAGCTACATAGTTCATTTTAATGTGGTGTGGATGGTATCTAGTTGTTACTAGTTGGTATGGTATCTAGTTACTCTACCAGCTGATGTAACTTCCAGACTCTTCTGTCAGACTCATGGATTTAAATGCAAATTCCAGGTTTTATTGAAACAGATTGAGGCAGATAACAAAGTGAAAACTAGATAAGCAATATACAAAGTCAGGTGTAAGTAATCAGAAGTGTGGCACTTGAATGGGGCTATAGTTCATGTGATGGGTCATGTGGTGAGGCTTGTAGTTCACTATTGGGTTGATGATCATGGGAAGTGTAGTTTTCAGTTTAAATGGGTGTGAACAGAGACCTGCCGAACAAATTACACATTTGTATGGAAACATATTTTTGGCAAGTGGAAGAGAAAAAAAAAAAAAGTAGTTCTCTATTTCTGGCAGAAGTATGTTGAAATTTTGACTTATTTTAAAATTGAGATTTATTTACAGATTTGACTTTTTTATATATCAAACTAATCTCTTTAACTCTGTTGAAATCAAAATGTCAAAATTATGACTTAAAATCTTCGGACATGTTGAAATTTTTATGTCAAACTCGTTATGTAAAAAAAAAAAAAAAAAAAAAAAAAAGACATCTAACGTATTTGCTAACATCAGTCTCAAAAACTAAAACGGAACAATGATTTGTGGGAATTGGCTTCGGAGGTTGACATGTTTGCCTTCGTCAAATATAGAAGTATAGGAGCATTTGGCCAAGATGTTCTCTGAACTTTAGCTTCAACTCACCAGGCTCCTAAGTATGGAAGTGCAGATTGAAACGGCTTACTCCTGCGTTCTAGGGGTACATGCCTCCAAATTTGGTCAGATCCTGTTATATTTATGTGATCTGTCTCAATAAAGAATAACCCTCAATTAACTGCATGTGCTACACATATTTGCTGTTGAATCTGTAGAGGTTCCTCTCTTGTTGCTGGCTTGAAAAAAGACAGAGGTTGAAGGTTGAAGAAATCTGATTTTCCTTTCTTCTCATGCAGAGGTGGACACAGTTGCCTTGCTTGTATTCGCCAGTTTTGTGAGGTCACTTTGGATGAATAAGATAATATTCAAAGGTGGGCAAGAATGTACAACAGCTCCATTACTTTTAGTTAAGTAATCGATTAATAAATTGTACTTGTGAGAGTGGGTTTTAACTGGGGATTTTCTTTTTACTGCATATGAAGAAAATTTATGAAGACTCAGTTATACTATTATAGCTATATCGTTTTATTCATTCATTCATCTTCTTATCCAGGTCAGGGTCACTGTGGATGTGAAACCTATCCTAGGAACACTAAGCATGAGGTGTGAATACAGCCTGGCACCATGAACACACACATTAACACCTAGGTCAATCTGCCTACAAGCATGTCTTTGGACAAGTGGGAGGCAACCATATAACAAGGAGGAAACCCATGTGAACACGGGAAGAAGTTAAAATCACACTTTTAGTACATTTACACTTCAGTTGCTGTCTAATATTTCTGCTCTCCTCTTTCAAAGTTCTTTTAAGCTGTCTCCTTCATAATGATCAGGGTCACGGTGAACTCTATCCTATCCCAGGAACACTGAGTGTACGGTGGGAATACACTTTGTGAGCGCACATCATACACACCTAGGGGAAATTTGGCATAGCCAATCCGGCCGATCCTCCGGATGTTTTTGAAAGGTGGGAGGAAACCAGAGAACATGGAGGAAACCCACACAGACACTAACCTGAGTTTAGGATTGAGTCAGGGACCCCAGAATTGTAAGGTGGCAACGCTACCCAGTGCACCACCATGCCAACGCTTTTTAAACTGTGCATTGAGATAAACCTCAAAGTGCTTTCTCTAATCTGACCAGATGCATCTTCTCACCTCTCCACTTCAGGGTACTCTGTATACACTTGATTCTTCATCCTGTACAGACAGGGACAAGCTTACACACTATACTACACTGGTGAAGAACCATCCATCCTAATATGCATCAGGGTGTCTACATTCATATTTCCATTTATTCATTTGGCAGATGCTTTCATCCAAATCAATTCAAGCTTAGAGCATGTGTAATGCAAGAGCGGATTTCCATCAAACTCATATTGTGATCATACAATTTTTCAAAGAAGACTAACTTGAAATAAATATAGGAGTACATAATAATGGCAATATTACAGTAAAATAAGCAACCACAATGAACAGATCATTGATTACTTTAAATGCTGTCAGCATGGCATAAGAGAACACACAAACAGTGTCAGTATGTAACAGTATGAAGAGTGTTTCTGGACCCATGTTCAGCTGCTTTCTGAAGAGCTGGGACCTTGTAAATAAGGATTGGGGATCAAATTAAAGGAAAGTTTCGACTGAAACATAGAATGCATGCAAAACATTTTGGGATTGCTTGGGCTGAGATGGAAAAGGGTATCATGTATCATGCTAAAGCCACAGTCACTGGAACAGCTCCAATATCTGGCTGTATAATTATGAGAAGATAAGTGAATATGTATTAAACACAAGTTCTAAATGCAGAGAGATTTTTAGAGACAAACGTGGACAAACATTTTGATTTATTGGCCCGCAGGGAGGTTTGACTGGACTTGAACAGTGGCCATAACAAACAGACCTGAACAATGGCTGAAATAATATTGTTCAGCGTAATTCCTCTGGCTGATCTGACTGGTCACACAATGGGAGGAGGATCTGCTCATGAGAAACCTTCTTAATATTCCACATCCTGGCTTATTCACCTGACATTGTCAAGAACACAATGGCTCCTTACTGCTTTGTTGTGCTCATAATAAACATGTCCGGACTTCTTTATCAGTTATCCGACAGCCATATGCCATTTTACACTTTGTGTTTGCTGAAATAATATAGATTTACTGCAGAATTAATTAAATACACTGAATAGCAGTGTACCGTGTTTTATAATGGAAACATAAGAGCAGCCTCAGCTACAAACTAGTTTATTCATTCATCTTCAGTGAGATTTTTTATCTTGGTCAGGGTGCTGGTGGATCCGGTGTCTATAACTGGGCTTGATTCAGGAATACACCCTGTGTATTGTAGGTCATGTTTCACACACTCATTCACACCTATGTCAATGTTGCACGGTCAATAATTGTACCAGGAGGAAACTGGAGAACCTGTAGGAAACTACATGAACATAGAGAGAACTTGTAAAACTCCACACAGGTACGGATCAAACCTGCGGACCTGGGGTACTGGGGACTCAAGACAAAGTTTCTGGTGCTTTCCCAGTCAACACTGATTCTGGAACGTCTCTTAATTACATGGCTGCCATTCTATCAAACACAATCTGATCACAATCTGATATACTATAAAATATTTAAAGAAGACTGTATAAAGCAGGGAATTGCAGCATTAAGAAAGAAAAATATTCTGATATCTGATACTCTGGATCACTGATAACATCGTTTTGTTTTTTTTTTCAACGTGAGTTGACGTCTGCATAGAAAATCACAGACGTGTGACCCAGACAGGCCTTAAATGATCTGACAACTCCTTAGTTTGGCAAAAAAAGACAGGGTAATTCAGCCTGTTATTTTCTCAGAGGAGGATGGAGAAAAACACTGACATGGCCGATCACAGGCGCACTTGTAAAATAAATTGTCATTGTTGAGGTATTCAGAAATGTGTATATTGTAGGTCGTATCTATTCTTTTTGACCTCCTGAGATGGCATCCGCAGTTGCAAGGGTACGTGACACATTGGATTATATTTAATAGAACCTTAGCCTGCTTTACTCAGGGTTTTTCCACAATGTCATTTCATGAGTCAGCTACAAAATAATTTGTCTCTGTAGCTCAGAAATAAAGATGAAGGTCTTATCCTAGTACTCCCCTCTCTCTCTCTGTCTGTCTCTCTCTCTGTCTGTCTCTCTTGTTGGTTCCGACAACCTGAACATAAAAGAAATGCTTTGTCTACTTTCAGCAGCTGTAGTCTCAGGATGCTGACTCAAGGTAAATGGCCACAGATAAATACAGCAATTGCTTTTAAAACTAGTTCCAGGGTGTGATCTACTGTGTCAGCTCTTTACATTCGGAAGGACTCCAATGCCATTAAAGGATAACAAACAATACTTGCTGCTGAAATTGAGGTGGAAACAAGTCAAGGATTCAATATTGATGTCAACATTTAAAGCAATCGTGTTTTATGGCTCAGCATAATTATTTATTAAACTACAATCTTAACTGGTAATTTCATACCTCACTGGTGTGAGCTGTAGAAAAACTCCAAGTAACAAGATCTGCTAGGAATCTCTAGGGGAAATCTGTCAGAACACATACTTAATATTCTGTCTTGCAGCCCAGCACAGGTACAAAAGGAGAAATAGGTACTTTGCTGCTGCTATACTGTTATGACATTTCCTTGACTATGTGAAGTGAGACCAGTGGTCTTTCTGGTCCATTCACATGTGCACTGGTGGCATGGTCCCATGGAAAACCCCTTCTGTGCCAGACCTAGAATGAAATCTACAAAAGTCAAAGAGAAAGAATACAAAAGACAATGTGGGGGGATTATGTATTTAGCTAATTCCTTTAGTAATGAGAATTACATTCATTTAATTCATTCATATTCAATTGATTTCAAATAGCATGTTTTGTGCAGTAATTGTGCTATATTCATGCTCATAAAAGGTCAGTGAAGTCAGCATTATGATTCTTCCACAAAGGTAAAATGGATGTGCGGCTTAGTTTGTTTAATCATATTGTATTGGCTACCAGCTGCTATGGTGAAAACCAGAATCAACCAATCAGGATGCTGCATTTTTCCCATTTCCGTTTGAAAGCTACTAGTCACCAAGCTACACTCTGAGCTCAGGGATATCGAGGACAAAGAGAAGGGCAGTTCTGGTTTTAGAAGGTAATCATTTTCAGTGGAACTGTCAAAGGTTTGTCAGTAGTAACGTTATTAATATGGCAAGATTGGTTGACTGAATGTCACCACTGCTTCTACTGGTGTCTGACGTCTACACAAAATTCACAATCATGTCACGCTTATCAATTTAATTGTATGATCATGCAGTGAATTTTTTTTTTAACTATATTTTCTCATCCACCTATCTGAAATCAATTCCTGGCTAAACCACTGGCACACAGGTAATTATGAACTGCAAGAAGAGGCAAGACATAAGGCACGGGGGAAATAAGCAATATAATGTAGAAAATAGAAATGTAGTAACCAAAACATTGGTGTTCGAACCAGTACAAAAAACACAGGTTATTTAGTCAGTAAGCTAAATGTTAACCTATAGAAAAGCAATGGTATGAAGCGTTTCACTGGCAAATAAAAGCTGCTATAGATAAAGTAAAATATGTGTCTTATGTTGGTCTCTCTTGTTTTTCGCTTTGTTTTTCTAGTCCGGATTAGAGAATCTTTAAATTAACTGGATAAAAGTAAACAAGAAAGGTCAGCTCTGCATTTACTCACTGGCTGTGGATGAATCTTTCTGGTGCCTTCCGTTAAGAAATGATGACTCTCTCAGACCCCAGTACCTTCATGTTTTGTCCCCAAGGCCAGACTGCTCCATGTGTCACATCAGCGGACGTGCTAGGGGTCCGGAGGGTCTTTGATGGATGTCTGCTGGCCCTGCGATACTGTCTGATTACATCTCTGTAGAGTCTGCCTGAAATTTGGTTAAGGTTCACCAGGTTTTGCGGTCAGCTTGCATTGGCATTGCAATTCGTCTTATTTAGGGAAGCGTGCAGTCCGGGAAGGCCCAAAGGACAGCAGCATACACACACACACACACACACACACACACACACACACACACACACAGAGACAAATGTATCTGTAGGAGCCTATTTGCGAAGCTAAGCCTGAGTATTTCACAATACATGATTGCCCTTTAAATGTTTATGTTTACATGTTTACATTTGTAAAAACCCATTTTTGTTACATGTGTATTGTTTAAATGAATATTCTTTATTTATTGCATTGAAATAGATAACAAAGGAAAATTGGGTCCTGGCCCTTTTGAGAACAGGGGACAGTTGAGAGGTGGCTCAGGCACATTAGAGGACTGGAGTCGCACAGTTTCTTTACCGTATCCGTGTTAAGATTTAAACTGATAGTGCCTTTGTTTGCTTTGATTTATGAAGGAGAGGAAGATATTATTCAGCTAAATGGAGTGTATGGATTTCATTGATGAACATGGAGCGAGTCAAACAAAACTTTAACTCTTCTCATGTGTACGCAACAGTATCCTTAACTGAGCATCTTGATGCCCTGGGATCTACTTTAGTGACGTTATAATAGAAAAGTCTGGCAAGTTCCAAGATGTTTCGCTTTCTTGTTCCTTTCTAAATAATGAATATGAAATATATTACAGTTTGTGGTCAGTATTAATCCTGTACCCTTCTGCTACAAAATAATGAAATCTAGTATGCAGAGCCATAAACACTTGCTGTATGATATTAAAAGGGTTCCAGGTAGCTCATATACACAGGCAATTGTGTGACCCTTGGCTAAGAACAATTGGAAGCTGAACATTTTATATATCATTTCTACCGCTGAGCTATTGAATTCTCAATCCTGAAAGTCAGAAGGTGTTTATTAATTTTCTAGGCACAGCTCTGACAGGAATCCTGATGCAAGGTTTATATTAATGTGCATATACTTATTTTGGGCGCACGGTGGCTTAGTGGTTAGCACATTTATCTCACACCTCCAGGGTTGGGGGTTCGATTCGTGCCGCTGCCCTGTGCTGTGGGGGTTTCCTCCGGGTACTCTGGTTTCCTCCCCCAGTCCAAAGACATGCATGGTAGCCTGATTGGCATGTTTAAAGTGTCTGTAGCGTGTGAATGTGTATGTGTATGTGAGTGTGCCCTGTGATGGATTGGCACCCTGTCCAGGGTGTACCCCGCTTTGTACCCATGCTCCCTGGGATAGGCTCCAGGTTCCTCACGACCCTGTAGGATAAGCAGTATAGAAAATGGATGGATGGATACTATTACTTTATTGTTTCTATCGTTTCCCAATGATGTCCATACTTTTTAAGCGGGAGGCTTGGCATACGTTCTCACCTCTGTCAGTCTCAGAACCATTGGCCAATCATGGGCATCTATGAGCTCATGCATGCGGAAGAGGGCAGATAGTGCTTTCCTCCTAACGCAGCATTAGCAGCAGTTTGAAAGATGTGGAAGCTGACATAACATGTCTCAAAAGAGCGACGTGATCGCCCCTTCCTGCCTGGTTGGAAGTTCGTTAGTGGGCGGGAAATTGCGATATCAAATTGAGGAAGGAAAAAAATACAAATAGAATTGATTAGACTTTGCAAAATGCCAAAGAAATTGCACGTTGGACGAACTAATCTACGTATGAGCTAACACAGAACAGGTGGATGCATAGGGGACAACACAGGGGACAAGACAGGAATAGAACAGGAAGAAAAAGCACCTCATATGAAACAGCAGCTCAAAACAGAATGACATTTAAGAAGAAACTTGTTGCAGTCGGAAACGTTTCCAAATTTGGATGTCACATTACCGTGTCTTGAAATCAGAGATCAGTCAAAGCTCCTGTTCTGCACTTCTTCATCATCATCATCCATATTCACTCGTCCTACCAGCCATTCATCTTACATGGCTGTATGAGTGCTTTTATTAGATTGTGTACAAAATATTCTTCACAGCTTATTGAATGACTTGGCTATTCCTCGGACGCACAGAACCAAGTTTATGTACTCAGAGGCATTGAGGCTTTATTATAGACATTTATCAGAGCGATCAGGTGCTGTAACTCAACTGAATGATCGTAATACCCCTGTTTTAATTTGTTTGTGGCTGTAATAATCTGCGGTGTCAGGGCATGAGCATGGAGGATTTTCTAATTTCTTTTGCTTAGGCCTTCAGGGGTCCACAAATACAAACACACACACACACACACTGTTAACAGCTATTTAACCCTGGAGAGGAAGTTGAGTGCTAGTGTGGGAATGCAGCTCTAAAGGTTGACGGGTTAACGGCTGAATTTGTGTGGATGCACCAATGAAAAGTGTGCACTAATATATA
>JANDJT010000148.1:4751018-4761548 GCA_024331685.1 Stegophilus panzeri
GGCAGCTCTGCTACCATTGGTGTGTGAGTGTGTGTGTGAATGGGTGAATGAGACACAGTGTAAAGCACTTTGGAGAAGCAAACGTGATCCTCCTTTAAAAGCAATCAGATGAAATTCCATAGCAGATCAAAAAGCAGTCATACTGGTGAAAAAATGTGAAATGCAATACAGTAACTGAAGGTTACCTGGGACATATAATTCCTCACATCAGGTTTCTTGTGCAAACTGATAAACACAAGTTTAAAAACAACTTATTTTGTTTTGCTGCTCAGGAATTAATGAAGCACTCTTGAGAATTGGAGGGAAAAAAAGATCACAGTATGTATCTTTGGAAAGATTTCCCATGCATTATGCATTCTTTTATTCTTTTCTATACTGAGAGCCACTTTTTTTCAGATGGCAGAGATGACTTTAATGTGAAACATCAGCTTTGCCGCAGGGGGAGGGACTGATAAGATCATCTTGCGTTAAAAGAATAGCAGACTAGCTTACAGTTTCCCACAAAAGCCATTTTCGGACTATATATGTCACTCGCACAATGGCTTTGGAACGATGAAGGTCACTGCGGGCCGTACGGGTCATTTTAATGAAATAGCCTCACACGTGTTTCCTTTCTGTATTGTATTTCTGGGGTCGTTTTTAGTAACGAGGGGTTACTGCACAAACAAAAAGACCAGATCAAACAAAAGAAAGACTGAATAAACAAAATGAAAAGATTGAATGATGGGGAATTAATTACAGGGAAAAACATGGCTCGTTGGTATTATTAGTTCAAGGCTGAAGACAAAATATTGTTGATAGAATATTTACAAATAATGTGTGTCAGCAGTTACTGGAAGAAATGAGAGCTGCTGTTATGCTGTTAGCATGCTTATGTGCAGCTGAATCATAATAAATACAGTTATTATAAATAATTCATTATGAATAAAATAAAATAGCCTGAACTTTGCACATGAACATCCCACCCAGGCATAATTACTATTTCAATAGCTGAGGTTCTAACTTATTACTGATCTTTGAATTTTTTTTAGGGAAAGTACTGCTTCAGTAGTCAATACTGGGTAACTCATTTATCTTCCTTAATTTTCTTAAATACTTCCTGCTAAGCTATAACCACTGAATTACATCTCTAGCTTCCTACGGAGGCTGAACAGAGCCAAACTCCCCCTTCCCATCCTCACCTCCTTCTACAGAGGGATGATAGAGAGCGTCATGACCAGCTGTCTCACCGTGTACGGGAACTGCACAGCGTCCAACCGCAAGACTCTACAGCGGATGGTGACAACAGCTGAAAAGATCACCGGAGTCTCTCCACCCACCATCGACACCTCATTTAACAACCGCTGCATCCGCAAAGCCACCAGTATTGCGACGACCCTTCTCACCTCTCTTATGGACTCTTCAGCCTCCTGCCATCCGGCAGGAGGTACAGGAGCATCTGTGTGACCACCAGCATTCTACGCAACAATTTCATCCCAGAGGCTGTCAGATTACTCAACACCCTGCTGCCTCCCAATTCCCACCTGGGCTAGCCAAACACCTAACCCAGTAAGACTCAGTACCACCACACACCACATTTTACAAAGCTTCATCAGTCACTTTTATAATATGGAACTGGTTTTTGCCTCCAATATTGCTGCTATACTTGTGCTGCTACACTACACAATAGTTTACAGTTTACAGCCCATGTTCTGTGTATATACTGTCTTGCACTCTTCTCACACTGTTGTGTATTTGCACTTTATGTAGTCTTGCGTACTGTTCCGTGTTGCACCGTGGTCCTGAAGAAACGCCATTTCGTTCCAGTGTGTACAAGCTACATAGAGGAATGACAATAAAATCCCACTTGACTTGACTAGCTGATTAGCGAACATTAGCAGAACGTTCACGTGGAAACTATCTCATGCATCCTCGGAGACAGTGGAAGCTGCCACATCTTTTCAAATATCACAGGGCGGTTTAACATGCTTGGAGGGGAGCCAAACCTGAACTCTTCAATACATGAGCTCACAGGTGATCACAACTGGCTGGTGTAACTGTACTCAACAGGGGAGAGCGTAATGGCATCATTCCAAGTCAAAGAGAAGAACCAATTATTCTATCTTGGACACCGAGCAACACATGGCTAAGGATAAATCAGAATATTGGATTATTTTGAGAACGCTATGGTGTTAACTACATATGTTGAGTTACAGTATCAAAGGTTAAGGTGCTAACTGATTAAGCTTAGCTGACAAAGACTTTCACGCCATGTAGGGTCATTCAGGAGGATGGCAAATCTTCCCGTTATTATGACTTTTCATCCAGAAGCTAAAATCATGGTTGTATTTTTTTTTTTAAATCTAATTTTAGCTAGCACTAGCACATAACTGTGTTTAACATTAGTGCAACTCTGCCTAATGTTTATTAGAACTAAAGTGAGTGGTGCAATCAGCCGAAATTCATTATGAACAGAAATCTAAACTAAAAGTTCTATTTTAAGACTTTGCTTGGATGACCAGTCTGTAGGCAGTTGCATCACATTTGAGTGAAAAAAATCAGCTATATGGAAAAATTCCTAAAATTTCCATTCAGAGTAGCGATGGATGAGACCCTTCGTTTCCATTTCAATGAAAAGTCTCCTTGAGTATATAAAAAGAAGAAATTTCCTACAGTGATAATCTGTAAACATGGATATTTGTGTGAAAGAAATAATTGGAGACAGGTCCCATTTATTTACAGATATAATCCAAGCTCAGTTGTTTGCATTGTGTATGATACAAGAACAAATTGCTTAAATTGTTCTACTGAGGTCTTCAAATTCAGCCCATTTTTTCATGGTTCTACTACAATTCTGACTTCACACGTTAGTTGAAGTCGTTTGGTCTCTCCCACTCTGGCTGGAGCTTTTTATGCCGAGCTGAGTGAGAACTACAGAACGGGTTGTGACTGGAAGATAAATGTCTCGCTTTTGTCCTCGGTTTTCAGCGAAGCTTTCCTGTGTATTCTGTCAGTGTTAGAGTGACTCAGTGAGCAGGCTCTCCGTGTCTTGATGTCTACGTGATGTCACGTCATGTTCGCTAGTTTTCACTCAGACTGCTGTAAAAGACTTGAGCAGCCGTGAGAACGAGCGACTGTACTGACAGATTCTCATCCACACTGAGCATCGGGACATCAGCAGGAAGAACTCCGGTGCTTCCTTTACTTTTTTTTTTTTTTTAACTTTAGACTGAAGTTGAGTTGAGTTTATATGAATTGGCACTTACTTCCACTGGAATGTTGCTTTATTTTAATTTCCATTTTGGCCTGTACTTGAGGAATACTGGAGGAACCTGTTCATAACGTCATACAAATTCATAAATATAACTATCAAACTGTAATAATAACCATTACAATGAGAAAAGACATGAGATAAAGCTGTTCTTATGGACTTCCAATACTTGAGCAATGCAATAAAAGAAAGATTAAAACACTTGAGGACATGCTGTTATAGGAAAACAATCTATGACAGGATGGAGTGATGAGGTGTTTTATTCCTCTTATACCATAACAATTTGCCAGTGATTAAATTTGTATTTGTTTATTCAAGAATAAGATGCACTTATCCCTTTTTATTTACATTTAATGTTGTAGAATCTACATTGTAGAAACGAGGTAGTTCAGTTATAGGTCATAACAGTTATGAGAGTTGTTCCCTCACCAGCCACTCTTTTCCTCTTTTGAAGTTATTAAAACAACAAAAAAAGTTGTGTTACCAAGAAAGCCCACAAAATATATTTCCTGTGTCCAAAAGCAAAGTTACAGCTCTACCTCTGACTGTTACAGTGCACTAACAGTGGAGACTCCTTCCATAAACATCTCTTAACAGAAAATGTCACGGTATCAATTACAATTACGCACATTTTTTGTTAATCCATTTTTTGTGTCCATCGTAAAACTCCCTGTGAATAAGCGGTTACTATAGAAACGATAATGAATTACAGCTAGAACTACTGTCAGAGCGACATTCATAGAAAATGAATCAACTTTCTCAACCAATCAGATTCGAGAGTTCGACAGCACTCCCGTTATTGACACTTTCCTAAACGTTATGTGGTTTCCATGTACCACCAGGCCCAAACAACTATGCAGGTAAAATCAATGCAAATTCTTCACACCGAGTGAAAAATACAGATTTAGAGCCTCATTTACAAGTACTGAAGACTGAAGAAAGATTTTCATGTTAAAAAAAAAATCAATTCAATCAATTAAATGAAACAAAAGCGCTTAGGCTAAGTGAGTTTGGAGTTGTTCCATTCTCGGTACAGACAAACTCATAGCTTAAAAACTTTCTGCATAATGTGAATCTTTTATTTTTTTGTTTTTTTGGTGTCATGTTTACGATTAAGAAGATTAAGATGCAAAATTCACTGGAAATACAATGTTCATTAGAAAGCTTATGGGAAAATGTTAATCAAATCGCATCTGCTTTGGATTATTGCATCACAGGTGAATGAATGGGTCTTTTGTGTTTCTGCAGTTCACTGCGGACAAATGAATAGGTGCAGCAGTAAGGAATGTTAAAATGTTAGGCTTACAAGCTATAGATTTCTAGCATATTAGCATGAATACTGGAATTGCTAAAATGAATGATTGCTTTAATGACTAAAGAGAATAAATTAGAGTTGCGCCGATGTATCGGCCCATAATCAGTATCGGCCGATGAAGGCAATTTTTCACACTGTCGGCCGATGTTTAGAAACATCCGATGATCAGGGCCGATTATATCCTGTCAATCAAAAGAGGGCGGGAAAACACATCGATTTCGTGCTGTGTGTAAAGATGATGTCTCTTGTGTGGAATGACGACAAAACTGCAGTTTGTAAGCTCTGTAATCTCTGCACGGATAAAATTTTACACCGGAAGTGAGCAGCAGTTAAGCGGGAGTTTCGGCGTCGAGCCTAATTTTTTTTTTCGCCCTTGTGCTGAATTAAAGGGCCAGTACACCGTTGAAAGATTTAAATGATAATGAGTCTTTATTGGTCTCATATACATATGTACAGTGAAATTCTTTTCTTCACATACCCCAGCATGTCAAGAAGCTGGGGTCAGAGTACAGGGTGATCCAAGATACAGCACCCCTGGAGCAGAGAGGGTTAAGGGCCCAGTGGAAGCACTGGTGCCTGGGCTTGAACCCCCAACCTTCCGATCAGTAACCCAGAGCCTTAACCACTAAACCACCACTGCCCCATGAAGTTGGGTTAAAGATGAAGTTGGGTTGACAAAAATGAAGATGGGTTGACAAAAAAGTATATATTGCACAGAAAAATATATTTGTAGAGAAATATATTTCATATCCAGTTAATGCTAATATATAAAAAAGTTTATATTACCAATATAGACCACTATACTACGTCACACTGAAGTTTATGTTCTGGCTTTTTTTTTTATTAAAAAAACTACGATATGCCAGTCGAAGCCAATAAGGAAACAGCATCATAATCAGAGACATTTCTTATCTCAAGGACTAACGTTTTTATGGAGACATTTATGAAAAACACTTGCTTAAATTGAGCTATAAGTATAGCAGATGAGTGCTGGGTCAGCTTATCCTTCAAACATTTTCTTTATAGCAGAGTGCATCAAATTAGCAAAATAATTCACTTTATTTTATTCATTCAACAACTCAAAATAGCGAATGAAAATAGCCTACATACCACGCACACATAACCTCGATTTAGTTTCTCATGGAGTTATCCAGGAACTATTAGCGCGTGTTATAATAAAGAGAAAATGCTTGTAGGAGCCATAGAATTTTTAAACACTATCAGAGTTTCTTGTTTAGTTTCATTTATGTTTAAACTTAAGTTAGTGTGTGCTCCTCCTCCAGGTAATGGGGGGAAGTTCTCTTGTAAATGCTACAACTCCAAACCAGGATACCAGCACAACGGTCAATGACCGCAAGCATGTGATAATGGAATAATGGAATGGCATTCTCATGGGACTTCCAATGCTTTCTTTTCATTTTATTATTAGAAAATAAATGGACTGCATCTCGTTTCATCGCCATGGTAACTTACGCTCCATTGGGTAACAAAACTCAAACCCAACTTGGACCAATCACCTGTGAGCAAAGTGATATAAATCTAATGCATCCAAGTTCACCCTTTAGTGTTTGCAGTGATGGCTTCATCGTTCATCGGGAATCCTGCGGAGCTTGGCGTGCAAATAATAAGAAGGACACTTTGAAGGAAAAGAATTTTTAGGGACAGACACAATCCCCTGGCTTTTCCCAATGACCAGCTGTACGAAAGATATGGATTTTCGGCAGATTGTATAGTTTTTCTCTTCCGGCTTCTTGAGCCGCACATTAAAAGTCTGCCACGCCAAAGCCACACTCTTACTGTATGTGCTGCTTTATGCGGTGGCATTATTCCTGTCCTAATATATTTTCACAAATGAACATTTATTTTATGTATATTTCATTTAAACTTTGACATTTATATTAAATGAAATTACATGAAATATGTTGGGGTTATACGTTTTTCATTGTGAGCCTATAAAAGTAAACTTACGCATTTACACAATTTGTTTTCCCGAGCTTTGGCAGCTGCATCGGTGTTGCTTTTTGCGTTTAGTATAGGTTTACATTCCTCACATTTCCACATCATAATTTCTTGCTCTTCAACCAGAAGTATGCACACCAGATTTTTTCCATGTTGAACGCTATCGGCTGCAAACGTCTGGCCGTGTTGTACAACACATTTCTACTTTGTCTTCTCCGTCTGTGTGCTGTTTCTTCTTACAGTATACCATACACCTCACCCCTCCACACAACTTTTTCTTCTTCTTCATTTAATCATTCTATTATTGCCTGACCTTAAACCAGGACACAACAAAGCATCCGTTTATTGAGTGATAATGACTTAATTATTTTAGTGCGAATTGCGCAGCAACTTGAGGGAGGATTTTAATGGTTCTGTTTACAATCACAAACCCAAGCCACACATTATCCTTCTTAATTGTTTACAACCTGCAGGTTTTATGAAGCCAAACGCGAAGCAAAGGAAATTTACCTAGATAGAAGACGAAATAAAACAAAACCCAAGGGAAAGGAGGCAAAAAAAAAAAAGCTACACGGTGACTTTAATTTTAAACAAATTTAAAACATATAGCAGCATTTTGTAACAGGAGGACAGCAAAATGAGCAGCTCCATCATTTTCCTTACTTTTATTCATGTTCAGATTACGAATGTTCTTCCCTGTTGTTAATTTCCCTCCATTCATATGCACATTGGGTGCTTATGTTTTTTTGCACTCTGTCTCTCAGTATGCCTCCATCAGGAGCAGCAGGTGTGTATAGCTGGCCTTTAAATCGCAGCTTATCCCCAGCAGGTGTGCTCAACATAACGAGCCTGAGTAAGTGTAAGAAACACAGCACATCCATGCCTCCAGCTGAGAAACACAAAAAGCAGTTCATATTGTGCACGGCAACAGCTTGTAATATTGTTTCATTTGTTTTGCTGTTGCACTATTATGATGTGACCTATCCATTAATGCTTTGGCAGCAACCACCGAGCAGTTAGTGTTCAAAACAATTGAAATTCAGAACGAGACGAAATTTATCAAAGCTTTACAATCCAGCGTCTGTTCTGTCAGCCCGAGCCCTGGTCTTCAAACGTCATGTAGCAATCCTAAGAAAAAATGATATCCAAGATTTACAAATCATGATAATTCCAAATGGGTTAACTGGGTTCTTCGAATGCACCTGAGTGTATTGAGTTGTTTGAGATAGTTTGAGATGAAATCGTTACCAGTGAGTCAACGATGGGCTAATATAAATCGTACAGAAGCCTAGAGAGACCTTCGAACGACGAGGTTTTCTTTTTTTTCTCGCGCACAATGTAGTAAGGCATTCACGGTTTCATTTAATGTGTCTACAGGATACTCATTTGAGTTGTAATGCTTTCGCAAGATTAAGCTACTTTGTTTGCGCTAATGAAATTGTCTCCAAGTGTTGGTTTATTTTTGTTCATCTAAAGAAAGGTCTGACCATAGGTCGCGGAGGTTTACGAACATCAGGTATAGTTGCTTGTTCAAATCGGAGCATTCACTTTGTGAATGGAAATCACACTTTTACGTAGCTAGCAAGGTATTAGACATCTTTAGTCAGACTGACTTTTTTTTTTTTTTTTGTACCACTGTGGTTGTTAAACTGGCTCCTTACACAGCATGATATTTTGCATTAAGATAACCTAGGCATGTTTAAGAAGTAAATATAAACACTTCCATATATCAATTTGGTGAAATATATTTATGGTTTCTTAAAGGTGAAGTATCAAAGTAAATTATAAGCAGGAAATAAAAAAACATATTGGTATTTCATGTTGAGGGTTTTTTTTGTGTGTGTTGTCTTTCGTATTACGTGTCTCTCATGTAACGCGATATCCGATGAGTTTTCCCAGACCGCCACACATATTTTAGTGGTTTAACTGCCATTTTGGGTTCAGTTTCATGTAGGTAACCTATCACCTATTCCACTTCATAGGTTTCTCATCTATTGACTGTCAAATGTAAGTTTTGTTTGGTTATACATCGAAAAATAGCATCTAAATCACCAACACGTGATGGTATGAAATGCTCCATTGTCAAGATTGGTAAAGAATTAACAGCATGTATTGCTGCTTGTTTAATATTCACAAAACAACAGTCTAAGAAAAGGTGTGTAACTAAATCTTTCTAACATTGACCAGAGTATTTAACTCAGGTAAAAAAAAAAAAGTGAAGGTCCATTTACATAAAATTCCTTCCTTAAGGTACGCTCACACATACGGCGATTTTATCACTACAAGTCGCTGTACTGTGAAGTCGTTCCTAATACTGGTTGCCATAGTAACATTTATCAGTGGGTGGCACAACTAGCATTCCACTTTTGACAACAAACCAGTTTTCTTGTGGCTAAAATGAAACATTCTGGAGAGAAAGCTTGATGCTTCATGTTACCACTTTTGACTAATGGCATGAACTCTGAACAGATTAGATGTAGCTAAAAGTCTAGCAAAATAACAAAAAAACAACCTAAATTTCTGGTTCCAAATATGGGACTATATCATGAACACTGTTTTAGGTGCGAAGTAAAAGTATTTCTGATTCTTTTATGTAAAGGCTACCAACCCTATTGCAGTAGCGTGTTCGCTGTATCGTCAGGAGATCACAAGTACAAACCCAGACGATGCCACAGCCGTTTATGGCTAGGAGTCCAAGAAAGCTAAATATTGGCCATGCTGTCTGGGTGGGAGGGATGCATACACTCTCCCGCGTCAATCACTGTGACACAAGCAAACCGTGGGCGTCAGTCAGCTCCTGTATGTCGAAGAGGGCAGATGGTGCTTTTCATTGAGTGTGTTACCCTCCCAGCAGTTCAAAACAGCTGCGGTTGGCTAGCTTTGCAAGTCTCAGAGGAAACACGTCTTAGACTTCACCTTCCACCGTTCATAACTTTTATATGATAACGGAGAGCGGGCTGGTGGGAGGAAATTAGCCAAGACCAAATTAGGGAGAAAAATTGTATTGGCTATGAATTATTCATTCCATACAGTGAAACTAAACAGGAAAGTTATAGATTTATGAAAGAGAGGAATATAAGTCTGTGCCCACCATGTGAGTTACATTTAAAGGGGACCTGTTATGCAAAATTCCCTTTTAGATGGTGTTTGAACATAAATGTGTGTTGGAAGTGTGTGTACACAACCACACTATAATGGTACAAATCCAGCTACTCCTTTTTTTATACTCTGTATAAACCATAAACTGGTTCAGGTGGTAGAGTGGGTTGTTCACTAATCACAAGGTTGGGGGTTCGATCCCTGCCCTACATGCCTTCACATGCCGAAGTGTCCTTGGGCAAGACACTGAAACCAAAGTTGCTTCCGATGGCAGGCTAGCACCTTGTGTGGCAGCTCTACTATCATTAGTGTGTGAGGACAGAAAATGTATAGTATGTCTGGACCCACTGAAGCCTCCTGGAAGACTTCCACTGTGTGTAAAAATGTGTTTGTTTGATTTGTTTTTCTTTTGCATAATGTTTCCACAGTGCCACAGAGGAAGGGAATGCTATTCCATCTCTCCAGGTGAGCACATCATACAGGAATAGATAGTCATTTCCTGTCTTTCTGACACTTCTGGAAATACCAAGCCCCTTCCTGCAGATGTGACCCAGAATCTTGCGATCATCATCCTTACCTAGGGCTGCACAATTAATCGGATATCGATCGCGATTACGATTTTAACTGCCCACAATTAAATGAACATTATCGACTGCGATATTGACGTTTAAAATACGTCCTCCGCTCATAGAAAACTCCACTGTTTTCTCCACTCAAATCAAGCGCTTCCTACACTTACAGCCAATCACATAGAGCGGCGCAGGGCTGACGTCATTTTGTAATGCCAAAACTTGGAAACGGAGTTAGCATTTTAGCGCTCAAGCTGCCAATTTCTCTGCGAGCTCCAGCGCTTGCGCGAGGGGAAATCATGACACTAGCACGATGCTAAATGGCACTACAGAGGTTG
>JANDJT010000148.1:4792433-4808004 GCA_024331685.1 Stegophilus panzeri
AGAGAGAGAGAGAGAGAGAGAGAGAGAGAGAGAGAGAGAGAGAGAGAGAGAGAGAGAGAGAGAGGGAGAGAGAGAGACAGAGAGAGAGAGAGAGAGAGAGAGAGAGAGAGAGAGAGAAAGAGAGGTAGAATGACAGACAGAGAGAGAGAGAAAGAGAGAGAGAGAATGACAGACAGAGAGAGAGAGAGAGAAAGAGGTAGAATGACAGACAGAGAGAGAGAGTGTTGACAGAATAAAACGGATGGAGTAAAATGGTATGAGAGAGCGACAGAGGTAAAGGATGAGAAAAAGACACATGGGTAGAAGGAAAACAGGAAGGAATAAATGGAAGCGGGACACAATAA
Organism: Stegophilus panzeri; assembly: GCA_024331685.1. Classification (NCBI taxonomy): domain Eukaryota; kingdom Metazoa; phylum Chordata; class Actinopteri; order Siluriformes; family Trichomycteridae; genus Stegophilus; species Stegophilus panzeri. Next base: position 4,792,778 of record JANDJT010000148.1, read on the forward strand.
AGAAAGAAACCCAGGAGCGAAAGAACACAGCAATGCAGAAAGGAAGGAACAGAACAGAAGAAAGAAATGAAAGAAATGAGAGCAAGAGGAAGAAAGGAGCAAAAGAAATGAGAAAAAGTGGATGAGAAGAAGGCTGGAAAGCAAGATGGAAGAAAAGAAAAGAAGAAAGAAACGATAACAGAAGGAAAGAATGAAGAAATGAAGGAAAACAGCAAGTTAGTCAAGGAGGAAAGAAGGAAGCAAGACAACAATGTGACAAGAAAATAAACAAATAAATGGGGGATTAAATAAAAGGAGAAGGGAATGGACAGAACAATGAAGGAAAGAAATCGGGAAAGCAGGACAGAGGCAGGGAAGGACGCACGGGTCGAGATCAAGGGACGCAGGACATTAAAGGAAGGCAGGAAAGCAAAAAAGAAAGGAAATGGTTAAACGAAAGAAAGGAGGATTTGAGGAAGAAAGAAAAAGAAAGCCAGCACGCATACATGCACAACATTAAATCCATTCCTACAGGGTGCAGCTCTCATTCTGTTCGCGCACTATGTCTAGTGCCCTATATGAGACGCCCCCTCAGGACAGAAAGCAAGCTATTTCTAAAGCAGGTCCATCAGCCGCTTTCTCTCCCTGCGGCCAGACATGACAAACTATTTTCATTTGCTTCTGCTGGACAAAAGCGGAGGAGAGGCGAGAAACAGACAGAAAACCCTGGATCCCTCAGAGCCTCAGTGTGTTCAAAGCTAACACACCGCACGCTAACCTGTTAATTACGGCGGCGTGGTACAGAGGCACTTAAATGCATCAAAAAATATGACTGGATTAACGAGTGAGTCAAGGAGAGGTGGTACTGCGGCTCTAATTAGCTGTTTACATCGCCGAGCAATTAGCCGTGAAAGTGCCGTAATAAAGACGAGCTTGCGCGCATGCGATGATTGCTTCACGGCTCAGGAGCTCAGCGTAAAAGCACCGCAACGTAATCTTTCTACTGCTTTTCTCATAAGTGCATAATCACAATCACGTTAACTAACCCACCGTGTAAGTAAACGCTCCAGTGTACTGTCTAACCACGCTAAAAAAAACGGTTGCTAACTTCATTTCATAACATACGGCAAGCTAATTAGCTAGTTCAGTTAATTAGCTAGTTCTCTAACAAAGTTTCTAATGTCGCACATGACGTTCGATAAAATGACAGCGAAGCGGTCGACCGAGATCTGGCTGCTGTTTATATTCTCCACATCGCAAAAGCTAGTCAAGTCTGACTAGCGTCTTTATCGTGTCTTGATATAGCTAACTGTGACGTGAGGGCTACTCAGAGCAGCAGAGATATAAGGCGGCCAATTCACGTGCGTAGTGCAGAAGGTGGTAATGTTCACATCATACATCAGAATGGAGAACATTTACGGCATTTCGAAGACGCTCTTATCCAATATCGACTTACATTTATCTCATTATAACAGCTGAGCAGTTGAGGGTTTAGGGCCCAGCAGTGGCAGCTTGGTGGTGCTGGGATTTGAACTCAGGTTACTGGAGCCAGATGGGCTGGATTGAGTATTTTAGAAACAGCTGATCTGATCTCCTGGGATTGAGATTTTTATTTATTTATTTATTTATTTATTTATTTATTTATTTTTAAATGCACAACAGTCTTTACACAGAATAGTGTGAAAAACAAACAAACAAATAATAATTAAAAAAAAAAAAAAAAAAACCCATCCAGTTGTGAGTCAGAGTGTCACATATTCCTTGTCATGGAGGTTAGGACAGATGCAAATGCAGATAAGAGTTTAAGGAGAGAGAGAGAGACAGGCAGAGACAATAGCGAGGTCAAGAAGCAGGCAATGGGTCAGGTGACTGGCAAACAGGCATAAACTGGGCAAGGCTAGAATCGAGAACAAGAACCATGAAACAAAACCGAGGAAGTGGTTATAAACGCTTGATACGGTGATAACACTCATACTTCACAAAGAGCGAATGCCTAGAAAGTCCGTTTAAACTGTGGTGTGATTGTGTGTGAGATTGGATGCAGGTGTGCGTGATTAGAATGAATGAGTGTTCTGGGAATTGCAGTCCATGGCGACCATGTTTGTAGGCCGCAGTGCAGGATGGGAAATGTAGTCAATGGTTTGCTCTGATATGACACAGAGGAGAAAGGCGAGACCGGTCTGAGCTGATAGGAAGGCTATGGCTAATCAAATAAGCACTATTTGGCAAATGTGGTGACGCACAAAACGATGAAGCTTAAGGTGGATGGGCTACAACAGAGGAACATCGGGTTCTACTCCTGTCAGCCAAGAACGGGAATCTGGGGCGCGCTGTAGCCTAGTAAAATAATTCACCTAGTAAAAATCATCCAGATCGAGCTCGCTGGTGTGCATTATACTGTAGATGTATATAAAAATAATAATAATAATCCGATAACCCATAATCTGATCTGATGAATAACATTTATTCATTTTACAACCACGACATACAATTCAACCTTCAAACTTTAGGCCACGCCTCCCGCCTGAGTGACACGGAACTACACGGTATGTGCCGAGGAACAAAGTGATTCAAACTGGCTGGTTTTGGCTCTGCAATGTCCTTTTGTTCGTTTCTGAATGGAACAGTGAGTCAGAACGCACTTAAAGTCTGATGTACCGAAGGACCCGAGGCTTATCCAGTGCAAAGCTAGAGACGTTACACCTATAGTAATACATTTAATGTTGGGGGGGAATATTGTTTATAATTCAGTTGTGGTTGAACTGTTCATAAAGTCAGAAAAAGGAGGAACTGAGGAAAAAAACTGCCGAGGCAGAGTGGGAACTGAGCGCTGAATGAGACCAGGTGCTACACTGGACACCTAAGAGACGCCATTTAATTACAATGCTAACGTTTCACAGAGCTGTACGCGCTACATGGACTCGGATGTCTTTATTTCTCATAGAGACAGAGAGACTGAAAAAGAAAGAGAGAAAGAGAGAGAGAGAGAGACAGCCAGACTTACGTTGTCCCCACTGTCCACTGTTGGGGTTGAGGTAATTGGGGTAAAGTCCTTGTGGCTTGTCCAGACGATTCAGAACCTTCCGGATGTTCATGACCTGCATCGGAAAAAGAAGCTCACGGTTTAACAGCAGTCCGCCTCCCCGTATACCAATTAGTCACCCTAGTCTAATCTACCGATTTACCGCCTTAAAACGTTACTTGTTGTAAATCCGGTGCTCATGCACTGCCGTGAGATCTAGGTCAAGCACATAATTGGTGTGGAGTGATGTATTTGGAGGTTTTAATATAATAATAAGAGTATTAAAGTGCTCATATGATATTAGTGCATGATTTTTCATTATGCTCATTGTATAAATGCTTATTAAACTCATTTGAAAATCACGCCAGCGAATGTTCTTAGAGCCTTCGTCTGCCTCTCCATCTCAGTCCACTTCTAGATATTAATATTCATAAAACAGACAGCCTGTCAATTAACATTCCTTCTTATTATTATTATTCAAGAGCATCCACAATGAAGAAAGAAACATTCTCCATGCAAATTTTTCAAAGCAATATATTATATTATATTGTGTATATATATATATATATATATATATATATATATATACATATATACACACACACACACACACACACACACACACACACACATATACATATACACACACAGTTGTGCCCAAAAGTTTGCATACCCCTTGCAGAATCTGCTAAATCTTAACAAAATAAGAGGGATCATAAAAATCCCATGTTGTTGTTTATTTAGTTCTATCCTGAATAAACTATTTCACATAACAGATGTTTACATATAGTCCACACGATAATAGCTGAATCTATAAAAATGACCCTTTTCAAAAGTTTACATACCCTTGATTCTTAATACTGTGTGTTATCTGGATGATCAGCGATTGTGTTTATGTTCTGTGAGAGTTGTTCATGAGTCCGTTGTTTGTCCTGAGCAGTTAAACTGCCCACTGTTCTTCAGAAAAATCCTCCAGGTCCTGCACATTCGTTGCTTTTCCAGCATCTTCTGCATATTTGAGCCCTTTCTAACAGCGGCTATATGATGTTGAGATCCATCTTTTCACACCGAGGACGACTGAGGGACTCGTACACGGCTATTACAAAAGGTGCAAACATTCACTGATGCTCAAGAAGGCGACACGATACATTAAGAGCCAGGGGGGTGTAAACTTTTGAACACCATGATCGGTGTAAATTGTTATTATTTTGTTTAAAGATCTTTTTTTTTTTTTCTTCCCCAATTTAGTACTGCCCTTCAGAAGCTAAATAAGATAGATAAGAAAAGATTTGCCTTAACTAGAAGATGGCTGGATCGTGGAAAAAGGGTTCACAGTAAGAAAGCAGTACTGTGAAAAATAAATACAAATGCTACATAAGACTGCTTATTCCTGTTGAAAAGAGCAAGAAACTTTGCCAGACACTACATATATAGATATACTGTGCATACCGGACTTTCCGTTAAAACCGGTAGATACCGGTTTTTGACCGTTAAAAATTCAAAATGTCCGATAAAATAAAAAATTGTCGGACACAACGTCCGGTAAAAATATTAACACAAAGCAAACATTGTAGTAAACATTATCATTCCCGGACTTATATATACATATACATATACAGATATACTGTTGAATATTGTTGTGCAGAGTGTCAGAGACATTAATCAGTGCGATTGTTTGTTTGATGGTCTGCAGTAATTTTAGCTCCGCCTACATGCCCACACTCGCCCAACATGCTAAAAACAAGGGTAATCAAAGTTGGCACGGGTACGGGTAGCAAGTACGGCACGGCTCGCTCGGCAGTGGAGATAGAGACGAAATGCGGGATCATGGGTAATTTGTCGAGGCAAGGTGTGACGCACCGTCCGGGAGAAAAACACTAAAACACGAGCACTGAACAGAATCGGGCGTTTTATAGATTTGGTATATCAGCTGTGATGAAAGACGCAGGGGACGGCGAACGTGCTCGAGATGCCAGACATGCATTCTAGTGTAGATTGCTCTCATCAATCTATGAAGTGCAGGTCACTTTCAGAGTTAAGTAGAGCCTCATTCAGGGTGTGTAATGGAATCATCTATCAGCCTCTCACTGGAGCAGAGGCGTGAGTACGAGACCTCCGATCGGAAAACACTGGGAAAATAAGCTGGTTTAACGGGCTGCTGTACTGGACGCTGGAGTGTCTTTCTGACCGGCTGTAACCGTGTAACTGCGAGCTCTCGTCTCAAACTCTTTGTATTTTATTTATTTATTTATTTTTAAAATCACCGTTTATGTGACAGTATAGCTCAGAGTTAAGATTGTCCTGGAAGCTGCAAATAGGAGAACGATGTGGACAAGCCTGGGGGTGTTCGAGGAGATAACTGTGAAAATGAAAGTTTAAACAACAAGACAGCAATGGAACAACGAACATTAGCTATTGTTAGCTACGTTTACATTTACATACGCAACTAAATTCAAATCGAGTAATGTCACAGACTCCTCCTCCTGGAATCATGGCTCCAAACGCATCAAGAACCATGTTTTTGTTTTTGTTTCTCCTTCAGTCCTGACTCCGCCCCCCCGCCCCCCCTCCTTTTGTTCTGTCGTCTTTTTTTGTATTAGTTCTTGATTAGTTGTGTCTGAAATGCTTCACAAAGTCTCGTTCAGTGTTACTCTGTGTGATTTTCTGTGTTTAATGTTTAATGTAACGGATCGGAGGCAAATCTACATTTCGGAGGAAATTTATCCGGTTATCCTTTACCCATTATGAGTTAAGAATAATTGCACGACCGGCTTATTGGTTCTTTAATAAACGTGTTTTGTTTAAGAAATTAAAACGCAGCTCGTCTTGTCTTTTTTTTTTTTTTTTTTTACACTGAGAAACCAGAAAAGAGTAAACGCCTCGACCCTGAACACTTTCTCATGCTGGGAAACTTTACAAAGCTCCGTGTGTGTTACAAAGCTCCAACACTGGAGACTCCTTCCACAAATTATACCTTTATACTGATGATGATGCAGTTTTCTTTGTTAAACAGCATGTTTGTGGTTTTTTTTTTTTTTCCATCTGTTTATTATCCAACGGATCCATTCTGCAGAATCCCGGCGGAAGCAGAAGGTCATCCGGGTATTTCTCACCTACTGTTTTATGAATACTGAGAATTCGGACATACTACTGCTTCTCATCTACTGTACAGTAAGGTACTAGGGATATTCGGACGCAACCAGTAACTCCATTTCACGTTGAAATGCTTCGCACCACCGTGTTGTTTATTATTTTCCTATAACTGCACATCCCCCAAGTGTAGCTATTCACTTATTAAGCATTTAAAACCCCAACACCACCGCTGTACCTGAAACACTTTATCTATTGATGGATGCTCATAAATAGCAACAGATGGACTACTGTCAGTAATTGTACACCTACAAAGTGACCTAAAAGGTGGGTGGACTTGATAAAAGGGAAGCACTGTGTGAATATAAAGCTTGTTGTTAAGGCCAGGGTTAAATCCCGGGCTCTGACTCACCTTCTCTGCAAACACAGGTTTCCCAGACAGCTTGCTCAGATGGACGAACTCCAAATGCAGCGTGCCGTACTCGGCTAATATGCTGCTGCCTCCTGACGCCCACGGCCAGTTCCTGCCTATTCCACTGCAGACACACACACACACACACACACACACACACACATATATATATCAGATATGGTTCGTTTTTAATGCCCATTTTTGATAACAGGTCATAAAACACTTTCAGCTCCACCGAGTGCCTTCTGCATGAGCTCGAGTGGCATTTACTCCACATGCCGTTTCTTTCTGGATCTGACTAACATGCCGATTAACATCCGAGCACGATTCATTCCAACATCGATCAGCATGCGCTCTACTTCATCTGTGCTCTTCACTTCCATTGAAACGTTATCCCAGCCCGATAAATCCCCAGCTGACTTCAGCTGACCTCCGACCTCTTAATGGACGCCGCTAGGACGTTCCGCTTCCCACCCAGACGCGATTAAGATGACAGCATCATTAAGGGATCTGCTCTGACGGAACCTCGGCGTCAGCAGCAATTAAGACAAATTACGGTTTGTCTCCTGCTAATGGCACAAAATCAAAGCCCCCTGAAAGAGTTTTGCACTTTTTCGCTGAACTTTTCACGGCTACGGTCTGACAGGACCGAGGGGCAGAATGTAAATTAGTCAGATTAATATTAGGAGGCAAGAGCACGGCTTGATCGTGAAATTACGACGTGGCAGAGTGAGTGATTGAGTGAGTGAAAAAGCAGTGTGCTATTGCTTCTGAAAAAAAAAAAAAAAAAATAGAAAAAAGAAATAAGAATTAGCCTTTAGTGCTCTGACTTCTTCAGACTTTTAAACTAAAAATACTGCCACCGAGTAAGCATTAGCATTAGAGCTACATTGATGACGTCAGTAAAAATGGCATTTGAGATTCCGCCACAATTGTTTTATTCGTAGTTTTTCGGCTGGTTCGACAACCCTATTTCTTATTACTGTTGCAAAACAAACAAACAAACAAACAAACAAACAAACAATTTTTTTAAATTTGGCATGTAGCTATGCTTAAACGATTTAAATGCTTCAGAACATAGTTGGTCACATACTGATTTAAGGATACTAAATCAGATCAGACATCAAATATGCCTCATGAATCGAATGCGCATGGCATCGCGTCGTAGCAAATTCACTAGTATCGTTACACGCACGCACGTACGTGGGAACGCTGACGAATAAACACCTGGACAATTCCGTCACCTAGGCAAACTCGCCTGATATAAGAGTTTAGAGAGCTTTATTGTCATACTAGCCATGTACAATTACACAAATATAAGTCACCTGGTGGTGAAACATATTGAAAGAAAGTAAAGATGCAGCTAGACTAGAATAATATACTGTGAGGAAAAAAAACAAACAAACAAACAACAACAAAAAAAAAACACCTCACAGACAGCTCTGAGCCAAAATATTCACTAAGGATGGTGCCTTTTTCTCACAAACACTTTGTGTTGCATTAAAAACTTTAACGCTCTAATTCAAGGGGTTTAGCAAAAATATTGCATTAACTATTCAAGAATTACAGCCATTTTTTGCAGGCTCAGAAGTAATTGGACAAACTGACAATCATATATTAGGATTATTTTTACCATTTGGTGGCAAATCCTTAGCAGTCCATGTCTGCCTGAAGTATGGAACCCATGGACATCAACAAATGCTGAGTTTCCTCCCTTGAGATGCTTTGCCAGGCCTTTACTTTACTACAGCCGCCTTCAGTTGCTGCTTTTGTGTGGGTCTTTCTGCCTTCAGTTTTGTCTTCATGCTCAGCTGGGTTAAGGTCTTTGCCTTAAGAACCTCTTGGGTTGCTTTCACTGTACTTCTTGGGTCATTATCCGTCTGCACTGTGGAGCGCCGTCCTATCAGTTTTGCAGCATTTGACTGAGTCTGAGCTGAAAGTATAGCACTATACGCTTCAGAATTCATCCTGGTACTTCTATCAGCAGTCACTTCTATCAATCATCGATAAACACCAGTGTCCCAGTTCCACTGGCAGCCATACATGCCCATGTCATAGCACTGCCTCCACCATGTTTGACAGACGATGAGCCCTTCCTTTCCTTTTCCATACTCTTCTCTTCTCATCATTCTGCTACTAGAACAAGATCTTGTACAAATTAATCTTGTTCCAGATCATCCACATTAGTTGTCTTCACTGGACGTCCAGGCCTTTCGGTGTTGCTGAGCTCACGGTGCCAAATTGCCGATTTGGCCACTCGAAGTCTCTGCTGTCACTCTGATAGGTCTGTTTTGTTTTTTCAGCCTAACAATGGCCTCCTTCATGTGCATCGACACCTCTTTGGACCACATATTGAGAGTTCCCATGAACAGCTACCAAATGTAAATTCAACGCATGGAATCAACCCCAGACCTTCTATCTCCTTAATTTGTCATGAAATAACGAGGAAACAGGCCACGCCTGGCCATGAACCTGCTGATCAGTCGATCGTCCAATTACATATAAACAAATAAATACACCCCTTGAATTAAAGCTGAAAGTCTACACGTCAATCACGGCTCGATTTCTTCATTTTAAATGCATCGTGGAGGTGTACAGAGGCAGAACGACGAAAGTTGTGTCACTGTCCAAATACTTATGGACCCGGACGTAAAATTCATTGAAAATAAAAGCACACCATAAAATGTCATACATTTATTCAGAGCTCGTTCTTACAACAAACCAACAAACAAACAAATGAACAAAAACAATCTAGTAAATATAAACAGTGCCAAACCAATTTCTTTGTTTGTTACAAAGCTGATTAAAAAGCTTGGGATGGTCATTTGGAAAAATGCTTAAAAAAAGTACAAGATGAAAATGCTGTGTGCTGCAAGAACCTTACGGAGATTACGGCAACGGATATGGTAATATGTTTGTGTGTGCGTTTTAATAAGGATTGACTGCTGTGACAACAGAACGTACAAATACATACCGCACATTGTGTAAAATTACTGGAAAAAGGGCAAACATATCTTCTTTCTTTCTTTCCTTTAAACATTAAGTACTGCTTTAAGACGTTTCTCTTGGCAGCTTAGTTGTGCCTCCCCTTGGCTAGCGACACCAAACTAGCCTAGTCTCGTGTTAGATAGTCAAAAAGCTTTATATTTTGTTGGTCTGGCAGTTCTGCAAACAGTGATAACACCTGAGGAGTTATGTGCTGCCTATAAACAACTGTAACCATAGTAACATACAGTTAAACTCAGCTTCATTATTCATAGACAGATGAATATGACAGGAAGCTTGCCATTTATTCAATGTCGCTTCGTGAAGCGTGAGAAACTAGGAGCACTGTGAACACTTTGGTCTAGAGCAAAACTCTACACATCACCAATCAAATCCAGCAGCGTCACGTCGTTTTTGCTGTTAGGACTCGGATAGTGTCCTCTCTTATGCTAGGACAAGCACGAGTCTGAGAATCAATAATCCTGTCTTATGGCGCATTTCAGAAATCCAGTAAATGGTTAATGGGTTTTCCTCTCAGCCCAAGGAAACGCAATAAGGTCACATGTTTGGCACTTCCACTGTGGGGGCTGCAAATCATCAACAGGGGCAGCCATGCTCGCTAAGTCGCAGTGGAGCTTTTTTTTTTCTGGGGAAAAATTCTGATAAAATGGAAAAGGACTGCTCATTGGTGTAGAACACGCAAATGGCTCTTGTAATCAGGCCACATGGATCATGAACCAATTACTCAGAGCCCTTCTCTGGATCGTTAGATTGATTACGCACAAATGTGATGACCTGGTGGCCATTTTTCACAAGGCAGAAAAGGGAGAAATATCAGGCTATTATAAGCCCGGATGTCTAATTGAGCACAAGTTTTTTTTTTTTTTTTTGTCAGAGACATCTAATTTTCCATCTCTTCCCTTTTCATCAGCAGCTGAGGAGGCGAGTCCTCAAAGTCGAGCAAGGCAATGCCTGATTACGGGGGTTAAACCACTCTCTTGGACATGCCACACACTCCATCAGCAGACTAACCAACTCTATACTGATGGAATACATTTTGTCTCGAGCTGCTTATTACATGTCAATTCTCACCGAAAGGCCCAGCATGGGTCCTATTCACACCTCTATTAGCAAGCTGACTTCCTGAACTAAACCCAAGCCTCACAGCTAGGTGAAGCAATCAAGCCATCCAACAAAAAGGGTGTTTTATATACACAACAGCCACTAAACCACAGCTATAGAAATCCAACAGCACTACTTTGCTCTGATAGGACACCCCTTCATGGCTCTTCAGCAACTTGCATGACAGGACGCTTATAATAACAAGTCCCTTTCAAATGCAGATAGCGAACGACTAATAAGCAATTTGTTGCATCGAAAAAAAACACACACAGAAAAAATCCCAAAACAAAACAGCATGCCGTTGCTATGGTTCCACAAGACAAGAAACCATATTGATTTAATCTCTTTCTGACAAGCAGGATGTCCTACAGATTGCTCTTGCAGTCACTAAAACCTAAAATTAAACAGGGTCCTTAAATTCACACGGCCTTCAAGTCAAGGGGAAATATAACGCAACAGTGAGACTAGTCAAGTCTTTGCAGGAAATCATTTCCGAGTGCAACGGTCACTCATCTTAGTATGAGTCACATCTGCTGACTTTACATTAACGTCAACCACACAATTCATAACGCCCCACCTACTGACTGTTCAGTTCAGTTCAGTTCAATAGACATGAAGCAGCTTTACAGAAATCTGGATGTAGATCTAGAGCCCTAATATCCAAGCCAGGGGCAACAGTGGTGAAGACAGCATGAGGATGAACCCATGAAAGGAACCAGACTCATAAGCGAACCAATCATCTTCTACACCTATATAATGATGCCAATATCCGGCGCCACCCAAAAGACGATGGGTTCCTTTTGAGTTTTTTTCCTTCTCGAGTCATGTCAGAGTTTTTCTTCACCATGATCATCTCCGGCATGTTCATTAGGGATCTAAATCTACATCTGGATTTCTCCAAGTCTGCTTTGTGACAATGTCTAAAATTGAACTGAATCGAATTGAATTAGCAGATAGGTCTTGCTGTACATTTGCTAGGTAGCGGCGTCAATGTTCCACTTTTCAAAAATGGTTCTTCAAAGATTCTTTGGCTTATTCAATGTTCTGAGCTTCCCAAAGGTGCTCTACTTGGAACCTTCTTTGAATGAGAAAGCTATATTAGGGTTATATTTAAAGGATTCACCAGAGGGACAAACTGTTTTTGGCTTTTTCCCAGGGAACTCGAGGCACAAGGCGGGGGACACTGGATGGGGTGCCAACCAATCTGCACACACATTCACACCCCCACTCACACACTATGGACCATTTGGAAATGCCAATCAGTTTACAGCGCATGTCTTTGGGCTGGGGGAGGAAAACCCCCCTGAAGCACATGGAGAACCTGCAAGCCCCAGGTATGAACCCCCAACCCCAGAGGTGTGAGGTAAATGTGCTAACCACTAAGCCACCATATTAATAACAACAACAACAACAACAATAATAATAATAATAATAATAATAATAATAATAGGTACCTATGGATAATTTGTTATACATTTTTTATATTTTGCTGCTATAGGAACACTAACACTTCTCAACCCAAGCCACCACATAACCAGGAAACACACTGTTAACTATTCAATGGGGTAAATATTCTACAAAATTTTAAATGTACTTAGTACAGTTTGTTCTTACTGATGTTCTGTAAAGAGGCAGGATGTGTTGTCTTTATTTCCTGTTGTTTGATGTAATCCCACTTTCCAGTCACAATTGATGCATCCCTCATTCTGTTCTCGAGAATTATCTTCCGAGACTTGTTTTCAGTGGCTTATCTTTATCCCACACTCCCTCTCTCTGGCTTCTATTATGCCTCATAAGACTGATAAAAGAACTCCAGAATCAGATTCCCCTTCCTGCCAGAGCCTGGCGTGATTCAACTTAACCTGCCTCGACTCAATTAAAGTGGCTTGGGGACAGAAAAGAGAAGTTGTTGACTTGGACCGTAATGTCAAAATAAGGGGAAGCTGGAATGACCCCATGAGTCATTTGTTTGTGGTTAATGCAAACTCCCTTCTGGCTGATGATCAGATAGGGCTGAAAACATTAAACATATCCCACAATGCTCTGCTTCAGGATGAGCAAAGCTATGCCAGTTCATGCTTTTTCAAGCAGCTGAAAGTCTACTCAAGGTTTTGCAGAAAATAAACAAGTAATTACTGATTCTTTTTTTTTTTTTTTTTAGTGGTCATTACCACATGGCAACAAATAAACAACCTTGAAGAAGACACTGACTGTACTCGTCCATATACACGAGCTCAAAGACTCCCGTAACTTGCTGAGCTTGTCCAAAGAATACCGGACGAGAGATGGGAATATACCCTGAATGGGACGCCAGGTGTTCTTGCACTCCTATGTGCAATTTAAAGTCGCCAAACCACCTACTGGCATGTTTTTGGGAAGGCACCTTCATGGACATGGGTAGAGAGTGTGAAAGTCTACACTGACAGAAATCTGAGCTCAGGACCAAATCAGGGGACTCTGGAGTTGCGGGTGGTGTCGCTACCTGTTGCACCACCGTGCCACCAAGCTGCATTAGAATTTGACACCTCCCTCTCCCCATAGCTGCTACTTTACAATTCATCTTAAAGAATTCTTTATCCTCTTCATTTTATCCTGAGGGTATGCAATAATTTGCACTCAAGCATATCTTTGGTAAAACATCAAGCAAAAGAGAAATGCAAGGTCACTTATGCGGTATGCGGAGTGTATAAAACAACAGACTTGCCCTTCCTAACGCTGTCCTGCTTCTCCTTTTCAACTGTCAGCAGGCCAACTGTTTATCTGCACTGTTCCTGTCAGCTGCTTTCCACCTCTCTTATCACCGAGAGGTTGCTTTTGAACGCCGGCCTGCTTTAATGTGTCGAGCTTTAACGCTCACATCTTGACAGCTCAATGTAGCAAAATATGGCTCGTTACACAGTCTGTTTTAGCATTTTTTTAGCATCACAGCTAATTTATCGGCAATTAAAAATCATTTAAGCCGTTTCCTTTTACCTACAAACGAGGACAAATCCACGATGAATAACTTGCGTATGAATCCTAATTTATTTTACCCTTACTTCTTTCATCGACATGTCGGTCAGTTCTCTCTTCGGTTTGGTTTCCTACAGTAGCCACGATGCTATTCGACTACTGCAGATAGTGGTGCAAGGAGATTTAGCTCTAAACCAATTCAGTGATAGTCCGTGAATAATGTAATATCATACACAAATGTATCATTTTGCACATTTATCGCTGTGATTTATTTATTTTCGTTGTGTAACGAAAACAGTGTAACGTAAAAAAGGCATTGGAGCCAGAAATGTAATTTTAATCCCTTGTATGGCCGTTCATTGAAGCGTGGTTTGATGATATCGTTACTGTTTTTAATTAGCATTTAACTGCACTAATAAATATGTAATGGTCTAAAGTTAAATTCTCAACATGTCATGTCTTCTACGTTCTTTTTCTCTGTGTGTTTTGTGTGTTTGTATGTATGTATGTATGTGAATGTGTGCGATTTTCAAGCCTGACGCCCCCACAGAGCCTGTCAGTCTTGGCCAAATGAAATCTGGGTCAAGGTTGTTCTGCACTGTGCTGCTGTAAATTTATTGGCGCATCAGTTCAATGCTGCTACTCGCGGGATTGGAACTGAGAAGGAGGAGGAGGAGGAGGAGGAGGAGGACGACGACGGCTGGTGTGATGAAGGAAATAGCTTCTGGCCTTTCAAAACTGGGTTATGTGAAATGACCAAATTGGGAGAGTCTATGTTAAAACTGGGTCAGACACTGATATTCAAACAGGTTTATCAGATTATTGGGACTCTGTTATATAAATGTTGATTGCTACTGTTATGGCTTCTCTAGAATGGCAAGAAACCATGAGGAACCTTGGAAACCAATTATAGACCACTGAAGTCCATTTAAAGTCCAAAATAACCGAGTTGATATTTGCAGTTTTCCATTTTGTATTGTACTGTATTTTATTATTCTAGCTTCTAGATGGTAAAGGAATGTTAATTTGACTGGCACTGAAATGCAGGAGAGTTTTGTCCCTCTGATTATACAAAGAAAGTGGATGGATGAGTCAGGACGTGAATAACTGGAGAGCTGAGTGAATACAAACGTTTAACACAGAACGGACTTCACGCTAATTACCTCACCTTTACACCTAAAACTAGAAAAAAAAAAACCCCATTAAAATCAGTTCCAAATAGTGCGCATCTTCATTTTCTTTTCTTTCTTTGGATCATTGTCTTGCTGCATAATCCAGTTGCTCTTGAGTTTCAACTTACGGACTGAAGACCGGACATTCTCCTTTAGGATTTTCTGGTACAGAGTAGAATTCATGTTTCCCTCAATTATTGCAAGTTGCTCAGGCCCTGAAGCAGCAGAGCATCCTCACACCATCACATTTCCACCACCATGCTTGACCGTAGGTTTTATGTTCTTTTTGTGGAATTCTGTGTTCTGTGTTTCTTTTTGTGGAATTCTGTGACTGTCTTCCAAACAGTCCCACTTTTGACTCATCAGTCCACAGAACATTCTCCCAAAAGGTTTGAAGATCATCAAGGTGTGTTTTCGCAAAATTCAGACGAGCCTTAATGTTCTTCTGGGTTAGCAGTGGTTTTCACCTCGCCACTCTTCCATGGAGGCCATT
>JANDJT010000148.1:4808300-4820344 GCA_024331685.1 Stegophilus panzeri
TTTCTTTCAACTTTGGTATAGTGTGTTACTGGGTAAGACCTTTTAACCAACTTCATGCTGCTGAAAAAGTTCTATTTAAATGTAGATCTGATTGAACAGGGTTTGCAGTAATCAGGCCTGGTTGTGTCTAGTCCAGCTGAACCCCATTATGAGTGCAGTTTCATAGATTTGGGGAATTAGTAACTACAGGGGCAAATGTACTGTAGAGCTGTAATGGACAAACCAGAGTTGACACTGGAACAAGTGGAACCTGACTCAAACAGTAATACACCCTTGTGACACAGGTTAGAGGAATCATAAATCATTACATTATTATTTTTTAAGATACACAGCCTTGGGCGTTTGTAAGTTCTCTCTGTAGTATGAGCCTGTTTATCCTTTATTCTTGGTATTGTCGTCCTTAAAGTCATGCAATTGTGAATGCGTATTTAGTTGACAGATTGCGTCCGAGGGTGAATTTCATGCTTCAACAATATGTTTTTCTCAGCTGTTTTGCAGAACATGTTCAGAACCTAGTTATTAGCACAATGAACATTTACACCGATTTAGGCAGCAGGCCCAGTTTGACTTTTCCACAGATTATAGACTAGAGCAAACATTCACCAAATTAGCATCCAGTCAAAAATAACAGACGTTCCCCGCTGATGAGTTTTGATACTAGTGAAAACAAATCAGAAGGACGCCACGCGCTGATTAAGAGGTCGTGTTGGGTTTCGGCCACCTGGGTGAAGCGGCGTTTTCCTCTCGTCTGAGAGCAGCTGCTGTTTTTGTTTTTTTGGTGAATCGCATGGCTGATGAAGCTTCAGGGACAGCATGCATCAACAGGCATAACGAGGGTGTAAACTCCCTTCATTTTCTTCCCAATTAGTTCACTACACCCATTTAATTAATAAGTGCAGATGGTTCGGTCGCGAGGAGGCCAGAGGAAAAGGTCTCAGTCAAAATGCTATCTTCATCTCAGCCATTAGTCAATAGTCTCTTCAGTCACATTAGGCACCATCTGCACACAATCTCTCTCTCACACACACACACACACATCATGGCCTTGGATAACGAACAGCTAGCTGCTGAATCACTATCTCTCTCTCTGACTGCTGCCCACTTGCTTGAACAGATGGAAGAGGAAGTACTTGGGTTTCATTAGATACTGCCCATGCCAATCAAGCCCTCTATCAGGTTTTTATTCTCTAGAGTGCACCCCCCACTGCCGAGGCTACGAGCCGCTGGAATAAAGCTTTCCAGCTCCGAACAAGACACGCAGCACCGAATCCAAATCAACTGTATCTCCGCATTTATCAGCGCCGAACCTCTGACCCTGAACACTCAACAACAAACCCACTCTCGCACAAACGCTGGAAAACAGCCGGGAACCAGGGTACCCTTCAACACTAAAAAGCAGCCTTACAAATACACACACACACACACACACACACACACACACACACACACAGTATCTCTCTTTTCTCTCTCTTCTCTCTCTGACTCCAGAGTTCTGAGGCAGAACCCAAACCTGGTGAAGCATCATATAAGAAACATTTTTCTAGTTTGTGTGCAAAGCCTGAATATTTTATTTTATTTTTCCCCCTCAGTGGATTGAATATCAAAATTTTAAACTCAGTGTGAAAACAAGCACTGGAACACCCCCTGGAAAAAGAATGAGATGTCTGACCTTGACAGGATCAGACTCTAGAGCAGAAAGACTGCTTGTTTGCATGAGTCGATACCGTGTTTCCGATACCAGTTTCAAGGCTCTGAGCAACGCTGAATCTGTAATCTGGTTCCATGTTACTTTGCAAAGTTATGCAAAACATCACCGATACGACAATGACTTGTGTAAAGTCAACATTTCTAATTTTACCCAGCGGGAAACAATCGGAAGGCAAAGTTTTATTCTATTTGCATATTACATTACATGTGAAGTTTCATACTGACTACAAATTTTGTTTTGTTCCTGTTTTCTAACAGTGTGCAGAAGATGGCTGCTGCGTCACAACTCGGTGCCTCGGATGCTAACCTTGGAAGCTGAATTATTTATTTATTTATTCATTTTTATTATTATTTATTTATTTTTTCCCCCCGAAAAATGACATTCAATGACAAATTGTGAAGGTCCAGTCACATTAAAAAAAAAAAAATATATAAATAAAAAAAGGTCAGAATAAGCGACTAAAGTGACTGAATGGCGACAAAAGTGGTTACCTTTTAACGCTGATTAATGATTAATTCTAAATTTAAAAAAAAGACAATGGTGTAGGTGTTATATTTCATTACATAGTAGCACATCATGTAACCGATTTTCATTCACTCCATGGAATTGTTTTGAAGAATAAAACACACGCTTCTGTTTTTTTTTTTTTATCGTCACTTCGTCAAATCAATCAAATCGGCATCCATTCAGTACCATTTCATTTGTAATTATTAAAAACGTTTAAAAAAAAAAAAAAAAATATATATATATATCACCATGGCAACAATATCTCAGAAAAGTGTATCGCGTAATCATTTACCACAATATCGAGATTATATCGTAAGCGCATGTGATTGGCTGCAAAAGCCGAGGATCTGCTCTGATACCATGACGAGTCGGTTCTGTTTTTTTTTTATTAATGTAGGAATAATTATATTGTAATATTGTATATTTAAATAAGTGTTGTGACTAATATTGTCTTTGATATAGGTTTTGTTTGATTGATTGATTGATTTTTTTAAATCACTACCTCAGGTGACAGCCTGTAGCGTGTTCATTTGCATCTGTTTGCATCTTTGTAGGAAATTTACTAAATCAATTTACGAAATTGGCAGTAAATGAAAGTGGTGGCAAAATGGTGGCGATTTTTGCTGCTTAATCTCTCCGTGAATTATATTTTGATATGTCTCCGGGAAAAAAAAAAAAAAAAAAAGATGCAGAAACGTGTCAGAATTTACATGCCCCCCCCCCAAATATATTAAGAATTCAGTCCCATACTTATTAATACGCGAGCATGTTCTATTAATTCGTTCCCTTGTTTTAGGTAAATGGAGACCACATATTATTAATTAAACATATTTACCTAAAACGAAGGAACGAATGAGTAAAACGTGGCCATGATATATTGGTATGTTATGTGAGGGGCTCCATTATAATTACATAGCGCTTTGGGGACCTTTTATTTCTCAATATAAAGGGTGTAGCCTTCGGAGAAAGTAGGACAAAGTCATGAGCACATGGCCATATGATCAGCCCAGGCTTTTGCGCATCATTCAGACATTTTTAATATTTCCCAGCATGCACCATGGGACTTTAAATGAGCTATCATTCTTTGAGAACAAATGCAATGAGGATATGAGGAGCTGTGTATAAAACAGAAAAGAGAGAAAAATGTGGAAATGTAGTAAGCAGAAAAGCCTGGGATTTGACACAGAATGAAATATATCGTGTGTGTGTGTGTGTGTGTGTGTGTGTGTGTGTGTGTGTGTATATATTTGACTGACCTTTTTAGGTTGAGGAGAGCCCAAGGGATGCCTGTGGGTGTTTTGAATGCAGGCAGTAATTTCTCTCCCAGCTCGACAGCTTTCTTCCTGAACACCTGAGAGAAAAGAAAAGACAGGAGGGAGAGAGAGAGAGACAGAGAGAGAGAGAGAGAGAGAGAGAGAGATCTAGTAAAGTTGCTGTCAGGTACACCTTCACACACTGACACTCTAGCACATGGTATATGACTGGCCCTGGTACCCATTTTGCCCTTTCACTCTGATTCAGTTCTTTTCGTCTGCTTGATCGCAACAGACAGGCTGAAAGTCACACAGCGGCTGCTGGTGTACGTGCGTGTGTGTGTGTGTGTGTGTGTGCGCACGTGTGTGGAGAGACCAGAATCCTGCAGCAGGCAGATAAGAACAGATCAGATAAAAATTGCCCATGTGTATTAGGTCTCCCAGTTGCTCTTAACCTGCTGTCTCTGCTGTCTCTCCTCTCATAGCTCTCCTTCTTTCCAGCCTTCATGTCATCTCCTACAGTGAGACATCCAACCAACCTCCACCTGCCAAGAGCCTCTGCGCACAGCGGAGATCTTATCGACAAAAAATAAATAAATAAATAAAACGAACAAAAAAACCTCCAAAAAAAACCCCCACACATCGTCAGGGTTCTGTTTGCCACAATTGTCCCTAGGTGGTGTGGGGGAAGGGAGGGAGGGAGGAGAAGAGAAGAGATAAAAGCTAAATTGAGAGCGTTTGGTGCTGGAAATGCGGAATCGCAAAAATACAGAGAGCATTTCCAAATCCCAAAGCGGGCAAAGACGAAAGGCGAAGTAAAAGAGCTGAGTTCACTGAGAGAGGTAAAAAAAAAAAAAAAAAAAAAAAAAAGGAGAGAGAGAGAGAGAGAGAGAGAGAGAGAGAGAGAGAGAGAGAGCATACTGAGACGTTTTGATGGTTCTTCAAATGAACATTAAGTGCTGATGCTGAAGTGAAAAATCTGCATCAGAGATTCAAAGTTCTTACTTCACAGAATTACTCATTCTGTTCATGTTGAGCTCCGTCCCCGCCCCTCCTCCGAGCGTCCCACCGAGCCAAACTACAAGTGTTTCAAGCAGCCTCCTGTCTCGGTCTCCATCCATCTCTCTTCCTAGATGAAAATGTGCACGCTTGAACTTGGCACGTCGGCAAGGTCGGCTGTAAACCCGTCACACTAAATTCTGAGCAGGAATCCTCCAGGCTGGCGCTCAGAACCCTCCCGCCGTCTGTCCTGCGCCTCCGGTGTGGGGACGTGTGCTGTTAGACATAATCGCGGACACTTCCAGAGGAACCGCGTTCTGAACGAGATGGACGGACGGTGCCGATTATCACCCAGCTGCAGCGCATGAATATTTTAAGATGGTGAGACTCTGCTCAAGACCATTTTGATCAAATGTTTATAATAAAGACTCGATGCTGCAGAATACATGAAAACCGTGCTATATGAAATTATCCCAGAAATGCCAACATTGATTAGGAAGCTTATAAGATTGTCAAACTGGAAAACTCGACAGGTTTAAGAAAAACGCGCCTTAAGCCCTACGTAGATTTAATACCTGCTGCACCATCTAGCCATAATGCTACGTCTGAGACTAAATCTTGCGCCGATTCGAAGGTGGGTGTAAAGTGAAGACCATCGATACGTTGACTACAAAGACGCGTGAAAGAGTAACGAGAGACCGCACCAATCCTCTGGATATATATACGGAAATCGACAACCTATTGAAAGATTTCGTTTCGGCACGGCTGAACCGTTGGAATTGATTGACGAGTCAGCTGCGACATGTAACGGATAGGAACGGAGCGCTGTCCGACTTCCTAATCCACCCTCCGCTTCACTGACTGCCGCTGTTATCACCTGCCAGACGTCCTGTTTTTTCTTATTAGTTACGGCATTGTTTTGTTCGCAAATTAAAAAGACGCGGATCCTTACCGTAGAGTCCGATCATTTTTCTTGTTTCACAATCCGAGTAATTTAATTTCCGTTTCCTCGGCTCAGGGGTCATTTTTAAATCAGTAAATGTACGTTTGTACCCATAGCAACATGAATGGTGTGCCAACTATCAGTGTCTATGCTGGGCGTAGCTGAGCCTAATCGTGCTTTGAGATAGTGCAAGAGATGTAAATATTTAATCGCTAGGCCAGACGTAGATAAGCCCGGCGTAGGGCTAACCCCCAAGATTTTTACGTCCAGTTGCTGCAACCAGGTCCCAGGTCATCAAACCTGAAAGTAGTACAGCCAAAGACTCGTTCCTAAAGTGCAGAGGCTTAATGAGACACAAAGACGGTGTGTAATCAGTACACCAATAATGGCTATACTATTTAAGCAGTTCTTTTGAATACACTATTTGAGCGTGTATTCCTTGCCTCTCACAAACTTCAGATTAATCTGTAGAGAAAATGGGAAAGAAAGAAAAAAAACCCTCTGCATTCAGACTGTTAAAAAATTAAGTCAAGGCGTAATTGAGAATAATCATATTGTTTATGGATATTTTAAAAAATGACTATAATTTTAGCCTGTATTATGCTGCACTAAGTGTAAGTACTCGGCTAATTGTGCTTATAAGGATTGTAATTCTTAGTCCTCAGCATACACTCCCAAAACTTTTCAATATTACATTTGTGTAACAAATGAGGTACAAATAAACCTCAACATGCTGGTAAATGTTGTGCAGGATTAACCGACAAAGGGGACTTTAATAATAGGTCCCTTGAAGAGCCACTAACAACTCCAAGAGAGGAAATTCCAGATATAATCCAGGGGAAGAATTTTTTTAGTTTTAACCAGAACCCCTCATTTAAGGTTCTGTAGAGCAGTGGTTCTATGCCCTCTTTAAGGGCAGTGGTGGCTCAGTGGTTAAAGCTCTGCGTTGCTGATCTGAAAGTCAGGGGTTCAAGCCCCAGCATCGCCAAGCTGCCACTTTTGGGCCCTTGAACAAGGCCCTTAACCCTCTCTGCTCCAGGGGTGCGGTATCATGGCTGACCCTGTGCTCTAACCCCTGGTTCCTAACAAGCTGGAATATGTGGGAGGAAAAAGAATTTCTCTGTGCTGTAATGTGGCAAATAAAAGGCTTCTTCTTCTTCAGAGTGGTGTTCAGGGACTTAAACTGATCGGTGAATTTTGTTTTGCAGCAGTGGTGCAAGTCACAACACAGTATTGTCAAAAATGATTATTATTCTGAGTTTAAAAAAAAAAAAGTGATTAGCTCATTTGACTGGCCAGTAATTTAATGAGTTCAATCCAAATCTCAATAATTCAAAAACAAGTAGCCTGTAACTAAAATAGCCTTTCTGTTGGTGGAGCTTTTAGGACTAAACAGCTCTACGGCTCTAACAAATAGACCAAATATTATCGTTCACTTGTAACTAATTAAGATCATTAAAAATTGCGTTAAAGGGTGCTTTGCAAAATTTATTTGACAGTTAAAAAGCTTTAAACAGTTTAAGGACCCTCGTTGCATAAAAAATCCAAAATGCTAGTTTGACTCTAAATGGTCTCTTCCTGTACATGGGGATTTTTTTTGTTTTGCTTTTGAATCTCAGCTTATCCCGTCTTCACTGGTGCAAATGTCAAAACATATTGGAAGTCCAGTGAAATTAAAGCCTGCTGTTCTCTGACATTTAATTTGAGTTCTATGGTGACCCATTAACTTCATTTCAATGAGAGGAGATCGTTGGTTTGTCAGACTGAAAAGAAGCTTAAATCAGGAAGAGGAAAAAATAAATAATAATAATAATAAAAGCATTTCCAGGTTTTACCCCAGCAGAAACAAGTTTGTTTATAGAGTAGAGAAGGATAATCATGACCCAGTACTGGGAATCTTTAGGGGTTTTAAGTAGAGCACCGAGTGTATAAATAAGATGAATTACTATTACTACCTAATATTACTAACTGCTGGCTGTAGCAGGAAACGGAGAGCCTTTAAACAAATTATGAACTTCATGGTGCTTGATCAGAGAGAACTGTAGGTCCAACAAAGATGCTAGGAGTCCAGGGGATCTCAAAGTGGAGATCCAGGGAACCCTTGTGGTTCATGAAGAAGAGCCAAGAAGTGCATTTTTAAAAAGTTTAACTACAGTGGTGGAAACGACTAGCTACAATTATCAAAGCTATTATATTTATTACTGCAATTAGAGTTTTTATAGTATTAATGGATTCTGAACTGAAAGGGGGTCTATACACGTTTATTTTTTTTAAAATAGGTCCTTAGGTCCAAAAAAGGTTAAGTTTAAGAATCTAATATAGATTAATCATGTTGTCAATCACTGGATGTCAATAATAATAATAATAAAAAAAAAATGCAAAAACACTCTCTTTTGTCAAAATATTTCATTGGATCCATTTTTTTTTTTTAGCATTGACAATGAACCGTTTTCCATATCTGTGTCATTAATTTTGGTATGAAAATCCTTCCTCATGTGGTCTCAGATCCCATTCACGTATCGGCTTGCGTAAAAGACATAAAAGACAACCACTAAGACATTCCACACCGAATTTGAGCATTCATGCAGAAATTTCCTTCAGAAACACCAGAACTATAAATACAGGATGTTCTTGCACGCAATCTCTAGAACGCAATCTCACATGGCACATGGTCACACCCCCATAAGAAAGCATTACTCTGCACTGTCCACTGGCCTGATGAAAATCCCTAATGAATGGCAATGTTCTAAATGGAAGTGATGCTTCAAAATTTCATCAAACAGAGTGCTGTTTGTGCAGATAACTGTGCAGGCCTGAGCTGGGTCTGAAAGATTAACTGCAGAAAAAGAGAAGCTATTATCAGATCAAACTGAGGTAAACAAGAAAGAGCGTTATGCATAAAGAACCATGTCAGGCTGCATTACTGAATGAAAAATATAGGAATCCGTGGCCTGTTTTAGCTCAGCAATTCACTCGAGAGTGCAGGCGACTCGATCACGTGGTTTCAAGGGAGATCCCGGCCAAAATAGATGTTCAGAAACAATGAATAAATCAATACAGTGAACGCACTTGGCAAGACCTCGCTGCTTTCTGACAGTGAAGAAAGGTTGTGCTTAAGTAAGGAATAAAACAATTGGCAGCACGCTGTTATAGGAAAATAATCAACAACAACAACTGGGTGGTGTGATGCGGTCCGACATGACGGAGAGTTCATGTCGCTGTTATCACCATGAAGGTGATTATTTCCCAATAACAGCATGTCCTGAAGTGTTTTATTCCTCTTACACCACAGCATTTTCAATTTTTAATGTATTAATGAATGACATGTTGTGCTTTTTTTTTAATCCATTTATAGTTACATTTATTGTTGTTGAGCATCTGATCGTTATCACTTATAAAAGTTATAAATCCGTTCCCTCACCAGCCTCGATTATTTTTCTTCTTTCTCTTGAATAAGACATTAATAATAATAATAATAATAATAATAAAAAAAACCCTCACTGATGGACACACAAAGTGTTGGCACTGGAGACTCCTTCCATAAAATGTTAAATCTCCTCATAGATCATACATTTTCCCTTGTTAAAGAACATTTTTCTTTTTAAACCAGTTTATTATTAGCCTTAGTGTCTTCTAGACATGTCCCTGTGAATGATGTTACTATAAAAACCTTAAGGCATTAGAATTAATATGAATTCGACCTGGCACTGCAGTCCGAGTAGTGCCGTTACAGAAAATTAATAAACACCATTCAAAAATTCAACAGCGCTGTGGTAGAACACAGATCCTGACGTGCGCAATGAAAAGTTTCCCCACAGTTCCGACACATCGACCAATCAAGCCTACTTTACTGAAAGGTAAAGCTGAACTATAAAGCTTAACTGCAGGAGACGATTAGGGAAAGCTCTGTTATTACACGCGCTGCACCTGCCTGTCGGTTCCCACCCCCGTCCCAGCAGTAAGCATCGTTAGCGATCCTTTAATAGCATCAGAGTTACTCAGAATTTAAAAGGCTGACGCAGTAGATCACACCCTGGAACTAGCAGCAGACAATTTTGAAAAGGGCACTTAAAAGCAATTACGCTGCTCATTTGCAAGGATTTATTGCAAGTCGACAGAGCTAGACCACCACAGTCTCAACTGCGGAGCCTGTTCTATTTATTTCTCAGGGCATTTACGGAAGACAGGATGAGGCAGAGACCGGAGAGAGAGGGCTGAGTGGAGGAGAACAGCAGTCTGGCCACTATACCCCCTTAAACCCATCTAAATGCTTCGGCATGGGAGGAATAAAATCCTAGATTAATCATGTGATGTACACAATCAGTGCTCATTCAGAAAACGTTTGAAGCAAAGATGGAAGAAAGGATCGCGTGTTCAGACTGGATTCATTCACATAAAGAGCTGCTCTCATTTTTTTTTTTTTTTTTTTTAAACTCCACAGCAATGCAAGGTCACTTGGGATGTTCAAATCCTTTCTTCAAAGTCTTTCATGAAACCAACAGCTCTAATAGAGAACAGTCTGGGTTCGAGCTGCAGGGATCCACACAATGGCAGGTATTCAGCCAAGTTAAGTGCTTGAAGCACAAAGTAAAAGGAGCTGCTCCAATTCTGTATGGCTTTCTATTTAACCCTGATTTTACAGACCTGGATCTTCACTAGTGGTGTAGTGGAGGTTTTTGGTGAGGTTGTTGGAGACGTAACTGAAAGCAGTATGATTACATTATAAAATGTTCTTTGGCCAAATGTGTGACAATCTCTGGTTTGAGTGATTGGGTTTCTGATAATATTTTGTATTAACATCTACAAAAATGCTAAATCCTAAGGTTAAAGAAAAGAGAAATGTCTGGTCCAATCAAGAGACTTTCACAGTAATTAATGTCAACTACAACCTCAAACCCAAACCAAACCCCAAAACTCACCCCCTCTCCCCTGCAAACCCAACCTCAAACCTAACCCTAACTCCAAAGCCCAGACCCAACCTCAAACCCAACCCTAACTCAAACCCATAACCTCATACCCAACCCAAACGCCAAACTCAAACCCAACCCTAAACTCTGACCCCAAACCTCAACTTCAAACCCAACCCCCCAACCTCAAACCCAACCCTAACTACAACCTCAAACCCACAGCAAACCTCAAACCCAACCCTGACCTCAAACCTCAACCTCAAACCCAACCCTAACTCCAACCTCAAACCAACAGCAAACCTCAAACCCAACCCCCCAACCTCAAACCCAACCCTGACCTCAAACCTCAACCTCAAATCCAACCCTAACTCCAACCGCAAACCCACAGCAAACCTCAAACCAAACCCCCAACTTCAAACCCAACCCTGACCTCAAACCTCAACCTCAAACCCAAACCCAAGCCAAACCCTCACCCCAACCCTAAACTCAACCCCAAACTCAAACTAACCCCATCCCAAGTGCAACCCTAACCCCAGCCACCAACCCTGAATGAAAACTTCAAGGATTGAAAATCTTCCTGGGATCCGAGGTCACAGAGACTGAGTTACAACACACTGATAAGTAGCAACACTTTTCTGCTTCTGCAAGAACAATTAAGCCCCAAATCACATGAGAAACAAGTCAATCTGCCTTCCATTTTCTGGTAAATGCAATCTAAATACTGTGGAAATAGCCTATAAGACAATCCTAATCTGCTCAAGATGTGGCTGCATTATGGATTTCTCTGGGGTCTTGGGAACAAACAAAGCCAAGTTTTTGCAAAAACTCTTCAGCATGCATGAGAGTAGAACACGAGGAAAGAAAACATCACTGGGAAATTACACACAGCTGTTGGGAGGGGAAAAAAGTGCAATGAAGATCTGATTTGAAATGACTTTCCAACAGTGGTTCACACAACATGTGTTAGAAAAAGGGATTTGTTGATATCAGCTAGCAGACGTTTCCAGATGTAATACAGGCTATGCCATGAGCTGATGTGTGCTGCATCAATCAGGCAGCAGCTCCAGAGCAGGCCAAGCAGGCAGCGGATCATGGGGAAAGAACAGCTCATTATCCCTCTGCACTCATTTGTTTAAGGCAACTTGAAAATGAAGTTGGCAGAAGTGGACCTGGGACTCGCTAAAGTAAATGCACTTAGTGTATTCCATTTAATTAATTCATTCTGCACTAATAGCAATGTCACTGTTAACAACCTTAACATAAGTCTCATTAAGCACTGCTCTACAATTTCAAAAGTTTGGCGTTTATACAGTATGTCTGGAATAACTGTGCATCATAATTTTTATACAGTTTATCTTATCAAACTGTATATCAAATTTGGGACTACATTTAAATTTGTAGATTTAAATCAAACTCTGCTTTAAAACAAACACTCACTCATGTTAAATTGGGAACACTGGGCGTGAGGTGTGAATACACCCCGAATTGGACTCCAGTCCTTTGCACTTAAATTGAATTGGGAACACTGGGCGTGAGGTGTGAATACACCCCAAATTGGACTCCAGTCTGTTGCAGTTAAACTGAATTGGGAACACTGGGCGTGAGGTGTGAATACACCCCAAATTGGACTCCAGTCTGTTGCAGTTAAACTGAATTGGGAACACTGGGCGTGAGGTGTGAATACACCCCGAATTGGACTCCAGTCCTTTGCAGTTAAATTGAATTGG
>JANDJT010000148.1:4842088-4857648 GCA_024331685.1 Stegophilus panzeri
CACACATACACACACACATACATACACACATACATACACACATACATACACACACACACACACACACACACACATACACACATACATATATCTATATCCATATATATATATATATATCTATATCCATATATATATATATATATATATATATATATATATATATATCCATTCACAGACTACAGACAATTTAGAGTTGCCAATCAGCCTACAACGCATGTCTGTGGTCTTTGGAGGAAACCCGAGTACCTGGAGGAAACTACGGAAACACGTAGAGAACATGAAAGCTCCACACACAGGGCGGAGACGGGATTCGGAACCCCCAACCCCAGAGGTATGAGGCACACATGCTAACCACTAAGCCGCCCCAACATGACTACCTTGTCTGAATGTAACTATAAACTACTCAAAATGTCACGTGTTGATCATTAATACGTGCGGTATTGTAATTGTTGCCAAGTTGCTGTGATATAAGAGGAACAAAACACTTCAAAACTTGCTGCGATTGGAAACCAATCCAATTCAGTAACCACTTTACGTAAGATTGCCATAAATATAAAATCAATCAGGGGATTAAAAAAAAAGAAGCTTTATTTGTTCCAGTAAGTCTGTTTAACTGGTGCTGAACAGATCCCAGTAAAATCAGTCCTGCTGTTAGCGTTCGAGAGCCAAACTCAAGTGTTTGCAAAAGTCCTCAAGTCACAGACAAGCCTTCCACTTTTCTTTTTTTTTTTTAATTGAATTGACCAGCACAGAAACAGAGCTCTGTCTGTGCATGGGCTGTGGAACATGCCAAAACTGAGAGGGCGGAGTGCTGAAGTGTGTATGTGTGTGTGTGTGTGTGTGTGTGTGTATATATGTATGTATATGTGTGTATATGTGTGTGTGTGTGTGTGTGTGTGAGCGGCTACTTGTTTAGCTTGGCTCGCCGTCTGGGCATGCAGCCGGACCGCCGGTCTCCGAGCCTCGTCTGAGAGGCGTATTGTGCCCTGCCAATTTTAAATGTCACCCACTGATTAACAGACAGCGCCACACAGGCCGCAGAGACACGGCGTCCGGTCTTCCACAGCCACAGTGCAGGGGATTCAAAACTTACTTAGCAACTGACCTAGCGATCTGTGCTAAGGTTTTGATCGTGTGCTGTGGACTTGCATCTGCTGAACCTACGTACCTCTTTTCCTGAGAGATAATAGGCGGAGAGAAGTCCTCCGACGAAGCGGATGTTCACTTCAAAGATGGAGATTTCCGCGTTCTGCGGGGATTAAGAACAAGACAGAGAGGTTATTATGTGGTACTTATATGGAAATACAGCCCCTGAGTCACCAACTGTAGCTGGCAACAAATATATATGTGTGTGTGTGTATGTGTGGTTTAAACATGGTGTTACTCAAGTATAAAAAGAAACAGACTGAGCTCCACTGGGAAAGCCTGTATACACAAACAAGCTCGCGGCACAAAGTTGTATCCAAGCCAAGATCTTTCCTAAGGACCTGTAAAACCATCATCACTGGTTGAAATGGAAAAAAAAACAAAAAACAAAAAACAAAAAAAACAACAACAAACAAACAAAAAACAAGAGAAATTTCATACTCTCAGCAAGTCCAGAGTTACAGAGTGGAGACTCAGGAGAATGCGCTATTCAAAAAAATAAAAATGCCCTGCTGGAGAACATTATTCCTCCCACTACACCTACCATGTTTCTCACTGCCATCCTATGAAACAAAGCCTAAATAATGATGTGGAGCAAGAAACCTAAAGAATATTTATGTTAAAACAATAGAAAAAGCAACGTGCCTTCTGAACTTCTTTTAAGAACAACAACAAAAAAAAAGCTGCACTTTTCAGAGTTTAAATAATAATCATGATTAATGGTCAGTATCGCGAGAGCAATTATTTCGAGCAAATATCCAGCCAATTCAGGAAGAAAAAAAGAAAACAAAAGGCTGCTTCGTGCTGTACGATTTGTCACGGTGACACTATGGCAGAAAAAATACATTTTAAATAAAAATAACATTAAATCGTGAAAACTGCTCACGAGTTAAAAATGGTGGTCAGAAATTCTGAACCCTTGTCGTTATAAACAGCACAAACTTGCTGCGTCACAATTCGCCTACTTAGGCTATGCACTGAAAGTATGTACTCCGTTTGTAAAGACTTAAAGACTTAAAGTACCGGGACATACTAACGGAAGAGAACGTTGTTGCCTAGTTACGCACGACGTCACCGTAAAAACAACCTCCTCGCCGCATTTCAGCTTTTCTTCATTCGTTATTCCTTATATCATTTATATTGTCTCGTTTAATTTACCACTCCCTTGATTTATTTTCCCACATTTCATTTACACTTCTGTAAAATGCATGAAAACGCAAACCTTCACGCAAGGAGTTGTGGGTAGTATTAGCTGAAAAAGTCTCCACGGATCCACACTTCGAAAATCTGCCAGAGGTAGTAGACCATCCGGGGACGTCTGGGATACTCATTTGAACGTATTACGATTTGGGACACACACTAATTCTAAACTTGGATACTATTCAGGGCGGACAGTAGGCGAAATGGGACGCAGCAACTGTCATGTTTTCAAGCCAAAATGTTTAATCCTTATTAACATAGGATATCTGTGCAGCTCTGAAAACATATGGAAACTCTTACATGTATTTTAGAATAAAAAAAAAGGTTCTCTCAAAGGTTCTAGCTTCCTGATCACAAGTATGGAAAAATCACTGTACTGATCTACAAAGAACCTTTAAGGAGAAAAGAAAAAAAAAAAAAGAACACTTAAGGGTGTTTATTAAATAGATTATGATTCAAAAGAGATGAAACATTTTTTCCCTAAGAGCATATCACTCAGAAATTTCCTGTTGGTCTACTCTTTCACAAAGTAGAAGGAGCAGCCATTTTCCAACCATTTTCGTTATTCAGTGGTTTGGTTTACAAGCGCACATGATTTTAAAATGATCATTATTATTTTAAATGAAAAATTTTAAGATGAGGGGGCTGGGAACGGAGCCTATCCCAGGGAACTCGGGACAGAAGGCACGGTGAACACCCTGGACAGGGTGACAGTCCATCGTAGGGACAACGGCACACACATTCCCACACCACGTACAATGAGATGCCCGTCAGCCTACAACACGTGTCTTTAGACTGGGGAGGAAACCGGAGTACCCGGATGAAACCCCCGAAGCACGGGGAGAACATGCAAGCTTTGGATTCGAACCCCAAACTCCGGAGGTCTGAGACAAATGAGCTAACCACTAAGCCACCGTGCCTCCCAAATAAAAAAACAGAATGAACTATGAAAATCTCCAATAACTATCATTTACTCCTATTGTTGTTTAGTTATTACACTTCTTAACCTAATTTTAATAATGCCAGTCTCACTAATGTGCTTTTTTTTTAACATTTTTTTATTTATTTATTTATTTATTTTTAATACATACAATTTGTTGTTTACTTCCAAATCTAAAGCTCCATAACAAGTAGGAATAAAGTCTTGAATTTAAATGCAATTTTAACCAAAGTAGAAAAGTGAACAGTGCGGTTTATATAAAACAAATCGTTTTCATTTGTTTGGGTTCTGTTTAGAAAAAAGGCTCTAGTGGCTCCACAGGATTACAAGTTTCACTAATGTGCTTAAAATGGATATATATTTAAAAATGCTAAATTATACTCATAACACTAATTGGTGTTGTAATCCAAAGTTGGTCCATGAAAGGAACCAAATGATAACCAAGTGAAATGTGAAGCAACGACATGAGCAGAGTTTTCATGCTTCATGGAGAGAATCACAACTGTAACTTCGGTCCAAAATAAGAAAATCACGTATATTTTTATGTTTCAAAACATGCTGATGACAACGATGTGTCATTTTTTTTATGATTCAATGGAATCCAATTCAGTTGGATCTATATAGTGTTCTTAACAATGGACATTGGTCACAAAGCAGCTTTACCGAAATCCGGATATAGATTTAGATGAAGGTGTACACCTCGGGTCAAGGCTGAATGCTGCAAAATTTCTCATATTTGATCTTTCGGCAGAAAAGTTCCTATTTAAATGCAAGCCTAAGCGTATGACAAGTATCCAAAGGGCAATTTTCTTGGTCTTGAAATGTATTTCTCACTTTTTACTCCCCTCACATACACACACATTTTCAGTCTAATTCAATAGCACTCACTGGGTCTGAGAGACCTGAGGGAAAATATCCTGTGTGAACAGATGTTTCTGATGTACAAAATGAATCTTGTCTGTTAAAATATTCCTCCTACATCCAGAAATGACTACCATTATCAACTAGAACTAGAAGGTATCACTATTAGGGGGCCAAGCACCAAAGGTGTGTAGGCACCCTATTGTTATTCTACCTTTTCTTATTCTTATTCTTCGGTTGTATTAGAGTGCCCATAGAGCCGTCTGGTAAGAAGTTGTGAAATTTGGCACACTGATTGGGGACGGCCTAAGGAACATTCGGACCAAATTTGGGCCAAGTGCTGCCAATGCTCTAGCGCCACCATTGGATCAAATTTGGAAGTACGTTTATGGTCATTAATGAAATGTCGGTTTCTGCCATTTTCCTTTTACACTTATGAACGTAACAATTCTAAACTCATTAGCCAGTTCACTGAATTAAAAAAAAAAGAATCAACTTTGGGATAGTAACAGTAACTCCGTTTCGCATCAGGCGACATCGCCACCCTGTTGTTGATTATTTTCCTACAGGTGCACGCCCCCCCCCCAAGCGGTTTGTTCCTTTACTTTTAAAAAATGGCCAAATTTCTCAAGTGGTCAACATGCAGGGAACCTGAGTGTGATGTATTAGCGTGCACAAGGTCAGCAGGAAAGAAGCAAGAATCCAAATGAGGCTAACGCAGCGTGACGGAGCTCCGTCGGACTCGGCAATGACGTGATTATTTATTTAGCTGTGCAGCTGCGCCACCACAGTGCCTGAATAGCAATGCAAAAACTAATCAAAACTCCCAGTGTAAACACACACACACACACACCTGCCTGAAAAACGAAGCCGCTAGAAACGTATTCTTAAAGCTAACACACATGAAAGCTGCATTCCCAAGAACATCAACTGCCAAACAAGCTTCATACGAACACCTTATCTACGAGGAGCACTTTATTCATGAGGCTCGTTCATGAGATGATGTTCCAGCAATGTGAAGGTCTCCAGCTTTTAATACGTTTCTCATCACAAAGCCTTTGAAAAAAAATGTTGAATTTCCTATTTATATCCTTTTGTAATCAGGTTCCGGCTGCTGGCGGGGGAACATGTGTCTGTGCTGTAGCTCTGAAAGGTTATCTCTCTCAGGTTGCATGTCCAGTCGCTCATTACAGCAGTGACATGGATTTCAGTCCCCTATTCAGCCGTGGCTTTTGTTCCTCGTCTTGCTTTTCAGAAAAACAGCATAGCGCCGTGGCCCTGAGTGACAGGTTACCCTTATGCTGAAATAAACGCTCTGCCTCGTATTGCTTTGAAAGTCCAGTCTACGTCAGTCCGGTAAAAATAAATACCTAACATGAGAATTAAGCTTCAGGAAGCTTCGAAACCATTCCGGTATTCATAGAGCCAGATAGTAGAAGGTCTGACACAATGCCACTATCTGTATCTGTTTAGTGCTCCAGATATCTGAATCTGTATATTCAAATATGAACTGGAAGTAGACATGCTAGTGGAAACGCTGTGGCAGGAAAAATCAGAAATCGTTTTTCCATTCAAAACAATGACGTGTTGTTTTCCCAAAGCATGTGATTCCCAAAGCAGTGAAGTATTGTTTATAGTCAATAACAATAGCTAACATTAATAATTCTTTCAGATTAACGTTAGCTGTTGGCTTTGAGCCACAGTACTGTTGCTAGTCAAATCGGGGTCCTTTAAGCAGAATCTCATTATAATACTAGTACTATTTTCTGGTAAGATTTACATTTTAACAGTAATGAAGAATGACCAAAAAAATAATTGAGTAAAATGAGTAAAGATTGACTAAACCGTGGCTCGTAAGGAGGTGTGGCCTCCCAATCCTCAAATCTAACTATTTTTTTTTTTAACATTAAATTGTATTTTGATTAAATCTTTCATCAGCATTTTTTTTTTTTTTTTTTTACACAATACTAAATGTACCTGTATCCCATTATATTTCAACAAAAACAAACTGCTAATTGCTGATCACATATCGAGATCTTCATCATACTGCCTCAGAAACAGAGATGCACATCCCTAATTAATACTGTAACTCCAGGGTCTATGGTAGCAGATCTACTGTCATAACCCACCTGATCACCATTCATCATACCACATCAGCATATCAGGATCATTTCCATTTATAACGAGGGCTAGCAGGACTAGACCATGAAACACTGTCGCTACAAAGAAGCCATTGTTGCGGATTTGGAAGGAAACGAAACCTATACATTAGGAAGCTTACTCATCTTGGTGTGTGTGTGAGTACAGTCTGTTGTATATTCCTCTCATGTTCCTTCATTAGCGCTGCTCTAACACAGCTCTCAGGCACACCGACTCTCAGCGGCACACACCGAACCGTACAGCAGTACAACTCTGCTGGTGACTGGTACGATTCATCTGCGAAATAAAAAGTGCTTCAGACATTTTCAGACATCAAAACCCAATTGTTTAGTATTCTGGAGACTTTGTAAATATTAATGATGGAATCACCAGGGACTTCAGAGACACTTTCATTGTTAGATTTGCTGGAGGGCAGAAGCCAAAAGCCTTTCAATTAAAAAGTTTGCTAATGCTCTTTGCGAAAGCGCACACAGTGCAGTATCTTTGTTGCTTTCTCAAAGAAAAAAAATAAAATAAAATAAAAATGAATAGGTCTGGACAGAAGTCTCACAGCCAACACAAAGCATAAAAAAACATGAGGGTTTTTATTTTTTATTTTGATTTTTTTTTTTACATTTTTTATTTAACATCAAGGCCGTCTAGGGAAAAAAATGATTATGTAGGCTCAGTGCTCGCAGAAGTGAAGTGTTCTTCCAACGTGCAGGACATTTTCTCTCCACCCTCGCTCTCAGTGTTCCACAAGCATGAAAACATTTACATTCTTGTGTTGTATTAGTAGTAGGGCTGCAACTAACAGTTATTTTCATAATCGATTAGTTGGCTGATTATTTTTCTGATTAATCGGTTGGGGGCAAACTTTCCGTACTATTTTTTCATTTATTTTAAATAAAATCCACAAACTGCGTGTTACAAATATAAGCTTAAGACTAAATCTTTACACAAATGTTTGTCCAATTATATACGACTGAAAGAACCCAATACATACCAGACTATATATTATTAATTTATGACTGTAGTTTAAGTCCGTGCTTTTTTTTTTTGCATCTATAAAAAGTAATACATATAAATATTTATACACACACACACACACACACACACACACACACACACACATATACATACACACACATATATAAATATTTATGCATTACTTTTTATGGAGGCACAAAAAGCACAGAACTCTACAGTCCTAGCAACCACTGGTTGATTGGTAGAACCTGTCATTCTATAGGAATTAGTTCAAATTAGTTGGTGTGACATTAAATTTGACTGTCTGAATTATCTTTGGTTTATTTTATCCATCAATACGACACTTGAACTTGTCTACCACTCATAGGTTTTTGCAAATTATCATTTCATTTGTAAATAAATTTAAAATAAATCCATCAATGAACGATCGTCAGCTCAGCTAACGTGATATTTGTGAATGCAAGCGAATAACCAAATTGATTAATTTTTAAAACATCTCATTTGGATATATTTCGATACATTTAATAAAAAAAAAAATATATAATATTATTTAAACATTTTTAAAACTTTCTTACGGACCCTCTGCAATTACACCACTGACCATTATGGGTCTGCGGAAACACTGCAATAGATGGTAGAGTACATAGTGCATAGTGTAAGTGCATAGGACGTCATTTGGGACACAACTTTAATATTTACTCTCCG
This sequence comes from Stegophilus panzeri, assembly GCA_024331685.1. Taxonomy (NCBI): domain Eukaryota; kingdom Metazoa; phylum Chordata; class Actinopteri; order Siluriformes; family Trichomycteridae; genus Stegophilus; species Stegophilus panzeri. The sequence goes on from JANDJT010000148.1 coordinate 4,850,070, forward strand.
AAGCGTGTTTTCGGAACAGAAGTAACGTAATGAGTAAATCTCCCCCGTGCCGACGCGCAGACCAACTAATCCATAATGAGATTCGTTGACAACGATTTTCATAATCGATTATTATCGATTTTATTGATTAGTTGTTGCAGCTCTACTTAGTAGTGTCTTGCAATTATTTGAATGAAATAAATCAATTAACCAGTTATAAAAAATTTTTTACTGTCATTTGGGGCTGTTACCATGGTAGCACTCTTAACTATCACCAGGCACAAGCCTTTTTTTCAGTAGACTCTTTCTAACAGTCGTTTTAATCTTTGCTCTCGCTGATAGGATTTGAATTTTTTTGGGGGGAAATTTTGCCAATTGCCATGACTCTTCAGATTTCAGTGGACCATTTAAGCCTTCCTGTCCTTCCTCACGCTGCCTATCTCACCCACACGACTCCTGTGCGCTTTGGGGCATTTGTATCGCTCCAGCGATTTCCATATTTAAAATCGTATTAAACGCTGCTCGGCCTTTGCACTTTAGGAAACAGACTCTGTAGCAAGGAGCAAAGCTCATCTATTTTTTCCCCTTCTTTCTCGCAGTTATGGGTGACAGATGAACAATCCAGCCCAGGAAACTCATGTAAGCAAAGCTTTATATTTGGTATTTTCGAGTGCCATTTTTGTGTTTAGCTCTTAACGCTGACTGAAACCATTCAGCGCACTTCAAGAATCAGTCGTTCAGGCTATACAACTAAATGGATGTATTAAGAAAGAAAAGAAAGAAAGAAAGAAAAACTTTATAGAAGCAGAACCCTTAATGGCGGTGCTTTTAAGATTTCGAGAGCAGAAGCGGCACTCTCTAAGCTTGGTATTGTTTGGCTCAGATCCTGAGCATCTCCTCGTACATTAGCTTTAGAATGATGAGTCAGAGGCATCACGACTGATTGGAGCGAGGCAGCGTTAAGTATTCCCGCCCACCCGCGGCGGCAAACGGTGAAAGGTGGCGCTTTCTCACAATGCTGGGAGAATAAGAAGCAGAGCTTCTCCGCACTTCAGCACAATGGTGTTACTCTGATGAAAACACCAAGGTCACCTTGAACACAGTGGGAATACAGAAGAGTACTATTTTTACACTTCTAAACAACCGAGACACTTGATAAAATGTAGGCGAGGTCGGTTTAAAAACAAAAACAAACAAACATCATATTCGTCAAGTTGATTTTTAAGTTGAATTTTCAAACATTTGACTGATGTTGCTTTTCAAGGTGAGTTAGGAATGTGATTTTTTTTTAAAAATTATATATATATTTATTTATTATTATTATTTTTTTTATATCGACCACTCCTCCCTTTTCAGAGAACAGCAAGGGCTTTATTAATCATTATATAATATTAATGATTAATAAGGAACCGGTTTAAGCTAGCTATAACAGAGAAAGGAATGGAAAGTAAAAGAATGTAAGTGATTAAGTAAGTGACAAAATCTGTAGTTAAGTAAATACCCTAAGTAAATACGTAGATAAGTTAAGAACGATACTTTATTACATTTTTGCTTATAAACTAGCAACATACAAGCAACAAATTTTAAGCAATTTTTACCAACCCACAACGGTTCCCGTTTTTCCTCAATAAAAGGATAAAACGAAGAAGAAATAATACAATACTTATATATATTTGATGCCAACATGATCGATAAAGATGTGTATTGGAGTTGGCTTGTAATGGAGTATACATATATACATACACACACACACAAGCATTTATTTGTTAGAAAATTTAAATAAACTTTTTTTTTTTTTTTTAAACTGTCACCTCATTAAGTCATCTTAATGTAACTTCAAATGGTATCGTAGTCTAATCTAGAAAGTTAATCTAACTAGCTAAGTTTTGCAAGAGAGAAATTAACTAACTTAGCTAAAGATCCTCAAGTACTGCTAGACAATATGCGCGCAAGCTAACGAGTTCCTCTCGTAACGTCAAATGTCTTATTGACATTTACACTGGTTGTTTCTGCAGAAACAGGTGTCAGCATTTTCTTCATGTGCTTTTTTTGGGGACGTTTGTCTCATTAGTCATTAGACAACTGTGCGAAGACGGTTGGCTTTTAATCACTCTGTACAGAATCACATCAAATTGGGCCCTTGAGCAAGTCCCTTAAACCTCAACTGATTAGATGTATAAATGAGATAAGTGTAAGTCCCTCTGGATAAGGGCGTCTGCCAAATGCCATAAACGTAAGGTAAACGTAAATGTAAACATCATCAGAGTGAGTCTCTAAATATCTAATCATCAGAGTTTCAGAAGACATTGGGAGTCGACTGAAGGTTAAAATTCAAAACAAGGTGGAAGAAAAAAAAAAAAGTACAGAAACGAGAGATAAAACAATAATACAAAAAGAGACAACACTGAAAGAGAAACTGGAAAAACAAACAGAAATGTAAAGCTGAACCTGAGTGGCTGGATGAAAGGGTGGATATAGTTTCAGACTGGCTTTTCAGGGTTTTGGAGTTTTTGTGACATTAATAAGTAAATCTATGAGTAAAACTGGATGCCCCGCCCAACCAGGACTTCTGCTAGAAAACAACAATCCTGAAGAGGTGGAAAAATAATAAATTCATTCATAAATTCACTAGCTAATCGTGCTGCCCACACTCATGCAAATCCAATGAACTACTCTAAAGAATTAATATCATTTAACTCAATTTTATACCAAGCCACTTAATCCCTGCGAAGAGAGACTTTATATAGCTACAGTCTTCTACTATCCTCCCCTGTTTATGTTTCTGCTGATGAAGCATCATATTTGCACCCATAAACAAACAAAAAAAATAATTCTCAGAGTCTTCTCTAAATCACGTTTTCTCTAAACACACGTAAAAACTTTATTGGAGTCTAACTAGCGTCTTCACATATGCTTGATGAAGTGTTTAAATGTGGCGTGACTGTCTGTCATGCTAGCATTCGAGTTATATAACACTAACACTTATATAACACTCATATACTGCCTAGTAAAAATAACACGTTATTTAATTTTTTTTTTTTTTTTGCTTAAAACTTGTTTAAATTCGATTTATATGTTAAGTGCTAGATTTTGTACTAGCTTTATGGTCAGATTAGCAAAGCAAGCTAACGGTACTAGCTAGGCAAGCTTACCGGAGGCACTAATGTCGCTCCAAGCTTCTTTGTAATGCGTCTATACACATTTAATCAGAGATTGCATACGAAAGGATAAGACGAAGCTACGGTTATATGTTTTTCGCCCAGGTTTGCTTATCAGTAAATGGGAACTAAGAGCAGGTAGGAACTGAAGTGAAGAAACGTCGCACCATACAAGCCATAGGATTGGTCTGAGGAATCGTTCAAGCCAAGCATTTGGATTCGCCACTATACCACAGCGTACCTAATTTGCATATAAATGAGAATCTCTCTATTCATTCTCAACCTCCATGTTGATTGCCGAGCTGTCACTGAAATCACAGCGTATGTAGAAATCGAACGTGGTTAAGACGTTGGACTACTGAGTGGAAAGTCATGAGTACAAATACCAGCACTACCAAGCTTCCACAGCTAGGCCCTTGAGCAAGGCCTTTAACCCTCAGTTGTATAAATGAGATAAATGTAAGTCGCTCTGGAAAAGGGTGTCTGCCATACGCCATAAAGGTAAACATAAATGTTAGAAGACATGAGAAACATCTTACCATGTTAAAGTCAAGATTTTTCTCCACCCACTCAGTGGCGGCTTCGAACTCATCATACATCTCCATGATGTAGAGCGTGTCCAGAGCATCCACGATGGTCGCGCCCTTCAGACTTCCTGCGAGATGAGAAAACAAACGTAGTGAGAAACCTGCGCACTCTCTAAAGGGTTTAAACTGGTGCTGCTGGTCAATAACAGCTCAGAGCCAAAGAGCTGCAAGATATAAGCATTCATTTCAATGGCGATCCTGTTCAGAAGGCAAAGCAAAGACAAAACTCTAGACTGTAGAGAACATTAATAATAGTAATAATAATAATAACAACAACAAGTCATTAGAATGTGTCTATCAGTGTAATAGTGTTCAGTAAATAGCACCCCTCTTTCTACTTGATTAAGACCAGTGTTATAATTCAAATGAAATTACATGGCTATAAACACACACCAGAGGGAACAAGCTTATTTGATTTCTAGTTAGTCTTTTGGCTTGATCTTAACAAGTAATGTGAATAAAACAGAAAAGAAAATCCGTTATTAAACATTAAAAGTTTTCTCCCAGGCTTTAAGTGGAGGCAGAATGATAATGGAGTGTGGAGGTAAAATGTGCAGATTTTAATGTGTCCGTTGGGGAGTCGTTGGCTTCAGCCTCCGTCAGTGAAGGCATAGTTTATCATGTAGCTGCCAATTCGTTATGTTATGTACACAATCAATATGAAAGTCATACAGGAGTAAATGGCATTACCACATTTTAATAATCGTTTATATACATCAACTTTATGGCTTTTTAGAATGTACACACAGCTGGAACAAAACCACACCCTAATAAGAAGAAAAGAGTGGGTGGAAGTGTTGGGACAATAAGAACGATTTGAGTGTTGCTTTAAAAGAGGAAATGAAAGAAGAGGACAAGTGAGATTGAGGTAGTTAAGGTGCTAATTATACACACTGAAAGCTATAAAGCACCCAAGTGAAGTTGCTTCTTCCCTAACCCCCCCCGCCATGTTATAGTTTCTCCTTTAACATCAACACATGAAGCTTTGTTGGCAGAAAGAGTCCTGCAAGTTTCCACATGTGTATGTATGGAGTGCAGAAAGACAAGATCATCCATCCATCCATCCATCTATTTACCCATTCACCAATCCATCTACCCATCCATACATCCATCAATTTACAAATCGATCCACACACACATACAGCTACCTATCCATCGATCAATCCATCCATAACTACATCCATCCATCTACCCAGCTATGCAGCCATTTATTATATATCCATCCATCTAGCTTTCCATTCACCAATCCATCTAGAAATCTATCTATCCATCCATCTAGAAATCTATCCATGCATCCATTCATCAGCCTATCCATACATACATGCATGCATCAATCCATCCATTGAAACTTCCATCCATTCATCATCCACCAATAATTCCAACACCCATTTGCCTATGCATCCAATCATATATCCAAATGTACAGCTAACGATGCATCCATCCTTACATCCATGTGCACTTTTAGGGCAAAAGGTTCTATCCAGAACGCTAAAGGGTTTGATTTATTCCTCCAAAGGACCACATAAAGGCCCTTTTGTCCTACAACATATGGCTTCCACAACATATGAATCCTACAACATATGGCTTCCCTTTCAGAGAGAATTCTAAGTAAAGTTAAAAGAGAAAAAAAAAAAAAGAAAAGAAAAAAAAGAAGAAAAAAAAAAGAAAAAGCTCTACAAGCTAAGAACTGTCCAAAGATCCCTTGAGACATCCTTATTTTCAAAGATTACAACTATCCAACCTTTTATCTTCATATCCACGAATTCATTTATCATCTACTCAATCACAACTCCCATCCAACCTCCTGAGTCCAGGAGCAAAAAACTCGACACTCTATATTGGCAGCACAACTCTCCTACTCACAGAAGTGTCAAACATCCAGCTGTAAAATCTAATGGAGCAAATAGAAGTACAGCTGTTCAAAAACGTAGTGGAGAGGAAAAACATGCCTTCAACAGATGGTTTGAGAGAATTATAAGCTACATTATAAGCTACATTAAAACAGAATTGGCAGTACTATTCATCTGTACTGATTATGTCTCTGACAGGTGGGCCTCGGTTCTTCTGGGCTTTAATTATCAAACCTCTGAAGCATTGCCAGTGATCATCTGACAGTCCGGACTGTGTTTGCCCAAGCTGATGAACCGTGAAAAACATTGTGTTGGATATTTCTGCAAACGGTTGCATACTGAGGTTACTAAAGGTCATACTGCACATTTGATATGAATAGTCTTTCGTCAGGGCTCTTCCTGTTTTTCAAATATGGAGCAGCAAGAGGTGACGGGTCACCATTCGTGCCACTCACTATCCATCCTATAGGAGGCTTGATCATTATCACGCACTAGCACAGGGACACTGGTTATCCACTATAATCTAATTCTGTATCATTCTAATTCTGGTTAAGCAGCATAATAAAATAAAGGTCAAGAATATTTCTGAGTGGTTATTGACAAGGCTGAGCTCAATGCCATGAACTCATTAGATAGCCCACTGGGCAAGGGGACGCTCTAGTGTGCTGCCTAGTTTCAAGTTTTGGTTTCCCTGAAACCTGGCTGGCTAGGTTTCATGTGTGAACGACATGGGTGAAGTGTGGTGCAGCAGGAAGCTTGATTCATAATCAGTTCGATAGTTCCAGAATTGAGGTGTGTCACAAAATACCATGGGTATTAGAGAACAGAACAAACTGTCCTCTTTCTGGTTGTTGAATCAACTTCTTCTCAAGACAGCTACAAAAAACAAACAAACGGGTACAAACACGGAGTCCAGCAACATACTTAAGCTGACAGGTCACTGTCACTTGTGGTTGATGTTTCTATACAACAGAGATGGCAGAAACCACAAACAAGATATGTAGCATGCCTTCTGTCATACCCCTATAGAATTTTTTTTTTGATATGCTTTAATGAGAAACCAAGCATGAAACATTAAAGCAGCCACCCATAATGAAGCACCCACATTTGATGTTTACTCTGAGCAAAACAAGCAGAGATGCAAAGGAAGTAAATGAAAAGGGTTTTTTTTTTATTTGGCAGTAGCCAAGTTGTTGTTTTTTTTTTGTTTTGTTTTGTTTTTAAATTTAGCACCTCAAATGTTCATTTTATTCAAAGCTTTTGTCCAAGTGAAATTAGTCCATGCAAAATTAAAACGGACTGTGATCAAAGCCAGCGAAATTTTTGCTAGACTAATTAATACGGCTTTTTTTTTTTTTTTTTTTTTTTTAAACAAAAAAAAATAATTCTAAAGTGGTGTGTACCTGCATTTTACATAATCCTTGTTTACAAGTTACGTTCTCGTAAACGTCATTTCCCTAGGCTAAATGGGATTTGTAATCTAGAGTATCGTGTGACAGATACACTACGCTCTGAGAATGAAGGCCAGTGGCATGCAAATAGACCAAATGTCCGGTTAAGCAAAATGTGTTCCTGAGCAACATGTCGAACAGAAGCTCGGCCACTGACCCTTTAGTACCCGTGGCATGAAGGACTGAATAAGAGCAAGGATTAAAAACAAGCAACCCTTTTATTTTGTGTAATGCATCCTGAATACTGAAGGCATTCCCTAACCGCAATAAAAAATTTTTTTAAAAAGAGGCTGGATGTAGCTCTGAGATTCCTTTTCCTCTCTCATTTGGAAAATAATAATAATAATAATAAGAAGAAGAAGAAGAAGTAAGCAGAAGAAGAAGAAGAAGAAGAAGATGACGAAGAAGACGAAGGTGACGATGAAGAAGAAGACGAAGACGATGAAGAAGACAAAGAAGAAGACGATGAAGAAGAAGACGAAGACGATGAAGAAGACAAAGAAGAAGACGATGAAGAAGACAAAGAAGAAGACGAAGAAGAAGACGAAGACGAT
>JANDJT010000148.1:4860814-4872711 GCA_024331685.1 Stegophilus panzeri
ATATATTACTGAGAAATCCAGCATAGACATTTATATGTGCTTCTGTCAAGATCAGCTAGAAAACACACACTAGTCCTCCTTACTAGCAATGCAATTCTTGGTGCACTGCACCTGGAGTCCCAGAGGAACCTCCAAACCAATCAAGAAGGCTAAGAAAAAGTCTGTTTATTACACCTTTTCATTAACTGTACAGGGTGATGCAGCGGTAGACCTATATAATTCCCTTTACTGCTACCCTGGTTACAGTTTGGCTCCAACATGACTTTTGGGTACTTTAGAGCAGACGTGCTGATAATCGCTGACACAATAAAATACGGTGCGGTTATTCGGCGGGGAGGAAGAAAAAAAAAAGCACACTCCTTCAATATTTTAGTATGGGTCTGCAGCATCTGAGACCCATCTTCAAACACTCCTTAATTTGTCTAAATTTGATGCGTTGCAAGTTTCCTACTTGGCAAAGGCAATCCCATAATCCTGTTAACGAGATAAGTCTTCTATGAACGTTTGAAGAATCTGGCAGATGCTCTAACCCTTGGACGGCTGTACAGACGGGGCTCGTGGACGGACTTATGGACAACATGGAAAACAAACATGACCTAGTGGAGGAGGCATGAAAACAACTGACAAGTAACGTCGTACTTAATGTTCGCCTACTTAAAAGTCTGAAGGAGTTCTTTCGACAAATAATTTTTTTCGGTTGAAAAGGTTCAAGTTCACAAAAAGGTTTGTGAATCCCTGCAATACTTCGCAAGATTCGCAGGAATCTCCAGTTCTATAAAAGCCTTGAACTCAGCTGGAGCCTTGTTATGCTTTAACATGCTGAAGAAAAGAAAAGAAAAGAAAAAAAAAAAAGTGTTCTGTTCTGTACATGAAGCATTGTTGTTCTGAAACAAAGTCGACCACCCTCACGGCTGTGGCTCTGTACATGCTCTGTGTGTGTGTGTGTGTGTGTGTTTTATATGGCTATAATCTTCAGGGAGCAGAATTCATGAGCAAACCAGCCATACTGGTAAGTAAAAATAATAATAATAAAAAAAAACAACACACAAAAAAAAAAAAAAAACCAGAGGAGCGAGCAGCATTCATCACATCATGGTTTATTCAAACACAAGTTCCCATTAAGCAAACAACACCATGAATTAATAATACAAGTCTGACCTTTCTTTATTAATAGAAGACTCAGGTAGATTATCCTCAGTTTATCATGCCAAGTCATGGCATACCATACATACAAATCTGTTGACGCATTTCAGTAATCTTACACGAAGTTTGTGTGCGTGAGAGAGAGAGAGAGAGATAGTGCACGTACATCTGACACGAATGAATGCCATTGTCAGTCCACACTACTGGCCCCACTCCCAGGCTAAATGAAGGAAGTTAATCAAATTGGAGCTGTAAATCCCCGGTCTGTCTTTTGGATGAGCTCTGATTGGCTACGGGCAAGTGATGGAAAAAAAAAAAAAAAAAAAGCCCAGAGCTTTTATCACACACAGGGAAAGCTCGGGAAGCCTGATGAATGTTTTATAAAGTCCATTTCCTATCCTATCCTCACCTCAAACCGACGACTTGCGCTCTTGACAAGACGAGTGCGTAGAGAAAGCGATTCTCGGATTGATCTGAAAGAATATGGCAGCATAAAAACGTCATAAAGTTGATTTAATAAATGACTGAATTCCCTGCGGTATAACTCACCATGTGATTTCAATTCGGTCACAAACTTATAAGGAAATTTAAGCAGGAACAATTAGACTTAAAAATGAAATGTGTTTTTTATTTTTTTATTTTATTTTAGGTGATTCTGGTGCAAATTCCGTTGTTTCCATTAGAAGTTAGAAACAGGAGAGGTAGCGTACCATGCTGTTACAGTAATCTTAAACATAAAGGATAACAATCAGGTTTCGCCGCTAGCTTCTGGAAACAAAAGCTGAAGCCCTTTGTTTGTCACTCGTAATTTTCCAGCACTGTTCGGTATAATTAACGAGGAATGCCACAGAGAAGTAACGGAGATGTTCGTGAAAACGCTAAAATAAGGAGTTCCAGAATGCAATGCGGTTATACGATGCAGATGAGTTACGGCAAGGTCTACGCTTGGCTAGTTAGCGATCTACGAGATGATGACGTCGACGGCGGTATTAGCATACGAGCTGTTCTGTTTGAGCAGAGTGTAAAGATAAGGAAGTGAGAGAGCTTGACGGACTAAAGCGCCGCCGCATCACTCCAAGTAGACAGAAAAACGAGCGCCAAAGACCAGAGCACTATCAGTAGGCAGTCAAACGGCATTGTGGGTAATGTACGGAAGTGTAAACTAAAGAGAAGATAGACGAACATGTACATGAAAGAAATCCAACAACAAAAACTCTTTTTTTTGTTCTGTAAGAGAGAAAAGCAAGACACTTTTCAACAAGTCCAGCCCAATAAAGGTGTGTGTGTGTGTGAGTGTGTGAGAGAGTGTGTGCGTGAAATGCAGTTTCTTCTACATGAATTGTGTGGCAGCCAGGTTGACGTGCTTGAAGAAACTTGCAAATATCAAAACACATGCCCCAGGCAGTGTTTTCTGCTGAAATCTACCCAAGTGGGCACAGAACTATTTCTCTGGCAATACACGGGTCATCTTTGCGCAGCAAACTTTCCAAAGTTTGAAACATTTGGGACAAGTCAAATCAATATAAAACGCAGCAAACAAATAGGTCTGTCAGCATTTGGAAATTCCACCAGGGTCGTGTTAAGGCTGCAATGGAACACAAAAACTCAAAACACACCTGTGAAATATAGACTCGCTGCTCGGCCTGCTTCTCCGTCAGGCAAAACGAAGGGCTGCTATAGAAAAATGAATCACAGGCTCATGACAAGAGAGAAACGGCACACACATATACTCACCAAACAGATTACTGGAGTGCCCTTGCTTGGAGACGGGCCGCAGCTCATTGGAGCCCCAGGCAAAGCGCTTGTAATTATCCCAAGCAAACTGCATCATCTGAGGAGAGAGGAAAAGAAAACTAGGTAAGGGTTTAGAAGATCGCTTTTAACTTAAAGCCAAAAAGAAACGTTTTGCGAAATAAGCCATAAGTAGGCACCCTGCAGCACGCCATATTCGTCAAACCGAATGCCTTTCTTCTTATTTCACTCATGTTTTCTAGCCCTTGACCAACTTCCTACCATTATTAAACATTGTTCTGGGAAACGTTCCTCAAACCCAGCTTCTCAGACTTTTAATCCTGCTGAACTTTGACAGAACCGTAGCCGAGCCGAAGGAAGCGAATACGATGACGATGGCGTCAAAGAAGGACTCCAGATGTTCAGATGCACAGTGTACTACACAGATTAAAAGGAAGACACAGCTGAGCAGCCTCGAAGAAAACATCAGTGACTTCATCCACGGCCCTGAAGACATACGTGTGGAGGTGGTGAATCAATAGCCAAAAAAGAAAAAGCAAAAACACCTACACCAATGACCAGAAGGCCAACGCATAACATATCCAGAGAGCTTCACAAAGCAGTGGAAAGAAGAAAAACAACTGAAAAAGTGTCATTTTAATGATGAAGGTCCTTGTAGGGCTGCCAAAGAGGTAGGACAGCTCAACCTGGCCTTCGGAGATATCCGAGAACATTGATTATACACCAGACAAAATAATCAGAAATAGTCTCAACCTCAGTCTGATAGAATAATTCCAAGCATCAGAACAATTTTTTTAAATGGTCATCCATCAGTTTCTCTAGAGATCTACAAACAGAACTGTAGAGACAAGCTCTTCATGAATCTCTTCGTAATACTCTACTGCCGTTTCTGTCTACGTGAAGTCATTCGCAGCACAGCATGTGATTCAAACACCAGCCGACTGGCTCCACCGAAATTAGATCAGTGTATCGACTGCTAGCTTAACTCGGACTGCGCCTTAATCAAGGAGCTGCCTCTGCTTTCCTGCATCCCTTGCTCAACTCCAACCAGAGAAGAAAAACGAGAATCAACTTAGGAGTACAAAACGAGGTCCAAAATTGAGCTGCTCGGAGAACACAGGCGGTCAGTCAGGAGTTCTGGTGGAGTTCCTCCAGGCCTCCAATCTCCCTTGGACAGCGGATAAACTGTAGAGAACTGTATGGATTCTTAAATCAGGGCTGGGAGGATGTTCGCAATACAAAATGGCTCATAGTCCCGGCATGATTTTATTAAAAAAATCATGAATAAAAAAATATATAGATGAACAGGGTGAGCATATCTTGAAAGAAAGCTGTCTAGAGGCTCAAAAGGAGACCTTGGACATCAGAACAAACCAACATCTGAGCTGCTTCTTCTCATGGCAATAATTAAAACAGAGGTGCAGGGAATTTTAGTACCTGGCTATTCTAATACGCAAAATACCAAGTATTCTCATTAGGGATGCATTTGTTGCCTGCCTGTACCATGTACAGCTGAGTAACCTTCGTCTTTCAGACAGCAGCAGACACAGATGATGTCAAACAAGTGACAAGGTTATGGCCCGAGAATCGTTACTGAGGTGGCAGTGCCTCATGGGTGCTGGAAGAAATAGTGAGACAATTTGCTGCCACACAAACACAAGCCCAGAGAGCCAAGAATCCTCTGGGACTAACGTATGACAACCTTGGAATGAAGGGACATCAGAACTGGTGCTGCGAAAGCCTCCCAGAACCAATGCTGAGGTGAGACCGCCAACGTAATCTTTCTATTCTTCTCTTCATGTTTGTCTCGGTATGATTCTGACAATCAGCTGTGCGTAACGAATACGAGATCACAGAGTCTCTGCAGGGATAAGAGAATCCGGAGCACCTGCTTGCTCCTGCAGAGCCAGTTCTAAGTACACAGACAGCAGGACGCTCTAAAGCAATTTCCAAGCCTGTAGAGGTAATTTACAGAATTTTATAAGCATGCTGTAACAAACCTCATGTTTTCGCTGTGTGAGAACAATTCAAGTTTGAATTAAGTAATCAATTCGCCATCCTTGATTGCTAATACTGGACCCAAATGTCTGGGAATCACATCATAGCCCACAGAGACAAATTTTCTCTCTGTCTAAGCCTCTTACACCTCTTCCAGTTTCTATTGTTAAGGCCAATCTGTTGGGTGTGAAAAGAGGGACTCTGTACAGACACAGTGTTGTTTACAGACACAGTGTTGTTTTTGAGTCAAGAAAGATGGGCTTGCCAAATGGGATTTGGACACAACGGAAGAAGGTGAATGGACTTGTAGTCAAAGAAAAGATCTGAGAAAAGGGCTTTGTAGAGAGTTCAAATGAGCGAGCAGTCATAAGAGAAAGTAGAAAAGAGAAACGATTTGATGAAAAAACAAACAAACAAACAAACAAACAAAAAAAGACTGAACAAAACGGAAATTTTGGTGGCTTTGTGGTTGTTCTTGGCAGAGCGAGGGAAGCAGTGTTGCAGTTTGAATTGGGTGAGGAGAAACAACTAGCTCAACAGAAAGGAAGATAAAACCACAGTCCATGTTAGCCTTTAGCAACGTTTCCATCGAAATTTCCCAGAACAATTAGTCCCAGGAACTTTTTTTCAAGGGACCATTTGGTTCCTCCAGACCTTTATTGTCTGCGTTTCCATCGTGGTCTAAAGTAATACGAAGATTAGGCAAATTAGTCCTGTGACGTACAGTATGAGTGCACGCGACAAGCCCTTGGCGAGGATATGAAGCCTTGAATTATGATTACTGACACAAAGTACGCTGACTTTAATGATGTAACGATGTTAAATATTTGCTCGGCTTATCAGAACACGTAGCAGGCTCTGAGTGTAACGCAAACCTTTGAATAGTAACAAAACAGCTTGCTGTAACCAAGCTGGCAGTCTAGTGGTTAGGATCTGGCCCTCTCGTTGTCGTGGCTCGGGTCCGAATCACGGCATGGAATTAAATTTTTTTTTTCTTTGGATAAAGGTTCGTGTTTTATAAATGGACAGTCTATTTTCTGAAATCTGATAACGACACTGCAAAAACAACAAGAAGTATGGAGGAGATTCAAGCTGTGCTGCTGCTGATTGCGCTGTATTTGCTAAAAAGGTCATTGAGAAAACGCTGGAAAAGAGACAAGCAGTGGAAGTAAAGTGAATTCAGAATACTGGTAATGCTAAGCAAACGGATTTTATCAGATATTTCCGAGATGACCGAGACGAATGCGCACGCATTAAGGCCTGTACCTCGTCGTCGGTCCATCGGCCGTATTTTTTAAGGAACTCCATTGTGTTGAATCAAATTACAACAAACAATTAAAGCTGCAAGCAGCGATGAACGGGCCCTCGCACCCGGGTGTACGTTGGGGCTGCTCTGCCAGGGGAATGCCATTAAAATTTTTAAGCACTTTTTAGCACTTACATGTTGTTAGGAGTGTATGTGGCGGTAGGTGGCGGTAGGTGGCGCTATGACTATTACTGAATCTTGGCATGTAGATATCTTCAGGCTGGGACTTTTATGAAACATGTGAAGTTTGGAGCAGATTGGACATTCTATGTTTGAGTTATAACAACTTCTTTTTTCATGGCGAAACATCGAGATTTGTGAGACTGCCACGCCCACGCCGTGCAGCCAAAACTCAAAAGCTTCACAATTTATCATCGGCTATGCCTTTAGATGAGACTGACCAAATATGACGCAAATCTGATGGAATCTCTAGGAGGAGTTCGTTAAAGTACGAGGCCTGGAAATGGCAAAAGACGGAGCAAAAATTTAAGAGAAAAATCAAAATGGCTGACTTCCTGTTGAGTTTAGGGCATGGGTTCAAGAGACGTTTTTATACATACTGGCATCTTACACAGGTTTACCGAATTTCGTACATATAGGTGAAACATAGCGCGAGGCGCACATCGTTGACATTTTGTAGGTGGCGCTGTCGAGCCATTTTGCCACAATCAATTCTGTTCAATTAAGTTTCGTGAGTTTTCGGGTATGTTTAGGCTCTCTTTTCATTTCGGAAAAGAATAATAATAATAATAATAATAATAATAATAATAAAAATAAACAGAGCAGATCCAATAGGGCTTCGCACCAGCGGTGCTCGGGCCCTAACTATTACTGTACGCACCACAACAGGCAAAAAAAAAATGCTGCTTGCACTCAACCAATCAGCATATTCAGCGCCCAAGTCCCACCCCCAAAGGTCCTGAACTTTAAAAAGTATGACCTCCTAAGTAGGGACTTCATTTAGACTTTTGGAGTACCTCAAAAAAATTCCAAGTTAAATAAAAAACAAAACACACTAGCCTACTGTCCTTCACGAGTAATTTTACTCGTGGTCTTCCTGGGACGAACGGGTCTTACGATTCTTGAAGACGTGGGAGCAGAAACAGGAAACTGAAGCCATTTTCAGCTCTACAGATATGATGTAAAAAGACATGTTCAGAGCAGGCTGTGTCAGGATGGCAGGAAGATGGATTTCCTTTCATTCAGCGATCTAAAATTTGGGCATCTGTTTTCATCAAGACGCGTACAGAATCACTAAGCACATTATGCATATTGGGTTTACCATAAGAATGAAATTACTTTCTCAAGGCTGCAGAGCTGGCTTATTTCCATAACAAAGTCTATTTAAATTTGAAGCTAATTGTAGGAGTCCTATGAAATAAACACGGACATAAACCCTATAACATGCTCCAAGTTAGAACTACTGCTCTCTTTTATCACCTTTTTTTTTTTTCCCGGTCATTTATGCCATTGGTATGAAATGACACCTCAAGAAATTTAGGCATCTGCCAAAAGCCTTAAATGTAATGTAAATGATCCGAGTTTAAACCATGGCATTATTGAATTCTCTACTCTGACTCTGGTTATAAGGTGTTGATTAGCTTTCTGTACCAGCAACTGGGGCAATAGTTCTGGCTTCAATTCAGACTGCAGGTTTATATTAACAATCTAGTCCTAATACATTATTGTTTCTATAGTAACAGCTCATTCTCAGGGACTTGTATGGCCGTCACTCCACACATTCAAAAACTAAGAATAAACAAAACAAACGTGTTGCTATTTAACAAAGAAAAATATATACTTGTTGATATAATAACGTCTAATGTTAGGAGATATTTTTAACAGGTTTTTAAAGAATCTCTCTGTAACAGGAAGTTCATTTTATTTTATTTTTTGGCTTAAATCCAAAAGGGAGGAGATTGAGAAACTGGTGAGGTGATGCAAGTGAATAGAAACTAACAAAGTAATGAAGTCCCTAATCTCAACTCATCTCCAGAAGAAATAAGGTCAGGAATTTGTTTTCTGCTCACTCACCTTCAGGCATTTTATACACCGAACCAAATTTTTCTGCAGTGTGGAAATCTGTAATCCCCTCATCCCATTCCTCAGCATGTACAATCTGCTCACAGCGGGCAGGCACTCTACTTCCAATTTAAGACGACGCTTAACCGACTGAATGAATGTGTCTTGTTCTACACCACTCTCAATAGTACTAAGGCACAAGGAAACAAACAAGAAAGGAAAAAAAAAAACAAGAAAAAACCTTTTGTAAAATAAAGAAATAAGTCCCTCCGGGATTTTGCGATCGCGGAAATGAACGCAAAAGTCAAGTAAACGCCGCGATATTCGGAGGAGCTTGTGACTCGAGACGCTTTACGTGACGTCATCACAACGCGCATTCAGCCAAAGCTCTCTTCGATTCATGTGCGTCAAACATAAATACGGCTAAAACGTCTCGTTTACCAACAAACATCACTACAAAACGCCGTGCAAAACAATTTCGTGCGATTGCAATTTCGCCAAGTCGTTTTCCACAAAAAAAAAAGCAGAAATTTTATTCTAATATTTCCAATATTCTGAGATACTGGATTTTTGATTTCCCTGAGCCGTAAAACGTAATCATCCAGATTAAAACAAACCAAAAAAAAAGGCTTGAAATATTTCACTTTATGTGTATTGAATCTAGAATATATGAAAGTTCAACTTTTTGAATTAAATTATGGGAAAAAAAAAAAATTATTTACTTTACCACAATGTTGTAATTTTTTGAGACACGCCTGTATTTACACAGAAAATAGAGGTTATGAATTTCAGCATGAGGTCCTGATTCAGCCTGCTATCCAGGAGAGTATACCCGCAAGGACATGACAGGTGCGTTGGAACAGCTGTTCATAACTGCAGTGTCATTGCTCGAGAGCTCTTGCCATGGGAAGTGCAGGTATCTCTGAGATGGAAGGGTATTTAAACCATGAGTTTTCCATCTGAAGTGTTTTTGAAGTGCAGAACAATGACTCGTCGAAAATCCAAGAGCAGAAATAGAATATGCCTGTCGTGCTTTTGTACCTCATAGTCGGATGCGTGTTTTCCGGTTCCTTGAAAACACAAGAAAAGAGACACCTGCATTGTCGGGAGTGCCTCTATAATCACGACCCGGTCAGGCTTCCTCATATTTCCACATGTTTTATAGGGAGGACTCAGACTCTCCAACGTGAAACACATAATAAAGATAGCGGGATGTGTGTATAGTTACCAGCCATGGTTACTGATTCATAAATGGAAAGCATGTGACGCGTAATAAGCCGTAATAAAGATTAAAACAAATAAAAAGACTTGAAATATTTCACTTTATGTGTAATGAAACTACAATATATGAAAGTTCCACTTTTTGAATTAAATTACAGAAAAAAATGAACTTTTCCCACGATATTCGAATTTTTTGAGATGCACCTGTACATCCTTTTCCTTTTTTCTGATTCTGCTGTATTATAGAGCGCTGCAGATCAAATGAATAAATGATGCAGCTATAATTTTGTGTGTGTGTGTGTGTGTGTGTGTGTGTGTGTGTGTGTGTTTGCATGGATATCAGAGTTGTGGTATGTACTGGAAATCACAAATCCCACCCCATGTATACGAGTCATAGAAGGTTACTGAGTTTTGAAGATTTTTTGCATTGTGCAAAGAAACCGGTGTTTAAAGGGTTAAAATTCTGAAAATTAATGAATGTTTGGTAATTATGATTAGAACTGACGCTGGTAAAAAAAAAAAATAATAATTTTAATAATTTTATTAAAAATAATAATTTTTTGTTTTTTTTTTAAAATAATGATACTGCATAAAAATTATGAATACATCAAAATCAATGTTGTTGTTAATCACTGACATATCAAAGACTGAAACAATCAAAGAAGAAAAAAAAAAAAAAAATCGGCTTTTTATATAAAAGCATCTGTGGAATTGTGTAAACAAACCAGCATTTAAAGGGTTACAATTCTGAAAATTAATGAATGTTTGGTAATCATTATTAGAACTGATGCTGGTAAAGAAATAAATTTTTTTAAAAATCGACGTCAGTGAAAATGTTAAATAAATTACTGTATAATATTTTTACGAGTTTTTGGACATGGACACTTTTGTCCTCTATGGACCTATGTGTAACTTTTTTTTTAATTGATGCACAAGGGTTAAGGAAACCCGTGAAACTTTTGTCTTACTGGAAGAGATTAAATCTAAACCTCGAATAGATGTTGACTCCATTCTTATCTCTATTAAGTCCTCCACAGAGAAGAATTTGGATAATTTGAAGGAGATTAAATTAAAGAAATATAAACGTGATACGGAGGACTATCTTCGGAATGAGGTACATCCTTGGGACATTACATATATCAGTGGCAGTGAAACTCATGGGACCAGTGTACCACGACGTGGACCGTCATGACGATTTCGAAATCGTACGAGACTCACTGGACCACTGAATTATAACGGCCAGAGTGATTCTACCGAGTTTTTCCCTGGACAGTGATTCTACTGCACAAGTTTTTACCTCTTTCTTGGGAAGGCGAGCTCCTTCACGGGGACAACAAGGAAGAAGAAAAAATGCCGAAGAGGTTCAACGGCCTCAAAGAAAATCATCAACGACCGTGGACTCGGAGCTCCTCAAAGAGACGTTAATCAAAATTTCTGCAAAAGAACTGTCTGATGATCAAATTGGTGTTTAGTACACCATTTAGACCTAGAAGTACTTTTTGCCCGAATATTTCTAAAATCATACTATTCATACCTTTTGTCGTTTGGTTGAACAAGATGTGATGAAAACTTGCTCATGTTCTAGTTCAACATTTTCTCACAATCTTTCGTTGAATGAGAAAAAAAAAGCTTTGACCGAACTGATCAGCGATCCGAATATTATAATAAAACCTGCGGATAAAGGAGGGGCGATAGTAGTCCAGGATACGACTAAATATCAGCAAGAAATTCTCTCCCAATTACAAAATACGAGGTTTTATAAGAAGCTTCCGAATGATCCTACTAGTACTCATCAATCTGAGGTATTGTCCTTTTTAAATAATGTAATAACACAAGCTTGGATATCCCAGGATATCCCGATTAGGCCTGTATTTTACACTCTTCCCAAGACGTCCAGGATGTCCAATTGTGGCATAGACGAACTCCATTTTATCTCCCTTATCCCAGTAAATAACTGTCTTTGTTTTTTTGGGGTTTTTTTTTTTGTTACATCTATGTAGGTTTTCAAATATAGCTACTCATTTTTTTTTTTTTTTATATTAGTTGTTTTCACTTAGGCTTCCTATTGCATTGACTTAAGATTTAATTATATCTACTCAATTTTATGCGTCATGGTAGAACTAAATGTGGTTAAATGTGTTAAATGTGTTAACTTACATTTACTCAATTCATAAGGTATATTTGAATGATTTCACAGCTTTAAAAAGTACTCAATATTTTTAAGTGTAAAAATGTTTCACCATAAAAAATAAATAAATAAATAAATAAATAAATAAATAAAAATAATAAAAAAATCGAGTACATCATAGTTTTACGTTTTTAAGAGTGTGGTCCATCTCGGAGATTTAGAGGACTTATTCCTGTACAGAATGGAAATGATCGATGTGGTAATCATGCTCAGTGCAATAATACATTCAAGATATCCTTTCTTTTTTTTTTGTCATCCAAGGACTGG
>JANDJT010000148.1:4886665-4907375 GCA_024331685.1 Stegophilus panzeri
TGTTTTTTTTTTTTTTTTTTTTTTTTTGGGGTTGTCGTGGTTGGTGTCTATTTTTGTGTTTAAATCTCCTGGAAAAATCTCCTTTTTACATCTCTTCACTCTCTTTTATGTATCATGTATCTCATGATAGTTTTTTTTTTTATCTGATATAATGTATCTATAAAACACTATAAAATGTTTAAAATAAACAATATAATGATAAATATTCAGTTTGTTTGTTTAAATTAAGGCATTTAACTGCATTTCATTGGCTCTGTACTTGTACTCTGCGCAGTGACAATAAAGTTGAATCTAATCTAATTTAAAAAAAAAAAAAAAAAAAAAAACATAAGGCCATCAAAATTTGGTGGACAATCTTCAAAATACCAAATGCATTTTATTTTCAATTTATTTCTTTTTTATGTAAAAATAACTCTAATGGGCTTTGCATCTTCTGGTGGTAAGTTGTGACTAAAAAACTTATATTAACATATATGCTTATTACCTTGAATTAGAAATAATTTATTTTATCACATTATTCATAATTTAAACATAATACACAGTATAATGTTAGTTATATCTACAAATATCTACTTCAGCTAATAAACAATGTCAATAAAGTGGCACTTCAGCTTGGGATACTTGCCAAGTTGGACATGTGACGGCTCTGAACTGCATGATTAACATATCTGAACTCTGGACCCAGTGATTCATTCGCTTTGGTCTTTGTTTAACTCAAACACTAGTGCTGTTTAATGGAGCAAAGAGAAAAATCATTATTTCTTAAATATTAACATTGTTTAAATGAAATGTGATCTTTTGCTTTTATGAAGGGAACTCAGATTTCTTCACATGTTTCATATTGAGTCAAACAACATGTTGTGTTTGTCTTTATGTCAAATAAACCTGGTCTATGGAAGTGAATTATGAAAGAACTCACGGGGATACGAAAGAAAGTTTAACTCAAATGAGGCTCGGTTATTTCTTCAGTATTCACTTCTGCTGTTTTTATGACATGAATTCACATTATCTATCTTTTGTAACTGATCTGTCACAGTGAATAACTCTTCTAATGCTTTAACCTGTTGGAGTCCGCTTTCCATTCTCCCTGTGTGGTATTGCAATTGTGTGGTCCTTTGTGAATGCTCAATTATAGTGTGAAATGGATTACACACCGTTTGGCAGTTTGCTCTTTGCTTTGCCGTAATCCCAGTCGCTTTCCTCCAATGTGAACACTCTACAAGCCTTCGTGTAAATAAAACAACCAAAGAAGAAAAAAAAACGATTTGGTGTGAAATAAGAAAATCACTACAGACCTGAGCAAATGGATGCTGAATGGAGGCCATTATGGCTGCATTGACTTTCACAGTGACCCAATAACTGTTTGATTAGCACAGCTCTGAATGAAGTCTACTCAAATTCATGCATAAAAACCTTTTCTTTTCAGATGGATGAGTGCTGGTATTTCTCTCAATTTTCTTTGCAAATATACAGTACACTGCCAGCCAAAAGTTGTTGAACTGCCTGTATTTTGCACTTTTGTCCAAATGACCTCATTTGAAATATTTGAAAACTAGAAAATCAAACCAAATAATAGTATTAAGTGAATCGTGAAATATTTATTAAATGTTTTAGTGAATTAAGAAATGTTGGAAATGGGTTTATTTTATTGGAGCAATCCAGATCTAATGTAATCTTTTACAAATGAAATATAGTGAGTGTTTCACTTGGTGTAATAAACTGACATGACTGTCACTGAATGTGAATGGGTGTGTGTGTAATTGTGCCTTGCAATGGGTTAGCACCACATCCAGGGTATCCCCCACCTTGTGCCCCGAGTTCCCTGGGATAGGCTCCTCCAGGCTACGTGAATCTTCTGTGGTGGGTGCAGAAGTGTTAGCCCCCAGCATAATTTCATACCATTCTATTTGTTTGTCTTACATTGCGACGTGGTGCTTTTGTGTTAGGTTTCACAAAAATCCAAAATAATCCACTTTAAGACTGCTGGCACATTTATGATTACACCACATATATTAATGTTTTACAGTTCATGTTAGCGCTGATATGAGTCTTTCATCTATGGGCTTAATTGCTTGAGTCTCTAAGTGTGCCTGCCTCTAATAAAGCACTCATTTAGACTTGCATTAGAATCTGAGAGTGAGCAGTTAAGATCCACAAAGATTTAGCTTAGCAGGAGGTAGTAATAACTCAGTGAAAAGGTTGTCAAATGTAATTGAAAGTTTTTGAAAGCAAAGTCTTTAACCATCAGCTGTTCAGATTTATGCTTGCATCCTGTCTCAGTCAAACGTCACTCTGGATAAAAGCATTTGTTATATGAATCACAGGGAATAATAGCCTACCCTGTGTGCCCTGTGAATGGTTTAAATGAACATGTAACTAATTTCAAGACAGTTCACGAAATAAAATCTGATCTAAAGTAAGCCTGGCTGCGTGGTGTACAGCAGGGCTTGTCTTTAAGGTGTGTGTGGCAACTTGCTCCATTCAGCACAAACACCTGCAGAAACACTCCACCTGCTGTGCCGTCAGCTCACAGCTCCACTCCGCCTAATTTATCCTCATCATTTAAACCCCATCACTCCTCATTTACACTTCACATGTGCTTATCAGCTGCCAGGAAAAAAAGCTTTTCGTGGCACGTTTGAAAAGGTTTAAGGAAATCATATTGATTATGTTCAATAGCTATTACTGAAAAAACAATGCGAACGAGACTGTGTTTGTTTATCATTCATTCACTGATCTTCATTATAGCATGTTATTAACGTTTTATCTGGATAAAATTCTTA
This sequence comes from Stegophilus panzeri, assembly GCA_024331685.1. NCBI lineage: Eukaryota > Metazoa > Chordata > Actinopteri > Siluriformes > Trichomycteridae > Stegophilus > Stegophilus panzeri. The sequence continues at coordinate 4,889,449 of JANDJT010000148.1, forward strand.
CTGAAGAGAGATAACAGGAACCACCTTTTTTCTCAGATGTTCCACGACATTAACTGTAACTATAAATTAATGAAAGATATGCCGTGCTGTTCATTAATTAATAATATATATATATGTATATACAGTAACATAAGAATAGACTTCTGAAGCAGCAAAGCAAGTGGGTATACCAAGGGTATATGCTAATATTGATCCTTAGAAGCTATTATACGCAAACCGGTCTGGGGAAAAAGTAAGAATACTACTCATACTGTAAATGCGTATGGGCCCGAATACACTACTGCTCACTCTCTCTGCTACCTCAGAATGTTAGCTAGTTAACCACACATGAAGCTGATATTTCAGCATTTATCTGTGTTGTGATGGGTATTGTTTTGTGATTAATTTTTCACGTGATTTTTCCACATTTGATTTATTTTCATGTTGTCACAGATTTCCCTCCAGCATGCACTTGCGGGCTGTCAGTGACTTTGTTTACTTTCGACACGTGTGTTTTGTTATGGTTTATGTCTTGTCTCTGCCCTTGTCTTGTTATTGGTTGTCTCCCTCACGTGTCATCATTATTCACAGCTGTTTATGTTTTACCGTTGATTACGTTAATTATTTAAACCCCTCGTGTATCCTCGTTCAGGGCGAAGTATTGTGTGTCTGTGTTTAGCTGCCAGAACCGTACCAAGACTTTTGATCCCCATTCATTGATTCACGTTGGCATTTTTTTAATCCTGTTTTGTTCGCACATTTATTGATTCTTGATTCGCCTAGTTGATCCTGTTTGCCGTTCGGCTGACCTTTTGCTTGTTTATGACTACATTTGTGCTCCACATTTTGGATTTGTCTGCCTGCCTCTCAGTAAAACTCTTACTGTAACTGCACTTGCATCCGTCTGATTATCCATTACATGACACGTGTGAGTTTTCCACTGTTCATTAGTTTTCACGTTATTGTTCCACGATTCATTTGTTTTCCAATGTGAGTCTTCCACATGATTCATTCATTTTCACATAATTTTTTCCATTTTTCCACAAATTATTATTTGAATCACATGTGTGATTCCAAAGCCCCCCACCCGCAAAAAAAAAAAAAATATTTTCACATAATTTCTCACATATTTGTCATGATTTCCCCTCGAACTAGTGCTGTAGCATGTAGCGTGCTCGGAAACCCGAAGCGTGAGCCCGATGCGCGAGCTCTTAGCGAATGCATGCTTTTGGGTCTTCAGTGACATTGACTTTGTTTACTTTCGACATGTGCATTTGTTTTGGTTTATGTCCTGTCTCCGCCCCTGTATTGTCATTGGTTGTTTTCTGTGTGTGTGTGTGTGTGTGTGTATGTCATCATTGTTTTCAGCTGTCTTGAGTTTCACCCCTGATTACGTTTGTCATTTAAACCCCTCATGTCTCTTTGCACCTTGCGAAGTATTGAGTGTTATCACCATACCAAGCGTTTGTACCCGGATCTTCGTTTTGTTTCATGTTAGTTGATCTCGCTTCTTGTTCCTCGTTCTCGATTCTTGCCTTGCCTAGTTCATGCCTGTTTACAGATCGCCTGACCTATCGCCTGTTTTTGACCTCGCTTTTGTCTCATGATTTGGATTTGTCTGCCCGCCTCTCTTTATTAAAAGCTCTTATCTGTACTTGCATCCGTCCTAACCTTCATTACATGGATTCCGTGACACTATTAATTTTCCAGAGGTTTATTTTATACTGGTTTATTCTGTAAGGTGAAATCCACCTTCCACATGCACACATTTGTTGTAGCCCATTTCCTAACTATTTTATAAAACTGAATAATCCTCCTGAATATTTGTATATTTGTCTTTTTAAATGGAGAATATCCACAAGGTCACAAATAAGACAAGACAAGCATAGGAAAAATGTCAGATATCGGCTATCAGAAAATAAAGAAAAAGCTATATAAACTAGAACTATATAAGGTTTGTCTATGTCGAGCTGAAGTAAAGATTTCTGCCTAAATCCATTACTGATATGGGCAAGGTTGCAGCTCAATTAGACTTCATATTAAATTAGACTGTTGTTCTTTGGCTCTCAGCTTTCTCTCTCTGTCTCTATGTGTGATGCATTCAGTCCCACTCTCATTGCTCCAGGCTTGAGCAGCCATGCAGTAAAATTGAAGGAGACTTGAGCACCATATAATCTACTGACACAGGATGCACAGAAAATATAAATGTCCATTCAAAATCCCAGCTAGTGATTTCATACATCTTGTTGCTATGCCACAGTAGGGATATCTTCAGAATCTGTCCATAAACACAAGGAAGCTTTGGGTTCATGTAGAGAAAATAAACTCTTTTTTTTTTTTTTGCCCTTCGATCCATTATACGTTGATAAGAACTGTTTGTAAATCTCTTGCTGAAGAACCAGACAGAACCGTTTGCCAGTTAAGTAAATACTACATGAACGAAGTCCGTTCCTGTCTATGTGCTTGCGTGGCATTATTGACTAATTAAGCATCAGCATGGCTTACTCTATAAATATTTTTCACTGCCTTCAGTGCATTAGTGTTTTCCAATGATGAATCAATTTACAAATAATATCTGACGTTTGGTCGTACTATAATCAAAATAAAATCCACAGAAATACAGGATCATTCCACATTATAACACAGTGCTATTGCATTGATTCTGATTGGTCATGAAGTGTTGATTAATGTTCTAAAACAGCAGCTCCAACTGTAGATCTGCTTGTAATGCAACCTACACATGTTTTCTTATTAAGACTAAAAAAAGAGAGAATGTTGAGTGAATGACTGTCTATAGCTGTTATAGTGTAAGTTCCACAACATTAAATGCTACTTATAAATGGATAAAATGTACAACATGTTGTTCTGTAATAAATCATCGGAATCACAGGCAAATTGCTGTGACATATGAGGAATAAAACACATTGAGATGTGCTGTTACAGAAAGAGAATCCACGGTCGTAACAGAAGCTCCACTTAACAGCACACCTCAAGACTGTTTATTCCTTATTCAGTCTCTACAGGATTTCTCAGAGGGGTTTTTTTTGTGATATTGCAGCCAAAAATGCTTGATTTAGCCGCATTTTTTTAAATACAAAATTTGCAATGCAACTTATGGAATTTTTTTTTTTTTTTTTTTTTTTTCCGGAAAACAACTTGAATTGGCGAAACTGTAATTGCGTTCAATAGTTTTGCATGGTCTTTCACAGTGATGTTTGTTGGTAAACGGGACCTTGTAGCTGTACTCATGTTTGACGCTCGCGAATTGAAGAGGGTTTTGGCTGAACTGTTGTGATGATGTGACGACACATCTTGGCCCAAATTTGGGGTAATTTTGAAAAATTGCAAGCTCCTCTCAATATTGCAGAGTTTGCTTGATTTTGCATTCATTTCTGCCATCGCAAAATCGTAGAATCTTGGGGGCACTGCTTATTTAACAACTGCTTGTCCTAAATGTAGTGTTACTGCAGATGCGAACGTCAGAGATATTCTTTGACTCATATTATGATCCATTTCAAACATGCTTGCTGTCAGAACACATTCTGTCCAAAAGTTTGCTTTTGGTAGCTCTTCAGATTTTTACTGTCAAAAGAAAGCAAGAGGGCAGGTTTTGTCTTTAACAAAAAAATTTTTTCACTAATGCACTAATTTTCATTAATTATCATACACCATATATTTGCCTTGCTATTTGTGTTGCTTACAACAGCAAAAGAACTAGCAATCTAACTAACATTAGCTGTTGACTGAACTAGTACTCTATCTCCAATATCACATCTGCAACATAATTGCCTCATATCTGCTCCACTTTAATGTGACAAAGTTACTGACCACTGCTTTAGATTGTCATGACACTCTGACCAGGAGCAAAGTACCTCTATCTCTTGCTTTGCTCTTTTATTTGTCATTGTAACACCATAGGTATAATTCATACATCAGAGTTTCTCTCTCATACAACAATTCTGGACTCATACTAATGCACACTTATCCTATGATAACAGTACACCAACAGAAAATATAACGACAGCTGGCCATCACACCTATCTGTGTAATATCTCTAATATTTCCTACATGCAAATCATGCTAATTGCTTAGGGAATTGAAGAGTCCTACTGCTAATTTCCATATGCTCTACATCCGTGATATTATCACAACAATAGAATTGTATGCACCGAGGGCAGGGCTAATATTCCCTGTGTTAATGTCTAAAACAGACTTACTAGCTGTTAATTAGCAACAGTATCATGTACACATGTTGCTAATGATGAGAGAGTTTTCTCTGGCAAAACGGCAAGGTTTCTTTCTTTCTTTCGTTCTTTCTTTCTTTCTTTTAGAAGCCCCAGGGAGCTTAAATCAGTGATTGCTTCCTTATTAGTTTAATATTCGTCTTATGGGAATAATATCACATATAAAGTGTGAATAATTGTCTAATTTTATTTAATGCCTGTAGGTACTTAACAGAATTTCTCTGCATTTGAAGTGAAGTAGTAGGTCGTAATCTTGGGTAAAGCTTGTGTAATTCAATCACAGTGCGGATTCCTTATTAATTCCTCCTGGATACTGCAGTTTTTATTATTATTATTATTATTATTATTATTATTATTATTATTATTTGTTTGTTTGTTTGTTTGTTTATTTTTAAAATGTAATGGTCTCTTTGAGTTCATTTAGTTTCTCGCTGCTTGTGCCATTATGTTTAATTCTGCAGATATGAATATTTTTGAAAAGGTTGTTTTTACCCCCTCTGTTTAGAAAAAAAAAACGTTCCTTCCACACCAACAGCATTTTCAAAAATATCTCCATCTACACGAAAATCCAAAAACAACTTGAAACCACTCATTTGAGCATGCCAACCTAGTGATTGTATATCAAAAACTGCTATGCCAAATGCGTCAAGTATAAGAGCTGTGTATTGAGCAATAGAGCAGGAGAAACATGGAAAAACAACATGTTACAAAATTCTAAAATGGCAAGTGGTGCAACAGAAAAGAGTTCACCCTGTCACCTAGAGATTGTAACTTCGCATCCTATGGTCAGGAGACAAGGTAGAAAATTTGGATGCACGCTTTGGGCAGGATGGTGGTATTCTCTTCCCTGTTAATCGCAGGCAAATTAGAGGAGTCTGTGACAGGGTAGATAGCGATATCTTCTGCAGTGTGTTGTGCCCTGTGATGCAGCAGTTCGAGAAGATACTGATGTTGGTTGTATGTGTCTCAGAGGATGTATTTGCCCCAATCTCCCTCACAGTATAAAAGAAAAGTTGATTCAACTTAAAATTTCAAGGCAACTTGCTGCACAGCTTTTTTGGGTTTATTTAACTCAAGGTGAAATTAAGTTGAGTAAGCTCAAAAAAGCTGTGCAGCAAGTTGCTTTGTTATTTTAAGTTAAGTCAACTTTTCTTTTTCTACAGTGCTTCCCAGTAGGTTGTTGTTGTGCAATAGGGGAGATTTAGCTAGCTTGTGTGTGAATTGGCAAGATCAAATTGGAGAGAAAATAGTAGGAGAACAATATTCCCACTGTCCAAGTAAATTGCCCCTACTTGTGAATGTGTGAGTGAATACCTTTATGTGTGCTCTGAGTGGTCCCATCCGGGGTAAACTCTCCAGCCTTGCGCCTAGGATAGGCTCCAGATCCACTATGAGCATGACCAGGAAAAGCATTTCCATCCATCCATCCAGTTACTGTACCGCTTATCCTACACAGGGTGGCAGAGAGCCTGAGCCTATCCCAGGGGACTCAGGGCACAAGGTGGGGGACACCCTGGACGAGGTGCCAACACATCACAGGGCATAATCACACACACCCAATTTGGAAATGCCAATCAGCCTATACAGCACATGTCTTTGGACTGGGGGAGGAAACTGGAGTACCTGGAGAAAACCCCTGAAGCACAGGGAGAACTCTCTGTACACACAGGGCCAAAGCAGTAATCGAACCCCCAACCCTGGAGGTGCAAGGCAAACGTGCCAACCACTAAGATAAAGCAGTTACTGAAGATGAATGAATGATGATTGAAATGTGAGCAGTTTATTAACTAAAACTCATTGTTAAGAACAGGCAGGGGTCAAACATCAGGCAAATAGAGCAATATATATATATATATATAAAAAAACAAAAAAAACACAGGAATAATGAACAGAGAAAATAACCTCTAAGAAATGCACACTGGATTGGCAAAACCTCACAAACACATTGTATGTGGTGAAAGAACTGGTGTAAATACGCAAAAGTAAATGAGGATTAACAGGAAACAGGCGAGTTCAAAACAGCAAGTTAATGCCTAAACTGGGTTGGATTGAGGATTTGTGGTAGTTCCTGGATTGGCAGTGGATTCAAATGTGACAGATATGATACAAGTACTTATAATATTATAATAAATTATTATAAAATTCTTATTATAATATTTTACACTTCATTCCCTGGGATTAAACAAACACCCTTTCAAATGGATATGTCTTCATAATGGAAAGTAGAATAGATTCATACATGTATCCTAGTAACATAAGGCACTATTTTCATGCCAGCACAAGTCTAACTTGCTGGTTGATGTCAGTGTGTTGCTATTTTTGTTGGCTGTAAGACAATTTTTTTGTGTGCTGTTGTCATAAATTAACTTGCCTCTAAAGTAGGTGGAGCATTTACACCTACTTAATAAATGACTAAAATTCATTTATTCATTCATTCATCTTCAGTAACTGCTTTATCTTGCTAAGGGAGCTGGTGGATCTCAGTAACACTATGTGCAAGGTGTACACACACACACACACACACACACACACACACACACACACACACAGTACATCACAGGGCATTATGCACCCACACAGTCACACACTCACACCAAAAATATACAACATCACCATGATCATGGAAATATATCTTATTTTCTCAATTCTCATGGCGCAGGCCATATTAAAAGATAAAAAGGTTAAGGTTAGGTTACAGGGTGGGGTTAGTGTTCACTGTTTCATACAACAAAATCCATCCAAATTAGATTATATCATTATTATATACTGTAGGTTGATATAACCACCATTACTGCGATCGTTACCTGTAAGAATGCATTACTTTCTATTTCAGGATATTCAATTCCTATTATATATTGTTTGCATTGTATATTATTTTGAACTTGTCCGCCGGTTTTCTGCTCATAGGTGTACGACCTGCCAGTGTGCCATGATTTTTCTCTTTCCTAAGAGAACATGGTTTGTGTCTACTCTATATTAGACCTCCGTTTCATGGAGTTGTCACTTTTCTTTATTCAAAGGCTTCAGCTTTTCTTTTGCCGCAAGTGGCTCAGTAGAGAGCTGGAGATTTTTCTTCACGATAGCACAAAATGAGCTTGTGCATGATGAGTGGGTTTGTCGAACGGGCTTAAATGCAGACACAAATTTATTTATCGAGCTCTAAAAGAACCATGGCAAGAATAAGAATACGAAAAAAGAGAGACTTCCAGTCATAAAGCCCAGCGTACACTGTCTGTCGGCTATGCATGAAAAACTACTGATCTCCCAGTATAGACAGGCAAGAACACATTTTGCCGAAAGAAACAGAAGTGCTTGGACAAAAAAAATAAAAAATAAAAAGATGGATGTTTTCTCCATCCATTTTTTTCTGTGGCATCCATTAATATTAACGATAAGATCTCTAGATTCCTATCAGTCTTGCTGCTGAAATCAGCGGAGGATCTTTTTATCCTTTTATTTTTCTTCTATTTCTTCCAACTCCATTATCTAGGTCTCTCTATCTAGGTACTCTGATGATCTAGGCCTTCTATCATGTGACAGCTACAAGCCTGAGAGAATGAAGGCTAATATGCATCCTAAAATACACAGGAAACCAGCTACCATTGTCAGTGTTGTCAAACACCTCCCACTATTAATCTTCAACACCGAATATGAACTATATATGTAGTATACGTACACTGCTTAGCCAAAAAAAGTTACACACTCTAAACCTTTGTGGCTTTACCTTTAGCTTTTATTACAGTGCACATACATTGTGGCATTGTTTCGACAACCTTGTGCAATGTGACAACATTTATTTCCATCCAGAGTTGCATTAATTTTTGGCTGAGATCTTGTATTGAGGATGGGAGAGTCGAACCACTCTGTAAAGTCTTCTCTAGCACATTCCAAAGACTTTCACTGGGGTTAAGATCAGGACTCTGTAGTGGCCAATTCATGTGTGAAAATGATTCCCTCATGCTTCCTGAACCACTCTTTCACAAATTGAGCCTGATGAATCTTGGCATTGTCATCACAGTATATGCCTGTGCTGTCAGGGAAGAAAAAAATCAATTCATGGGATAACCTGGTCATTCAGTACATTCAGGTACTCAGCTGACTTCATTTTATTGGCACATAATGTTACTGAGCCTAGACCTGACCAACTGAAGCAACCCCAGACCATAACACTACCTCCAGTGGCTTGTACAGTAGGCACTATTCAGGATGGGTGCATCGCTTCATGCGCTTCCCTTTTTACCCTGATGCACCCATCACTTTGGAATAGGACCACTCTGGACTCATCAGACCACATGACCTTTTTCTATTGCTCCACAGACCAATCTTTATTCTCCCTAGCAAATTGAAGTCGTATTTGATTATCATCACACTGATCAGGACACACAGCTGTTTAGTCCCAATCCTTTAAGTTCTTGTCACATTGTGCATGTGGAAATGCTCTTAATTTCACTATTAAACATAGCTATGAGTTCTACTGTTGATTTTTTACAATGTGACTACACCAAGTGTTTTAAAAATCTCTGATCACAATCATTCAAGATTTTGAACTTTCATTTTTCCAACCACATTTCTTCCTGAAAGGTTACTGCAATGTTGAGCCACAAAAGAAAGGAACTGAAAGACAAAACATTATACAAACTTTTAAGAACATGCACCACACAGGACTCAAACCCAGGACCTTTAGGATTAATGCTTGTTGTTTATCACAGTGCACCACACATGTAATACCACCACCCCAAAAAAAAAAAAAAAAAAAAAAAAATTTGGACAATGTTTTTAAAAGTTATGTTATGTTTTTAAAAGGTAAAAAAAAAACACTTATATCTCTACAACACTAGGTGGTGCTGTGTTCAAATTTCTCAGGTACCTAGAGGACATGCTATGAATGATCCCTACAAAATTTTGTGCCGATATGTCAAATATTTTAAAAGATATTACAATATATGACACATTTCAAAATGGCAGACAGGCAGTTTATCCAGTCCAGGCAAAATTGGTATCCATGGATTCACCCAATGACCTAATGAATCCGTAGACACCAAGATCATAATTTTCCATCAAAGTATTCAAAAGTTATAAGCAAAAATTTTTCAAATCTCATGACCTGTAGGTGGTGCTGTTCTTAAATGTGGTTTGAACCCTCGGATCATGCTGCTGATTAACTCTACCAAGCATCATTATGATTGATCAAAGTCTGGCCGAGATACAGCCTCTGATCCAATTCTGGGTCAACATCTTTAAATTTGCGAAATCATAACTTTTGAACAAATTTGAAAATCAAAATTCTGTTCAGTAATTTAATGTGCGATTCTGTCCCCTTATCATCTGCGCCAATTTTGGCAAGAATTGGACAAAATTTGAATGAGGCGCAGCAAAAAAACTGAAGCCTGTACATTTCAAAATGGTGACTACTGTAATAAGTGGAGTCTTAATCTAAGATATGGATTGTGATCACCATGAGGAGACTAATCTGATGAACCAAATGTCTTTTCTCTAAGAAAAAGTGTTCAACAATTATAACAATTTGAAAAGTTAATTTTTGAACTAGTGGTGGCGCTATAGAGTTGGTCCTAGAGAGCCCATAATTGGTCCAAATACTATTCATGGTCATATCTATGAGTATGCCAAATTTCAACATTTTCCTACTTACAGTTCATAGGGCTGCCATAGACTACCAGTGGGGAAGAAACAGAATAATAATAAGAAAGCTAACAGTTACAATAGGTGCCTACGCAATTTCGGTGCTTGACCCCTAACTACTAAAATGATGTATGGCAGATTAAGTGTAATGGATTTGTTACTCGTTCTGTCATTAATTGCTTAGCAACTTCATACCTTGTTGTTGAGCAGATTGAGGAGCTGAATAAGTTATAGGAGCTGAATAAGCTACAAACTGTAGCAGATGAGAGTAACTTTTACAATGTGCCAATATACGGTTGGGCCATGGAAAGATGAATGGGTAGAAGACGAACCAGAGGCATTTCGAGAGAAAGAGTGAGAATCTGGCCACTTAAAGCACTTTTTCATGGGAAACAGGCTTGAGGTAGTAATTAATAGTAATTATCATTGCAGCAAGCTGTGCTGTGGTAGATGCAGAGTGGGGGACAGGAGAGAGTAATTATGGTCATTCAGGACTAAAGATAAAAAACAACAGGCTTGAACTCTTATTTCTTATTTATGGACGTACTGGATATGCGTGTTGGTGTATGTCTTTGGAGTGTTGTCTTCAAGATTCTACCCATGAACACTTATCATACCGTGTTTGAAGATAAATTTGTAGATGAATACTTTCAGATATACTGATATAAATAAGTTGATAGACCCCAACATGAAACAGAAAGGAGGCAGAACGATTGTTCTGTGCAGAACACTCTGACATGGCTTATATATTAAGATAATAAATGTGAGAAGCCACAGCGCTAATTCAGAAGCAAACTGTTTTCCAGTAGACTGGCTTGCTGAATGTTGGCTCACATTACATTGCGTAATTAGCTTTATCCATCTCATTATGCTCCAGTAATGGATTTCTGAGTGAATGAGATCAATAAATCTTATGCACATTTTTATTAAACAGAAAGAGCTGTGACTATTTGTGTCATGTCTCAGCAAGGCATTGATTTGATATTTCAGAGCCTTTTTGTACTGTCGTGGACCGATACAAAATCCGAGAAACATATCGATGACTCATTCTGTACTAGTCTTGAATTTGTTCAATGAAATGCTCTCTAGAATAGACCGGTCAAAATGCTCCATCATTAATTTCACTTCAATTTTATTTCTGTAATGCTTTTAGCAATAGACATTATCACAAAGCAGATATCCGGATGTAAATTTAGATGCTTAATGAACAAACCAGAGATGACAGTGGGGAGAAAAAAAAAAGTATTTGAGACAACATGATGTAAGAAACCTTACATTTACATGTAATGACTCATGTAATGTAAATGTCAGTGTAAATGTAAAGGTTGTACATCTACATTTACATTATATACAAAATGTAAATTTAAGGTAAACTTGAGAGGACCCAGACTCAAAATAATAGCTGGATTTGCATAGTGGGAGTATAAATCCTTACAGTATACAGGTGTGGAAGTATTAAGACAAACTTGGGATGTCTTGGGATGAGCACAGGACAGTCGTTATAATTACAGCAACAGTTCTTAGGTACAAATCTACAGTATCCAGGTAAGATTATTCACTCTATGACGCTTCAGATTCTGGGTGCAGCTCAATCAGCATGCCTGCTCCTTAGGTGGTGAATCAGTATATGGTGTACATGAGGTGGGGTGCTGGTAAGGAGCCTGTCTCACTACACATTGGGACAATGATGACTCAATTCCTAGCAGCATGACTATGTACTCGCATCGTAAAACGCCACCAGTGGCATTTATCAACAACAGGCAGGACCGATATCTTTCTACATTATATGTCATATAAATTCGTTAGCTTAATCACACGCGTTCCTGTCATGGTACTTCAAGCATTAGCGTAGGTTAGCTAGTGGATTTTTAAAAAATCATTAAAGAATTAAAAGTCATTAGACTCAAAGAAACCATATATAGTGCATCAAATAAAGTTAAAAATCGCTAATGTTACTAATCATTTGAGAGCAACAACAACAACAACAACAACAACAACAACAACAATAGCAACAACAAACTACTTACATTTCTAGACGAAGTTAGCTGAGAGTTCGTCCGCCATTTTTTTTCGAGCTGAGAGGCTTCAGAAAATATGACGTCATTTCCAGTAATGGAACATAGTGAGCATCGATGCTCCCTGGTTTTTGCGGTGCACTGTGGGATATTTTTAGGCAGCAAACGTTCCAGTGTGGATTTTGCGATAGAGACAGCCCTTAAAATTGACCGTCTGATTTTATGCGAAGTTACATTTATACACGTGTACAATCTATTGACATTGTTTAATATGACTCAGCTATTGGTGGATGTGACTCATTTTATATCTGAGGAGCTTATTTTAACTTGATTATTTTATCCATATTATTTCTTAATGAGTTTTGCTAATTTGGTTGTTGACAATTCCCACAAAAGCTATGTAGCCCTGTGGTAAACCAGTTCTGAGCATACCATGGTAGAATGTACTATGTATGTTTCCATAGTGTTGTAGTTGTGTCCAGTTTCTGTGTGTGTATATTGAGTGTTCCGAACGTGAACAGTTTGAAATGGTTGGAGTTTATTTATTTGAAAGAGGGTGGAGTTTTTGCTAGCTGGTGGTTATGTGACAGAGTGTTTTACCAACTTGGGGTTGTTCAAAATCGCTTCCTGAGAATGATCGAGAACGTGATTGAATCTTTATATACTCTCAGGGTTAATCCATCAGCAAGAGTAAGTAATATAATTTTATCACAAAGAATTATATTTAAATAACAATAACCCTTTTAGCTATAAATTGTAGTTGTGTCCAGTTTATGTTTGTGTATACTGAGCGTTACGATGAACAGTTTGAAGCTGCAGATGCATTATCCTTTTACTAATATTTTATATGTTTAAAATGTTATGTTTATTTCCCGAAAATATAGTAATCCATTCTTTTATATATTTGTTACAAGTATTGCAAGAGACTGCATCAGCCAGTAAAACCCAAAATCTGATTGGTCGATGGAGGCGGGACCGGCGAGAGACTGACGATGGAGAGAGCTGAGGTTGAAAAAGCTCCGGTTTTAAGTACTTTTAAGTACTTATTTTGTGATAATACGGCAAGACGATCTTGCAGGAAGTTATGCAGAGTAACTTTGAGTGTAACCGTTTACAAGTTTTCCGTTACTGAGCTGAGTAACATCTTTAACTTGCTAATCTCTGAGGAGGACTTGATGCCGGATGGAAAATACACACGAGTTGCTAACAATCGTGTAAGAATTCAAGCAGACTACCGAGTGAAATTACTTGCTATTGATTGCCAGGGAAAAACCAGACAGTGCTCTGAGTGACCAGGAAAAGCTCAGAGTTCCTCTGGCACCGATGGAATAGAAGAGTTAACAGATAGCACTCTGAGTGACCAGGAAGCTCACAGGGAGGAAGCACCATGGCTGGACTAGCAGGGACGCGTCACCTTCAAACCATAAACAGCCCTGCAATGTGAGTGGGTTATGTGAGCGGTTGTGTGTTTATGTGTGTGTGTGTGTGTGTGTGTGTGTGTGTGTGTGTGTGCCCACAAGGTAAATTGTTTATTGGTATATATAATCTCTGTATCCAAGCTATATATATATTTAACGACTCGTTAAATGATCCGTTCTAAAGGATTCATTCTGTACTCCTCCTTTCAGAGAGCATACTCTGCTCTGATTGGTCAGATGTCCCAGTCTGTTGTGATTGGTCTACCGCTGTCAGCGTGTGTCGAAAAGGAAACGCCCACTACCATAACGAGTTTCAGTTCTGCCTGTTCAGGAGCAGCGGATGAAGACCACAGGCGGGGCTTTTTGTTACAAAACTACATGGTTAGTACAGGAAGTAAAGTCTGGAATCACTAACGACTTGTTTCAGCTGTTCAGAATCGCTTCCTTCTTTTGGGAGTCGATAACTCCGTTTGTCGTGCCCTTTGCAGACATTTTTACATTTACAAACAGCTCTATAACACACTACATGAAAGGTAATATTTGAAAAAAACATAACAGGTGCACTTTAAAGTGTCACAAATAAATAGAAAATCCTTCTGGTTTAAGCCACGCCCACCTTGGGCTTAGAGATCCAGTTACACATAGTATAAGTTCTTTTACATAAAATAACTACTGCACATACCCTTACTATTAGTTTCACTTTAGATACTGAATAATTCATAATATTTACTGAATAATATGTTTTGAGATAAATAACCACATAATAAGGTCAAGGCACATATACAGAGGACATATAGTATCCTGTAGATAATAGCTGTTTAGTGGTTTTCTGCCAGCGTGATTTATCACATTAAATAGTGAAACAGATTTCCCAAAGATTGCATTAGACATGATTTCCATTTCCATCAAATTATAGCAGCGGCGCTCTGCTGTTCACATAAACCAAAGGTGCGAGAGCTCCTCTTATATAAGCTCACAGTGTGAAATGGAAATGATAATGGGATTTTTCTTCCATAAGGTTAAAGAGCAACTCCACTGAGTTTAATAAAAAAAAAGTAACAAAAACACGATGTGTATTATCTCTAGAGTTAAAAAAAACAAAAACAAAAAAAAAACTTTTCAGTTACTAGTGTATTATTTAAAAAGCCCATTTTAGATGCAAATTAACTTTGATTTAATCTTCAACAAGGGGTGTGCACTTAACTGATTGGATGAGACAGATGTAATTATTGAGCATTATTATTTTTGTCCAACATATTCATTAGGACATGGTGAAAATTTTAACAAGTTTAAAGGCAGGTAAAAGATGTTGCATATTGAATGGAAGATTCTGGGGTGATTTATACTGGTGAATCTAATCAGGGACATGAATTATCACAGGAAAAAGGTCAGTTTGGATTTCAGGTTGGCTTTAACAAAGAAATATACGACACATGTCCATTAAAATGTACATTTGTATGAATCAGTGGCGCTGTGATGGACAGCGCAGTATTGATAAAGTCATGTCTGCTTTATCTCACTGCTGAAAGAGGACATCGCTCATGTCACTGAATGATGGACATCTGTACTTCCACTCAGCCACCGATCAACCTGGGTTCTGTACAACCGTATTTGAGGCTTCTCTGGGCTTACACCTTGACATTTATACTGACTGAAGGATTGATTATCTTTATAAAGGCTACATATGAGGACACAGGTCATGCTCATGGGTACCGCTGGATAGTCTCTGAGGTTTCTGAAGAGCATCAGCTAAATAAATCAACTGCAAATCCTACAGCTCAGAGTGGTATAGTCAAAAAATTGTTTAGAGGCAAGTCTAAAGAGACTTAACCTTTAATTTAGGTAACAAGCTTTCTCCATGCTGGGCTATAATAATGGTGTCATGGTACAATTGCTGAGTCATTCACAAAATGAAACACTTGCTATAAAACACTTTGGTGCTGTTTAGGAACTGTAGGAAATTAATCAATTATGATGTGGTGTGATGTGATGAGGCCTGGCATGAAGCAGAGTTACTGTTATCACCCAAAGTTGATTACCCAGTATCTGCAAGTTCTGGGGCGGCTGTTGCTCAGGTGGTAGAGCGGGTTGTCCATTAATCGTAGGGTTGGCGGTTCGATTCCTGGCCCACATGACTCCACATGCCAAAGTGTGCTTGGCTCTGAATGCCAAGTTGCTCTCAATGGCAAATAAAGCCTGCTACCATTGGTATGTGAATGGGTGAATGAGAAACAGTGTAAAGCGCTTTGTAGAACCGCTAAGGTTAAAAAAGCACTATATAAGTGCAGACCATTTGAAGGGTTTTATTCCTCTCATAGCAAGCTGCCAATGATTAATTTTTTTAATTTATTAAACAATGACACATCATCATTGTTACATTTACATGCTAGTTACTAACTAAGACAAGTTATTTCCTGTTATCACTTCCTGTTATCAGAGCCTCTCTTGAAGAGGCTCAAGAGAGGCCTTGGTCTAACCTTTAACCTAATCCTAACCCTAACCCTAACCCCTTTGAAGATAAGATTTTTCAAAAAATGCAGCTTTTCATATTACAAAAAAAAAACGCAAAGCTCTCTGTCCTGAATACTTCTGTGTAGTGTATATCTACTTAATAAAAAACATCTCCTCAAAGAAAACTAGACCATATCAAATTACACATTTTTAAAATCCACTTAGGTGGCGTATCCGTTATGCTATAAGAATCCAGGATGTAACTGCAGTGTAATCCATGACAAATAGTGGCTGTAATAAAAGTACACAAAGATCAAAAGAACCATAAACAGGACCTTTCACCAGCTGTGCAAGCAATGTGCACATCTTGTTCCTCTGGAAACTTTATGTACTACAACCAGCTTTGGCACCCTTTTTAAATATGAGCAAAGAAGGCTGTGACAAAATTATCTTTATTGTTTAATCGTTTGATCTTTTGTTAAAAAAAATTCACAAAAATACTCATGGTCCTATCCCAGTCCACTGACTTGAACCCCATAGAAAACCTGTGGGGTGAACTGAAGCGGAGAGTCCACCAGCGTAGACCTCGAAATTTGAAGGATCTGGAGAGATTCTGTATGGAGGAACGGTCTCAGATCCCTTGCCATGTATTCTCCAAACTCATCAGGCATTATAAGAGAAGACTCAGAGCTGTTATCTTGGCAAAGGGAGGTAGCACAAAATATTGAATAAAAGGGTGCCAATAATTGTTATGTACTTGAATTATAGTCAGAACTATTGTCAGAGCTGCTTTATACCAATTTAATCAATAAATTCTGATCAGTCACCAATCCGATGGAGAATCCGACAGCATTGTGATGTGTGTTTAATGAATCCAGGTATAATTTCAGAAAATCACCCCAGTCAACAACACATAACTGAAATGTTTGTCATTTTCAGGTTCTGAATCACCAAGAGATGTCAAAATCTTATGAACAAAATGACATTTCAATAACTAAATCTTCAAGGTGCCGGCAGCTCTTCTGCAAAGTGTATAATGAGTGTGGGCTTGCAGTCATGTTTATTTACCTCACTGATAACATTGTGCCAAAGCAGGGGTCCAAACTGTTCTTTCTTATGAATATAATATACAACCACTGATACATTACTTAAAGTCATTTCCTGTTATTTATCCACAGTATAACTGCATTTACAGTCATTCGGCTGATGCTCTTCCTCTTCTTCTTCTTCTTAGTTTCCAGACACTTTTTCGGCACATAACTAGTCCCTCAGTTTTTTCCCCACCATCAAGAAACGTACCTCAAAATACGCGCCCCCATTGGCGTATGCTATTACTTTTCTCATTGTATGCCCCCATACGTATGTTATTACTTTTGTCACTGCTCCCACATGCATTTTTTACACATGTGGCCAGGCGCGGACTGGCCATTGGGAAGTTCGGGAATTTTCTCGGTGGGCCGGTGTTGTGTGGGCCGGTCTTTTTTTCCCAACCACGGCATTATATAGCCTATATACAGATATTCAATAGGTCATCTTAGCTGCAGCAACATGGCTTGTGCAATCCGTAAGAGCAGGTAGCAGTTGCCATCATAACTGAAAGTATCTAACACTCAAGCAGTTAGTATCTAGCACTCACTGAAAGTATCTAGCACTCGCTGAAAGTATCCAGCACTTGGGCAGTTAGTATCCAGCACTCGTTGAAAGTATCTAGCACTCGGGCAGTTAGTATCTAGCATTTGTTGAAAGTATCTAGCACTCGGGCAGTTAGTATCTAGCACTTGGGCAGTTGGTATCTAGCACTCGGGCAGTTGGTATCTAGCATTCGTTGAAACTATCTAGCACTGGCTGAAAGTATCTAGCACTCGCTGAAAGTATCTAGCACTCGCTGAAAGTATCCAGCACTTGGGCAGTTAGTATCTAGCACTTGTTGAAAGTATCTAGTAGTTGGGCAGTTAGTATCTAGCACTCGCTGAAGGTATCTAGCACTCGGGCAGTTAGTATCTAGCACCCGGGCAGTTAGTATCTAGCACTCGTTGAAAGTATCTAGCACTCGGGCAGTTAGTATCTAGCACTCGTTGAAAGTATCTAGCACTCGGGCAGTTCGTATCTAGCACTCGTTGAAAGTATCTAGCACTCGGGCAGTTAGTATCTAGCACTCGTTGAAAGTATCTAGCACTCGG
>JANDJT010000148.1:4909684-4920830 GCA_024331685.1 Stegophilus panzeri
CTATATATAAGTGTGCTCATTAACAGAAACGTGATTCAGGTGCAGGTGGTCATGTGACATGTTGTAGTACAGTGCAGCGGCTGATGGGAACTGAAGTCCCGAGTTACCTCCTTGATATATGACAATGGCTAAGACTCCATGCTCAGTAACAGTGTAGAAAAAAACAACCAGAGGTATTGCTAATTCAGGACAAATACAACCACTCCAAGTAAAACTGCTGCGAAAAAAATGAAAGTACTGTATCTGTATCTAAAACAGCATCTGCAGACACCCGATTTGATTTGTGAAGCTTATTAGGTGCCTGTCATCTTATTCTGTAAAACTTGTGGCTTGAAGCAAGAGCCGGCTATATAAAAAACAAAAAAAAACAGCGTAATGTGTTTGTAATAAAACCATGAAAAAATTAATTTCATCAAATGAAAAAAAAAAACAAAAACAAAGGAAATAACAGCAACACAAAAGCAAAAGTGTAACTGTGTAGAAATCAATCACGCCCACACACTTTTGCAGTTGCAAATTTGCACGAGTGGGATATTTATTGTTGTATATATAAGCTGTACAACACGGAAAAAAAGCAGAAAGTCGTTTTAAACTGGATTTAAGTGTTGAGTAAACTCAGCGTATGACACAGTAGCTCTGAGATTATACAAGACCAAAGTTCTGCTTGTTCCTCACTGTCAACAGCCTCTTAATAACCTCATCTATCAGTCAATGAACCACGCACAATGTTCCTACATACACACACACACACACGCACAGATTTTCAACACACGCTGCTTTGACAGCAGGGCCAATTTTCTTGACAGCTGTTTAAGATCATCATCATGTTTTTACTCCCATGCACGGCTGTAATCTGATGGAATGCACTCCCTATAGACGCTACACCCACAGCCTACTTACCCACATATCTACAGCTACTCGGTCTAAATATAACTAAACTAAACTAAACACACATGCACGCACATACACACACACACACACACACACTAAGAATATCCTTATTTATGACCTCAGACCTAATATACATGTAACGTTTGTGTTTCAGCATTGGAATAGACGGAGACTCCATCTGTACTGGCTGGAAGGTAGGAATGGCAAAAAGATGAGTTTTGGGTAGAGTGGTGGTGGATGTGGAGGGTGGTTGATGGGGGGAAAGTGTAACGTGTTCATCTGTGGCAGTAACACTTTCATCCAACATGGTGCTGAGTGGAGGGGCTGTCAGGGAACGATAACATACTGTCCGTCCGTGCCGTCACATTCACACGCTTATACTTATCCACTATGGAGGAGATAACACACTGCATGCACACTCTTACACTCTGAAAAATGATCGACTAATTTACAGTGCATTAAATCACACATCCTTTCACAGTATACCCAGGTCCATGTCTCAGGACAGGCCCAATGGTTAACCCTTTCTCATTGTACACTGCCGTTCCATTCTGCCGGTGGAATAGAAATCGACTTATCAAATATTTTGAATCAGTATACACAAATGAATTATTTGATAGCTGCAAGGCTGTTATAAGATTAATCAGGACACGGTTGGGTTTCTGTGTGTAGCGTATCGTCACTCTGTGTTTAGCTGCTGAGCAGGGTGATGGAGAAAGGGGAGGGATTTGGGCCCACTGCTGACAAACAGTTAACACGTCTCCACAGTAACATTGGAAATTTTTAAAGGTCAGTGTGTCTATTTTCAAATAAGCCATTAAGCATTACTATGGAGTGTGACATCACAAATGAATTCAATGCTGAAAACGAGCACCCAGAAAACAGGCAGAATAGCGTCATGTTGCTGTAAAACTGCAAAATATAAACTCATCCATCTTGAAGACTCTGCTGTGTCTGAAAATCTCACTCTGAATATGAAAGTGCTGACACTGGAGACTCCTTCACCAAATGAACATTCACACATGTGTTTGGCAGCATACACCAACATTAGACCGAGTGAATTCATTTAAAACTGTGAGTTGATGTGAAGTTGGCTGCTGTTGTAGAACATGCTATTGTATAAAGTGTAAATAACCATTTGGAGTCTGAAAAAAATCTGATGCTTGTACAATATCAGACCATCTTTGTGTGGACCGTCGAATGCTGAGACAAAGCTCACATATGCTTCCCTTTGCCTCAGAGATGCACAGGAAAATGAGAATGTTTTTCTTCTTTTCACTTCATAGCGTTCTGTAGCTCTCTCTCTCTCTCTCTCTCTCTCTCTCTCTCTTTCTCTCTCTCTCACACACACACACTTTCCCACTGTGGAGGAGATAACACACCGTCTGCTCCCTCTCCCTCATCAGCCGAATTCAGCCCTCTGTTCACTCAGCCTTTGAGATACAATATGCATGATGTCTCCGTATACAGCTGACCTTCAGACTCAGCACAAGACAGCCGTCAAAACATTTGCAAATTGTGCCTCAGCCACCATCTGCATGCGATCTCCATATTCCCTGCCCTCATCCTATATTGCCTAAAACGAGTAGCAAATCTCAGTGTTGAATACATTGTCCTTGCACAGACTCGAGCTAATCCATTTTTTAATTCCTGAGATTTAGCACAATGTTAAGGGTTAGTTGTGTTTATAACTGGAACCACAAGTGGAGAAGGCCATTTTGCCCAATCTCAATGCAGCGCAGAGAGTCTGCGTGGGACAGCGTTGACCCCCAGTGTGATGGAGTGGAAGGGAGAGAGCAAGATGGAGAACGAGAAGGAGCGGGTGTGAGACTAAAGAACAGCAAGACAGCATTCATCATGAGCACACGAGCTTGAGAGACTGCAGGGAAATTGCTGTTTTTGAAACTAAACTTCATCTGCCAAAATAAACCTAGACTTCCCGGAAGGTTGGGGAATGAACTGTAGTAATGAACAGATGGAAAGAATATTTGAAATTCCATCACGTTAAAGCATGATGTTTATTATATGAGGTCTTGAATGTGTGAATGAGTTATTCACCTTACATCTCCTAACTTTATTTCTATCATTGCAGCATCAAACAACTGAGGTGATGTTTGATTTCTTGCTTATAAGTGGAAGCTGAAACCATAATGGCCTATCCAACCTTTATATACACTGAACCTAAATATGTGTGCCGGTCTGGGAAAACCCTTCAGACCTAACTTTGGAGAGAAAAAAAAGAAGCCACACACTGAAAGATGAGGTTTTTCTGGCAATAATATACTTTGGCATGAAACAAAGAAAACATCATACTTTTATTTCATTTATGGATACAGTTAATGTTGAGGGGCATTCATGAAACAAGTTACAGTAGTTCCTGTTATTAGGTATGTTATAGCCGGTATAAACAATCGTTCCCTCATCAGCCTTTTAAGTAAATAAGATAATTAAAAAAAAACAGATTGTCATGTTACTGAAACTGGAGACTCCTTTGAAAAAATGTTACATAAACATTTCCTCACAGGAAACTTCAAAATATCGATTACACATATTATTGAATCTGTTTCTGTGGAGCATCTGCTATACAAGTCCATATGAATGAGCTGTTACTGTAGAAATGATAACGTGTTGAAGCAAACGCATTATTAATATACACCTGAGTTGAAGTATTGCCAGCACTAGTATCTGTGCTGTTATAGAAAATTAATCAACAGCTTCTGACCAATCAGCTTCAAGGATTAGCAGCACTGTGACTGTCATGTCACGGCAAACTTGTGACCCCATTACCCAGAATGCACCATGAACTACAAACATGGCCGATGACTACAACTCCCAATGGAACACACAGACACGTAATAGTCTCCTGAGGACTAATCACACACACCTGTTTCCAATCACACCACGCTATATAAGAGACTTTTTGCACAGTGTGTCTTTGAGAACTAATACGTGCAGTTTCCATAGTCTTTGTTCATTACCAAGCTGTGCCATTGGTTTGTCTAGTCTGGTTTTCATTCTGCTTTGCCTTTGACCTTGATTTCTGCCTTACCTGCTCTAGCCTGTTTGCCTGATCACCTGACCACCGCCTGTCTTTGTATATATCTTTTGCCTTGCCCTCTGGAGATTATAATCTTCATTAAAGCTCTTATCTGCACTTGCATCCGTCCTAACCCTCATTACGTGACAGTGATATAATGTAAGTTAACGTACATCAATCAGCACTCAATCACAAAATCACAAACTCCTCACCCTTACCCATACAACGGCCTATTAGGAAAATTAGCTACAAACCGATGTTAAAGATATTCTAAACTGTAATCAATGATAAACTCATATAACCTGCAAACTACCAGATTGGCAGATCCAGATATTGGCAGATCTTTCACTTGGGAAAAGTGAATTCTTGTTCTCTCATTTTGAGGTGTCGGTGATTCTTACATTCAAATCCTGCACAGCACTGAAAAGAAAAAAAAAATGTAGGGGGCTGATACTCTAAAATAGAGTCTTAGCTCGATGCGGCATCTAGCTTTAATATCTATGCTAAGTTCCATCGCTTCTACATCACACAAACAAAAGATACAACATTTAATAAAGTCCAAACACTGGATAGCTTTGTTTCTTGAGCCATGCAAGTGGGCAATTGGTCTTAGAAATGAAGTGTGCTCTTTCAGAACCACAGACAGCATGGCAGACAGTTACAAGCTGTCTTTTGGGCATTAAAAGGAAGATTTATAAAGCGCTCACTGACTGAATGGAAATAGTCTGTCAGCTGTGCTTGGTCCCTAAACCCTTACTCAATCTCTTGTATATATTATTCGAAATGAACAGATAACGTGGTCTAAACAGATACAAATAAAGATACAAATAGGAGATGCATTATTATTATTTTTTTTTTAAAGAAAGTTTGTCAGAAAGGTTTACAGGGCATCTGGTTAAGATTAGATATATGCATTGTGACTGGAAACCTACAATATGCGATAAAACAATTAGGTGAAGAGGAAGTTTTTACTTTCATGCAAATGCAAGCAGTCAGATATGAAACTCATGGGACAAACAAAGACCATTTTCCTTAATATGTATTAATAACATTCATTCATGCTTAGTAATTGCCTGGGGGGGGTAAATTAGGCTACTAGTTTGTTTATATTTTGGGAAACTAAATTAGTTAGAAAATGTCACAGGGAGGTTTAAAACAAAAAATAATAACTGCATGAGTGGGAATTCAAGAATAAAAAAAAGTCACATGAACATTTCTAGTTGAGACCAAGTATGAACTCAAGTGGAGCTGTGGTTGAAGAAATATCAGAGCTAGAATTTATACACCATGCTGACAGTGCTGTATCTTTCCAGTGTTTCCAGGGGAATCTTCTTCTTCTTGTTCGTCCATCGAAGTCGATGAGGACCACACAGTGTCATCAGTTTAAGTTTGAGTGGGTTCGCAGATGGCTGATTAGTCCAATCCGAGCCCGGAATTGACGGTTGTGATGGGTACATGGAAGATCAGACTGCCGACCTGGTGAAGAGGAGATAACGGCCTTGGACATGCGAAGAAGACATTTCTCTGCAGCATAACGCAATCTCTTTTGTTTGTAGGCTGTTGCAACATCATGAACTCGTCTGCGCAACGCCGAGCGATCACCGGCGATGCTCTCACAGTTTTCAGGATCTATGTTACAGTTCTTGAGAGAGGCCTTGAGGGTATCTTTGAATCTCTTCTTTTGACCCCCAAGAGATCGCTTACCGTGATGTAGTTCGCCATAAAACATCTTCTTGGGTAATGGTTTGACGGACATGCACACAACATGGCCAGCCCATCTGAGTTGTGCTTTGCAAAGCATGGTGTGGATGCTTGTCATCTTAGACTGTAGAAGGACATCGGTGTCTGGAACTTTGTCCTGCCATGTTATCTCCAGCAGTTTCCACAGACAGTTCAGGTGGAAGTGGTTCAGCTTTTTCGCATGGCGACTGTATTCCAGGGGAGTAGACATAGGAAAAAAGAAAACAAACAAACCATGGAATAGGCCACACCTACTGTGTTTTTTTTCCTAGATACAGATAGCGTCATTGTATTACACCCCCACAGTGGACTATTGCGCATATGCAACGATCAGCCATAACATTAAAACCACTGACAAGTGAAGTGAATAACGTTGATTATCTTGTTACAGTGGCACCTGTCAAGAGGTGGGATATATTAGGCAGTAAGTGAACAGTCAGTTCTTGATGTTGATTTGTTGAAAGCAGGAAAAATAGCAAAGCGTAAGGATCTGAACGACTTTGACAAGGGCCGCATTGTGATGGCTAGATGAGTCAGAGCATCTCCGAAACAACATGTTGTGTGGGATGTTCCCGGTATGCACTGGTTGGTACCTACAAAAAGTGGTCCACAAAAGGACAACAGGTGAACCGAGGACAGAGTCATGGGTGTGGATGGCTCATTGATACAAGTGGGGAATGAAGGCTAGCCTGTCTGGTCTGATCCCACAGAAGAGCTACTGTAGCATAAATTGCTGAAAAAGTTCATGCTGGCTATGATAGAAATGAGTCAGAACACACAGTGCATCACAGCTTGCTGTGTAGCCGCAGTCCGGTCAGAGAGCCCATCCTGTCTCCTGTCCACCGCTGAAAGCGCCTACTATGTGCACGTGAGCATCAGAACTGGGAAACTTTGGGTCCTGGCATTCATGTGGATGTTACTTTGACACGTACCACCTACCTAAACTATTGTTAGAGATGAAGTACACCCCTTCATGGCAATGGTATTCTGTAATGACACACTGCAAAAATTGCTCAGAAACGGTTTGAAGAACATGACAAAGTGCTCAAGATTTGGCCTCCAAATTCCCCAGATCTCAATCCGATCGAACGTCTGTGGGATGTCCTGGACAAACAAGTCCGATCCATGGAGGGTCCAACTCACAACTTACAAGACTTAAAGGATCTGCTGCTAACGTCTTGGTTCCAGATACAACAGCACACCTTCAGAGGTCTTGTGGAGTCCATGCCTTGACGGGTCAGAGCTGTTTTGGCCAAACAAGCGGGACCTACATAATATTAGGCAAGTGGTTTTAATATTATGGCTGATCGATGTATGCTATCAAAGATTTATTCATCAAGTTCATATCACAAGAACATTATCTTGTGCTCTATGGGAAAACAAAACAACAGCAAAAAACACCTTTCCGTTTGAATTTCATGGATGGCTGAGACAATCTGTTTAGGATACACTGGAGCTCAGGTGTTGGTGCTGCTCTTTTACACACAATTATTTTCACACAATAAATATTGAGGTGTTAGAGTCACAGCCAGTAACAGCGGTGTCTGGAGAAAAATATGTTTCTAAGATGTGCAGGAATGTAAAAGCTGAGCTGCAGTAATAAACCATATGCACATGGAATGGGTTGTTTTGGGGGTTTTGGAGTCAAAAATGGCAACTCTCAGCTCTTACAAGAATGAACAGAATCAGAGAAACAGACTTTCAGATATTTTAAGCATAGTAGGCAAAGCTTTTGATAGAGCTGTGTTGTCACCTCTGTCTGTCACTGCCGGTCAAATGAAGATTGATGAGGAACTCCACCGGCTTGACACCAAAAGGAGACAGTCTATCTCAGTGATGCCTAATGGGACTTGCCTTGTCTACACTGACATTACTGTAGACTAATGTGATGAAAGGAAGTATTGTCATCACTGTTCTTGTTTAGTGAGGTGCAGTCTGAATTGTGCATGAACAATTCAACAGTCTAGCCATTTTGTACTTCCTTTAATGAAAGAATGGCAGAATGGAGCTGTGTGTAAATGGTCTGCACTCATATAGCGCTTTTATCCAAAGCGCTTTACACTGGTTCTCATTCACCCATTCACACACACACACACTCACACAGGCGCTAACTTGTCATCGGGAGCAACTTGGGGTTCAGTGCCTTGCCCAGTGTCTTGCCCAATGTCTTGCCCAGTGTCTTGCCCTTCGGTATGTGGAGTCATGTGGGCCGGGAATCGAACCGCCAACCCTACGATCGCACAATCGCACACACTCACACACCCATTCACACACTACGGACATTTTGGAAATGACACTCTACAATGCATGTCTTTGAACTGGGGGAGGAACCCAGAGTACCTGGAGGAAACCCCTAAAGCACGGGGAGAATATGTAAGCTCAGTGCACACAGGGCAGAGGTGGGATTAGAGCCCCCAACCCTGGAGGTGCGAGGCAAACATGCTAACCCCTAAACCACCATGCCCCTCCCCCAGTAGACATTTATATAATTATCCAATCATTTGTTTAGCACCTAATCAATGTTCTACATGATTAGGGAATTTTTATTATTTGTATGTTGGTAAAGGTTTTTGTTTTTGCCTTTTTCTGCACTGTATTTCTGTTTCGTTTTTTTTTTGTTGGATATTTCCCAAATTTCTTGGCTAGTTCCCAACCACCAGTCAGCTCTCCCCTATCATATGAAAGCTACCAACCAGGGAGAGCGAAGGCTATAAAATTTTTCTCTGAGACACATGAATCCAGCCAACTGCATTTTTTAAACACTTGGAAAAAATAGTTTTTTCTGTTGCACCACTCGCAATCCCCGGGCCATATTTCTGACCCCTTTTTTAAAAAACTTTTGGCTTGTTTGATTACAGTATGTATGAAACCTCTGAATATGAGGATCAGTTTTCTTATCAGAAACCCATAATCTCTCTCACTCTCTCCCGCTCTTATCTTTGGCATCTCTTTTCGATCGCATTATCACCTTGAGTGCAAAGAGGTATGTCAACCATATTGGTGAGCCACAGTCATTCCACCATGATCGACTCTACTGGCATACTTTAAAAAAAACCCAACAACAACAAATGGTTCAGTGACGCAGTCAGAAACTGTTATGAAATTATGAAAATGCAATCTCCACACGAACTACCTTGGAAAGTCAGTGGGAGACATTTTCCTCAAAAGTAGCAAAATATCTGAAAATAATTTTCATGTCAGGATTCAGCTGGATTGTTTGAAGTGGGAAGCAAAGGCACAAAGAGACAGACGCAGTTTACAGTAACACAGTGACAATACATGCTGTTTATTTCAGCTTAGTGCAGTCAACGCTTTCCTCTCGAAAAAACAGCAGGACAGAAATCCACAGGTTGTAGTAAATACAGTAAGTAATGATAAGAATGCATCAGGAACATTATACATTATACAGCCCCATTTTATGTATAAAATTAATCTCACAATTATATATGATTAACCTCATAATATCACTTACTGCATGTGTTATTCATTTTACATACTGTAAGGGTGCCAATAATTCTGGAGTTGACTGTATATTGAGTCCCTTTAATGTAAAATTCTGAATTAAAGACATTGATCAGTGAACACTGTCAAGGAAAATTGCTAGCCCCCCTGCAAAACTCCAGGGGGTGGAGTCAGTCCTGATTTAGCTCCTCCTACCTGGCAGGATGCGAACCAATAGTCCAGAGGGTGGAGTCTGGACTGGATTAGTGTGTTTGTTGTTCCGTGTTGTACAGCAACTCATGGGTTAGGGGTCAGTGTTAGGCTTATAGGAGGAGTCCAGCTCCAGGATCAGGTCCACCTACACCCCTTGAACTTTTGCAGTGAGGACTATTTTCTTAATTGGACTGAATTCCTAAGAGATATTCATATGTTCACCCTGATTGTTGGAAAGTTACAGAGAACTGTGAAGAAACATGTAAACTAAGGTATGTGTTACTGATGTTCATTTCATTCTTGCTGGTTTAACAAAGATTTTAAAACTATTTAAATGTGAACTTCTTTACAGTACAAAATGGATGGAATTTATTGGTGAAATTGGGACACAATTGTCTTGTACTGAACTTTTGGATCTTATCATGATGAATACAGTTCCTACGTCAGGAGAAAAACATACAGTCAGGTAAATAAAGCTAAAAAAAAAACCCTAGCAGGCATTCTGGAGGAACAGTAGCTCTTACTTATGTATCTCTTTTAGCAGGCGTAAGTCCATTATTTAATACCCTGAACAACATAAACTCACCCACACACACAAAGCAAACCCTTTTGCTTCTGGTCACAGTGACACCTACATTAACAGGAAATGAAGGCAGGCCGAAAGCCAATGCTAATGAGATGTCAGAAACACAACATAAACACAGACACCTAATTATAATTAAAATGCTGCCTTTATTTGGGGAGTGAAAATGCACATCATTTCAGTGGCATCTAAACAATAACACACTAACACTCTTCCATTAGCAGACAATCTCTAACGTGTGTGTCAGCTTGGCTTCACTGTTAGCACTGCCTGGCTGGGTGGTATTTTATTACAGTTATAAATAGGACAAGAGAGAAGATATAACAGCCAACAGCCAACTATTCTTAAAAGAATCTGCAGACCAGGTTCTTTTAGACATCAATCCATGAATGAAACATATCTGCATGGACACATGCTTTGACTGAGGAATGATTTGCTCTCTGGAACAATTGTCCAGAGATGACCTCTGAGGTTCTGTGGTCATTCTCGCTCTCAGGGAAATGTAATATGAAAGAATAAAAGAAAAAAACAAAGGTACTGAAGTGTAGATTTTCTTGTTGCTGGAGTGGTTTCCTCAAGAGTACATGTTTTGAAACGTTACCTAAGAGTTAAGCCACACAACTGGACCTTAAGAACCACCGCTGTACCTTTAATTAGATTTTATCGTAAAGCTTCCCAGATAAATGATATCATCTAAAAGTACAAAAGATGTACCAACCAGGAGCTTTATACATCTTGTGTAGGTTTCATCTGTTATTATCAAGGAAGAATTCTCCAAACTCAGGCCTTAATTCTGCAATCCTGCCATGAAGGGGATTGTGGCATATTATTAAGAATATAAGTATAAGCAGCATATGTATATATACATATAATAATCACAACACAATGAATTCTTGATTCTGACTGGTCAGAAGGTCAGTTTAATTGTTTAATAATTAATTAATTTATAATAATAATAATAATAATAATAATAATAATAATAATAATAGGCGGCAGTGGTGGCTTAGCAGCAAAGGCTCTGGGTTGCTGGTTGGAAGGTCAGAGGTTCAAGCCCCTGTGCTGCCCCTGTTGGGCCCCTGAGCAAGGCCCTTAACCCTCTCTGCTCCACGGGCGCTGTATCATGGCTGACCCTGCGCTCTGACCCCAACTTCCTGACATGCTTTGATACAGTATCTCACAAAAGTGAGTACACCCCTCACACTTTTGTAAATATTTGATTATATCTTTTCATGTGACAACAC
>JANDJT010000148.1:4920930-4934181 GCA_024331685.1 Stegophilus panzeri
GTCACATGAAAAGATATAATCAAATATTTACAAAAATGTGAGGGGTGTACTCACTTTTGTGAGATACTGTATGTGAAGAAACACATTTCACTTTGCTATAATGTATATGTGACTAATAAAGCCTCATAATAATAATAATAATAATAATAATAATAATACATTTTCTATAACAGCAGCTTTGACAATAGTTCCGGCCGTAAATCACATGACAGGTTCATATTAATGCACTTCTTTTAATACAGTATTGATTTTATAGTAACAGCTTATTCACAGTAGTGAAGTTTTCTGTAAGGAGATTTCTATTTAACATTTTTGGAAGGAGTCTCCAGTATCACCGCTGTGTAGCAGTAAGCTTTTCCGTCTAAAGAGAGTCTTCAGAACGGATGATTTAGCACTTTTTGGCTTTGGAGTAACATGATGAACTGCTTTTTCTTTTTCATCCTATTAACTTTAAAGAGAGAGAAAAAAGAGAGGCCGGTGAGGTAACGTAAGTGATAACAGGAACCAAGTTGTTTCATGTAACTGTAAATGGATAAAACGTACGATGTGCTGTTACCATGAGCAGTAGAAAAGAAGTTCTAGGAAAACCTAATTCAAAAAGACACATTGGAGATTAGTTATGACTCATATTTATGTATTAATGAAGCTGTATCAATAAAAGAGCTTGGGTGACTGTGTAGTTTGGAGAATGAAGCCATGCAGCAACTGGGAGATTAAAATGTTTCCAATGTTTGTTTGTTTTTTTTTAGTTTTTTTTTAAGCTACAAGTGTGTTTCTGGAGCTTAAGCTTCCATCCTGCAGTTCTGTCATGAAAAAGCGAGACAGAGACAAAGATCCAAGCTGACAATGAACTGATTGTGCATCAGCCATGAGACTGAGACAGACTTGTGGACATGTGGATGTGAAAACCTGTCACTCATCCTAAACATAAATCAATATTGACATTCTGCTCAATCATATTATATTAATAGAGTGAACCGAGACGTTGCATGGAACTCAAACAAAGAAACCCCAACAAAGAAAAAAGTGATATTAAAAGCATCAGAGTATCCCCAGGAAGCCCAGAACCCTCAAGCAGCATACCAAGTCTATGACATAATAAGGACAAAACTGGCAAAGCGCCTTGTCTGAATATTTATTTGACAGTTATTTAGGCAGTCTGATGATGCGAGTTACCACCTTTTAAAAGTGACCGCTCGTATTGTCAAACATAAGTGAACCCCAATCACCATCTCAGACTTCATACTCAACATCAGTGACTCTCTGGATGAAGAGGCACAGCATGTAATTCTACATACAAGCATTTCTGAGAGAATATTTTTCCTCTCTAAAAGGTGAACAGAAGAGTGTACAGGGTCAATTATAGATGGCAATGGATTTGATGTGCACTTAAACGGAGTGCAGGCAGTAAAACGTACCAGTCTGCTCCACACATCACTTATCTTTATGTGTAGTAGGCCACTGGTGCTGCTTCAGCTCTCCGGATTATGACAGCAGACTTGAAGCTGCAGTTACATTTATTAATTTGGCTGACATTTTTACCCACAGTGACTTAATTTGAGACACAATACAACCCGTGCACACAGTTGAGCAGCTGAGGGTTTTTGCTAAAGGGACAACAGCAGCCTTCTGTCAATGTTGGGATTTGAACTGACATTTGAATCTCCCAATTATGAGCTCTGAACCTTAACCACTAAGCCGCCACTTTCCTGTACTACGTCCCATGCATCTCTCCTGTTTATGTTTATGCATTCTCAATAGTTTTGACCAATTTGATGAAACATCTACTTCCTGTGTAGTATGGTAGTGCACCAATAGTGTTGCTGCTTCACAGCACCAGTGTCCCTAGTTTGATCCTGTGGTCCGGTTACTGTTTTTATGGACTTTCACATGTTTTCTGTGTGGGTTTCCTCTGGTTTCTGTCTCTGTACAAAACCATGCATGTAAGCTGGTTGGCTATGCTAAAATTTTCCTGCCAACAGTTACATGTCTTTTAATTAATTAAAGAACATATTCATATTTGTGTCACTGTATATTTACATTAAATTTGGAACTTCTACAAAACAAGTTAGTCCTTATGTTATATCAGCTACATCCCCCTCTGAAAGTATTGGAATGGCAAGGCCAATTCTTTTGTTTTTGCTATACACTAAAGACACTTAGGCTTGAGATCGAAAGATGAATATGTTTAATGTTTAACGCATCTAGTGTTAAACGACGTAGAACCCGGCAGCTTTGGTGACAGACCAGCCAATTTTGTGATGCTTTTCCTGGCTTGTACTGCAGCTTCTTTTAGTTGTTGTTTGTTTTGGGGGTTTCTCCTTTCAGTTTCCTCTTCAGGGGGTGAAATGCATGCTCAGTTGGGTTAAGGTCTGGTGATTGACTTGGCCCTTTGTTAAGTTGGTAGTGTGTTTTGGGTCACTGTCTTGCTGCATGATGAACTTCCTCCCAATTAGTTTGTAGGCATTTTTCTGTAACTTTGCAGACAGAATGTTTGTGTATATTTCTGAATTCATTCTGCTGCTACCATCATGAATTACATAATCAATAAAGATTTGTCAGCCTGTTCCAGAAGCAGCCATGCAAGGCCAAGCCATGACTCTACCTCCACCATGCTTGACTGATAAGCTTGTATGCTTTGGATCATGAGCAGATCCTTCCTTCCTTTCTCCATGCTTTGGTCTTTCCATCACTTTGGTAGAGGGTAATCTTGGTTCCAGAAATGTTGTGGCTCATCCCTGTTTGTCTTCTTTGAACGGTGGATTGTGATACATTCACCCCTGCCCTATGGAGGTTGTTGGTGATGTCACTGACTGTTATTTTGGGGTTTTTCTTCACAGCTCTCACAATGTTTCTGTCAACTGCTGTTGTTTTCAAAGTCTGGTTGTTAGTACACCAGTGGTTTCTTCCTCTTTCTGGACATTCCAAATTGTTCTATTGGCTATGCCCAATGCTCAATTTTCCCTCTTTTCTCAGCTTCAGAATGGCTTGCTTTTCTCCCACAGGCAGCTCTCTGGTCTTCATGTTGGTTTATCCCTTTTAACAACAAATGCAATCGCACATGAAACCCAGGGTTCAAACCAAGAGTCGACATTCAGAGCTATTAATTGTTTAAACAATTAATCTAACAGAGCACACCTGGGCAACAAGAAACACCTGTCAGTCAAATGTTCCAATATTTTGAATCACTTGAAGAATGGGGTGGGTTCAAACCAAAGAGGCAATGTTCTAAGCTGTTTAACACATCTAGATGTAAATATCAGGAAATGAAAGCTGAAAGGAAAACTTTCCCATTGCAGAAAACCTACTGACTCTTACAAAGTGCTGACACTGGAGTTTAAAATGTTAAATAAATGTCTCCTTACAGAAAATGTCACCATATCAATGAATGTGTGTTTTATTATATTATGTTATTATATAATATATTATTATTATAATACTAAGTAATAGTGCACCAAATAATGAAATGGATGAAATCAGAAATCATGTATAAAAAAAAACCTAGGTGGGGTGGTATGCAGCTCCAGTGTACTGGGTTTGATTTCTCCAGCATATGATAGATTGTACTGGTGACTCTAAAAAGAAGGTGCTGCTAGCCTGTACCTCAGTTGCTTTCAGCAGTTCTTGTCCTACATAATTTATTTATCTTTGGATTCAACTCTGAAGAATCTGAAGAATTTGTAATGAAACATTTCTGAGCAGAGTACTCCAGTAAAGGGCTGTACCAAGAGTACTTGTGAGTGCAGGATGGCTTTGAGATTACTTTGCTTTTCCCTTTATTTATTGCTTCTCTTGATGCCTCAATAAACTTGATCAAGTGCTTGGACATCTGTGGGGTTTGTCTCTATTTGAATGAAGAAGCCACTCAGCAGCTTGGGATATAAAACCCTCCCACTTCCCTCAGCTACTTTATGTCAACACTAACAATGCTGTTATTCTTATCTAGTGTGCATTTTATAGTTGACCTCAGTGGATTGGTTCTGAAGTTGGGAAACACTAAAAGGTTCCTCGGTTCACATCAAATCGTGACAGAAAGAAGGAACTACAATCTACTAGAAACACCAATGGTTTACATCTTATATTGTCGAGTTTGCATCCCATACTTAATGTCATAGGTAGTTTTACCCCCAAGTGTCTGACTGATTGAGGTTCTTCACTAATGACCAGAAGGTTATCATCTCATAAGCAAATCTCATCAGATGATCTTGGATTGTCAGTTTCTGTATCACTGTGTCTTCAGATAAATGTTGCTACCAAATGAATGATCGTAAAACATCACATTCAAAAGGCTACTTCTTAGATTGAGACCTTGTCATGGTGAAGAAGCTTGTGTTCTTTGAGGAACCTTAGTGCTATGTCACTTGCTGAACAAATCTAAGGGGAGTGGTCAGATAAAGAGCGATCCTAAAGACCCCCATGAAAGATACAAAAAAGACCAAGTGTACCTTGCTTAGATTAGGGCTACCATTCGATGAATACCTGGGAGTGGAGACAGAAGGCAAGTGTCTGGTGGTTCACTGATGTAACCCGTTTATATTATCGTGATTATGGAGCCATTTTGTGGGCGCATCACATGGGGGTAAGGTGTAATGCCAGTCAGGCTGGCTTAAAACCAGCTTTAGACAGCTGCCGCAGTCTTTTAAGATTATTACTTGTCGGACTGTAAAAGATGATCCCACTGAAATCTTGGCAGAATTTTATAACAGACTGTGTGATTGCATATGTTCTCCATGTCAGGTGGAGGACGATGAAGATCCTCTAATGATAGACCTGTGAGTAAAGTAAATGACTACATTCTGCTTACGTCATCCACCATGGCTTTGCAGTAAAGGGGCTAGAAACATTCTTCAAAGTGAGTTGGATGAACATTGTAGCAATGCTCGCTCATACTCTGCATACTCAGGAATCAGTAATTTCCTACACTGCCAGAACTTTGTTACCGGCTGTCTTCGGTCACAATGGCACTTTATCATTATCTCAGCTCACAAATAATGAATAATTTTACGATGTGCAAAGAAGAGGTAGAAATTCTCACCTTGCCATGTCTCTGTGTTTAGTTCATTCACCTGATTTGAATTTAGGATTTATGTCGTTTTATTTGTCCAGACAGTAGTATCTCCTGGGGCTACCACAGCTCATACAGAAAATCAGTGGATCCAAAATAAATAAACCAACCTGCTTCAACAATGTTTATACATTAACTAAAGCTTTTTGCTTGGAATTTGTAGCTAGACAGTTCTTATTATATGTATGAATTTATTCAAGTCTTCAGAAATAAAAGTGCCCCAGGTATTTTCTACATAAAACATGTTAAAAGAGTGTGCAAAGGTGTCAAGAAGACTACTTTGAGGAATCTACAACGACTTTAATTGAGACTTTTTCTAATTTTAAATGCATTATTTCATAGTTTTGGTGTCCTTCCATGCTGTGTAGTGGTCTTGGACCACTAAAAGCAAGGATTCCCATAACCCTGCAAATACAACCCCATCACTTTGGTTACTTTCATTATTATAGAAAGGTTAAGTTTCCAGTTGGTATGGGTCAGAATAGTGCCACATGATGCACCAGCTCGAGAGTTCAGAGAAGCATAGCAGCAGGTGTTGACATCTAAAGCAGTCCTAAATTTAATTGGGCATCAGGGGGATTGTCACTAATGGCACATCTACAGTCAGAGCAGAAGGGTGTCAACAACTCACACACAGAGGAGATATGCAAACTCAGAGGGCTTTAATGACTAAACATGGAATAGTGAAAAACAGTGGAGCTAAATTTAGGACCACATGACCTCATGATATACTTAAGGGCACCTTTCCCAAAAATGTTAATCATTCTACCTAGTGAAATCAATACTGAAAACAACTGGAGCCATACTGTATATACAGTTGAGGTAAATTCTGACCAGTTTTGAATGTTATAAATGAAATAAAAAGTTTGTCAGCATGAAATTTCAATGCCATGGAGCAGAGGCATGGCTGTGGCTCAGGTGGTAGAGCGGGTTGTCCACTAATCGTAGGGTTGGTGGTTCGATTCCCGGCCCACATGACTCCACGTACTGAAGTGTCCTTGGGCAAGACACTGAACCCCAAGTTGCTCCCGATGGCAACTTAGCGTCTTGCATGGCAGCTCTGCTACCATTGGTGTGAGTGTGTGTGTGTAAAGTGCTTTGTGGAACCACTAAGGTTAAAAAAAAGCACTATATATGTGCACATTTACCAGGTGAATACAGAAAAAATAATTTTCAAAAACAGGCAGTGGAATGGACTGGAATGGACTGTATTGTTGATTCCTATTGCTGAGCTCCTAAATTGGCAGTGAGTTTGGGTTTTTGTAACATTGTTTTTGTAATGTAGTAGCTTACAATAATAAAGTTTATTTTTTTCAATTAACAATAATAAACCTAGTAGTAATGCGAGCACTGCTGTTTAACAATTGGTTATAGTCACAATTTTTTTGGCAATGAAAATAATTAAGACACAGTGGCACAGTGGGTATTGTTGCTACCTCACAGCTCGAGGGTCCTGGATTTGATCCTGCCATGCAGTGGACTGGTGTCTCATCCAGGGTGTATTGGTACCTCAGGCTCAGTGTTTCCAGAATAGGCACCACCTAAAGCGGTTACCGAACATGAACGAATGAATGAATGACTGCTCCTGGCTTAGCCAATTGTAATATTTACTGAATAATAATAAATTAAAATATCAGTGTTTTCATCATATTTAGTATTTGGTCTTAGGTCTCAATGACAATATGATGGCACTATAAAGTTCTACTACGTCTCGGACGGTCCGCAACACTTACAATCTTTTTAAATTTGTTAATAAGTTTTGACAACAGTGTCGTGTGTGACGAGCTCGCCATGTTTCCTGTTAAAATCCATCGCACCTTGCGACCGCTTCCCGATCCAACCGTGTGAATGATTTCAATACTTTCTTCTTTTGTCAAAGGCGTTCTTAAAGACTATCTGAAAAAAATATATATATAACATAAACTGTTTTGTGAAAAATGTGAAAAAAAAAAAAAAAAAAAGTTAATTTCCCCTATGTATAGAGACTTTTGGGACACCCTGTATTAGAATGAATAAAGCTTCAGGCTGATGTGCATGCAGCCCTATGATTTATTGTATATGTGGGTAAAAGTAAATTGTATCCAACCCTCTCTAGTGTTAGGAGACTGATTTTTATTGAAATTTATGGAGGCTTTTTGATGGCTCACATATTGCTGTCAATAGTCTGAAATGATCTGGCTCAAGTTTAGAGATAAAACAGAGCCATGCAATTCGATTACAGTTGCACTCGTCTACAACTTTAATACATTACTTAATGCAGAACACACACTAGACTGAAACACTGTGACAATCCCAGATTGTTTCTTAAAGACAAGATTTGGTCCTAGACACTTGGCATGAGTTAAAAGCTGAACACAATGCACAGGATATCTATAATGGCTTATCTCTGGCACAATTTACATGAACTACTGCTTCTAGAAACACTGACAAGTCAGTAATCTCTGCACATGGAAGTTCTTTTGACTCTTATATCCTACTAATGGAGTGGAAACAGGAAACATATGGCACTCAATAACAATATGGCTTGCTTCCTCTTTATGATGTTTCTCTTTCATATAAATATATAGTGATTTGTTTTGTCTCGTGAATACGACAGATTTGGATATGACAAAGATAGCACATGAGCAGTGGCATAATGTGTGCTATGTACGTCTCAACAAAGAAACTTGCTAATTTTTTGCTAATTTGAAACACATTTGCTACAAAGCGACAAGATCAGCTGACTTCGTACATTTCTTCTGGTGATGTAAAATTCTCACAGTTTCTAGCAAGCTTATTGGATGGTGTTCAGTCAGTCTGAATGAATATTTTGACTTGTCCAAGCAAGAAAGGAGTATTTAGATGCATTAACAAGGATCAAACTGGTAATCTACGATTGCAGTGACATTTAGCTCTTTGGGTATTAAAAAAAGAAATCTTTTAGCTCATTTAACTTTTTAAAACTAAGCTTTTCGTTTTATAATTTTCAACATTGAATCTAAGAACACACGCATTCAACCATTCAAAAAAGTGTTAGCCCATCCCCATCTCATTTTTTATACAGTTTGTTTGCTGAATTTTACTCTTAAATGAGAGCAAATGCACAAAATGTGGTTACCTAGCAGGAGGATATTATAATAATTTATTAATACGGTTCTTTTTTTACACTGATTGGTAATCAATGTCACAATATCCATCCATCTATTTTCCATACAGCTTATCCTACACAGGATCACGGGGAATCACTATCCCAGGGAACTCGGGGCACAAGACCGGGGACACCCTGGACGGGGTGCCAACCAATCGCAGGGCACAATCACACACAGTCAATTTGGAAATGGTAAACAGCCTACAGCGCATGTCTTTGGACTGGGGAGGAAACTATTGTACCCAGAGGAAACCCCCAAAGCATGCGGAGAACATCCAAGCTCCACCCACACAGGATGGAGGCGGGATTCGAGCCCCCAGCCCTAGAGGTGTGAAGCAAACGTGCTAATCATTAAACCACCATGCTCCCGATCACAACATCATTAAAAATGAATAAAAAAGAATGAGACAACTTCTTCTTCTTCTTCTTCATTTTCTTCTCATGATCATGAATTATAATAAATATTTTAGTGATTATTTTTAAAGGCAAAGTCTAGTTATGGTGGTTGGAACAGGCAAATATATTGATTGCTGTAGATCAGTTTTTACATTTTTAAGTTAATTATCTGAACTATACACGTAGATTGTCATGAGGGGCACTATACGTATATGTTTTTAAAATGTCTTTTATCTTTACATGCATATTTGCAACACAGATGTCCCAAACGTCCCTCAATCATGATATCACCGAAAACAACAATGTTGCGTTTGCGTTCTTTTCCTTAGTAAACAACTTTTATGCTATGTTCTTGAGATGTAAACTGTGCCCATGTTGGATAGACGTTTGTGTGATATCCGGGCTTATTGTGAAAGACAGCATGGTTGTTACGGCTTCTTCTCAACAGGAGTCCACAGTGAGTACTGTCACTTTTTTCTCCTCAATCCGTCAATTCATGATCTAATTTATATGCTGGACCGTTCATAATAATTCATGATGTATCCAAAGCAATTTCAACACAATTCACTTCAGAAGGCATTATATTAATGTCTTTTGAAAGGCATCAATGAGACATATTAGTGTATATGACAACCAATTACGTTCTTTATCCAGCCTCCTGAGTTCGAAGCAATTTCCTCACATACAGCAGGTCAAAGTAATTTGCCATTCTGTCTGTGAGCCACGCACATGACCATCACCCGAGTGCTGAGATCATGCTACACGTAAACTGGACCAAGTCTGAGAGATGCTGAAGTGTGAAACAGCACACCTTCAACTCCATGAAGTTAAGAGGAAAAAAAAAATAAAAAAATTTCATTAGTGGAAAATGTTCAGAGATAAACGGAGAGCTGCTGGAGTCCATCAGGCGAATCAGATGGAGGTTGTCTCTTTATGAGATAGCCACATGCTCTCTCTGGCACGGTGCTTCTTTAATTGGAGGCTGAATTGAACTATTACATTCTCATCAAAGGTCAGGATCTCCATCGTAGGCCATCTGATTCTGATGAGAGAGGTGGGGGAGCAGATCTGTCCAGCTCATTCTCAGAGAATGATAACACAGTGTGGTTTAGAGGAATGACCTCCGCTAAGGTCAAGACATATGAGACTTTTAGTGTGCTCGTGCAGTGGCTAAAACATGGCTGAATGCTAGCTTTTCTTTTCTTTTCTTACTTTCTTTTTGGACTTTTCCCCAATTTTCTCCTGCCACTTCCCACCCACCATCTAGCTCTCACCTATCATACGACAGCTACCAACCAGGGAGGATGAAGGAAGACACATGCTTCCTCCGTGACACATGAAGCCACTGCACCTTTTCAAAATGCTTCTCATGTTGTGACACAGAGCGGCGTAACACACTCGGAGCAAAGTGCTATCCGCCCTCTTCTACATACATGAGCTGACAGATGCTCATGAATGCCTAGTGTCACTTTGATTGACAGGGGAGAGAGAGTATACCTCTTATGCCCCTACACACAGCCAGTTTTGCACTCTTGGCTCTTGCCCACGTATGGCTGTGGCATCGTCAATATTTGAACTTGTGTCTTGTTTGAACGTAAATTATGAACGTTTAGTAAATGAGGGATTTTTGGATTTGGGGCTTTATTTATTTATTTATTTATTTATTTATTTTTTTTTTTAAATATTTGGAAATTAAGTTTCATAACTCTAGGATGGAATCCAATCAGAGCCACACAAAATAAAATAAAGATTTATTTATTTATTTATTTTTGG
Organism: Stegophilus panzeri; assembly: GCA_024331685.1. Lineage (NCBI taxonomy): Eukaryota > Metazoa > Chordata > Actinopteri > Siluriformes > Trichomycteridae > Stegophilus > Stegophilus panzeri. Next base: position 4,931,292 of record JANDJT010000148.1, read on the forward strand.
AGAAAAAGCTGGCCCAATTACACGTTCCATGTATTTTCTTTCTTAATATCTAAACATATCTAAAAATATGTAGGTTTTTTATTTTATTTTATTTTATTATTTTATGATATCATATTTTCACAGTTTGGAGGAAGAACAAGTCAAATATCCATGAACGCGTGAATCACTGGGCAATGAAGTGTTGGACACAGCTGGGAAAACTTTATTCCATGGACAAATCAGTAGATAAAATAATTTGCTATTTTATGACTATATACTGCGTAATAAAAGGCAGAAAATGATGAAAATGTACAGTAGCCCTCGACTGTGATAAGAGTTTATTCTTCTATAAATAATGCCCTTGCCTAACACCAGTCAGCTGCTTTGTTGTTTCATGTCACTTAAAAAATACTCAATAATTTACCATCTATGCTGTTTACCTGAACTTGCCAATCAACCACCATGCAGTACAATCAGGCTGTTATGTGTCAGTGTCTGCCAATCACAAAGTTTTACACATCTTCAGGTTCAAGGCAACAACTTTATCCAGAGCAAAGATTTATTTATGTCTCTATTTCTATCACACACTCTAGAGCTGTAAATGCAAGTGCTTAAATTTGTAGTGTAAAAAAAGGCACTGATCTACTGTAGGTCACTGTCATAAAGTCTCAAGAGCCACACTAAGAAATTCAGTTGTTGTTGTTTTTTTTTTTTTTACTCATTTTGGGAATGCTATAGGATAACATGTTTATAGTCAGAAGGAAAAAAGGATGAATCCTCAATAGCAAGACAATAAGATGGTAGAGAATTCCCATCTCAAGAGAAACGGCTGAAAAAACAGGACACTGAGACAAGGCAGGAGATGAAATCAGTGCATTATTTACCATATATATGAATACACCACGTACACTGCAGGACAAAAGTGAGAACTGAATTAAAATGCAGACTATTATGTATTACTGTCTGCCATTCCACTGGGGCAGCGGTGGCTTGGCTGTTAAGGCTCTGAGTTACTGATGGGAAGGTCGGGGGTTCAAGCCCCAGCACTACCAAGCTGCCACTGTTAGACCCTTGAACAAGGCCCTTAACCCTCTCTGCTCCAGGGGTGCTGTATCATGGCCGACACTGCACTCTGACCCCAACCTCCTAACATGCTGGGGTATGCGAAGAAAAGAATTTCACTGTGCTGTAATGTATACGTGACCAATAAAGACTCGTTATCATTATCATTCCCAAAGTTTTGGGCATCTTGAGATTCAAAGAATTTTATACGTCATGAGCTGCTGCAAATATAAGGTTGTTTAAAAGTCACAGCATTGTGAAATTGCAACACTTTGGGACAATTCACAGCAGATCTTTTCCCTCAAACTTTCATTTATAGAAGCATTTCAGTCCATACAGACTTTGTAAGACATGGGGGTATACACAATTCAGCTTCCTGCTGAGCGTCTCTATTTATATGCGTAAAATGAACCATAAATGCCTGAGATATATCCACCTTACGACATGGATTATTTTCCCACGACAGCATATCCTGTGAGGGAAAATTATTAATTTTTACTTTGTAATAGTTTTGTTCTTGTTCTGTTCATGTTCATCACAGGATAATTCCTAAGAAGGTCATGTCATGTCATTTAGATTAGTACAGAATGTTTATCTGCTTACAGAGACACAAACATGTTCTTCTGTTAAGGGTTCGACCCTGAAACAAAGCCTGTTTGAACTGCCTCAAACTGCTCCTTATCGGTACATATAAGTTTATCATGCCCTGCGCTTCATATATATAGTAGATGTTCAGCACAAGCGCCCCAGAGCTCTCTCATTCTTCTATCCTGTATTCTTCTATCCTGTATTCATCTATCCTGTATTCTTCTATCCTGTATTCTTCTAACCTGTATTCTTCTATCCTGTATTCTTCTATCCTGTATTCATCCTTCTGTAATAAACCTTTTCATCTGAGAGGACGAGTCTGCGAGTGTTGTCTAATTTCTACCACACTTCACACACTCTTCGCTTCGCTGTCCGTCCGATCTCACACTTCACTCACAGGAGGTTTTATTACGAGAGAAAATAATTTAAAACTAAAGAAGCGAGACTAAAAATCTGAATAATAAAAACTAGAAAAAACGAACAGGCTGTGTGATATGACCACACGATACTGACACCGTGATCAATTATGTGTATATATATATATATATATATATATATATATATATACACATACAAATATATGATACTTTTGTCGATTCTCTCAGCGCTACGAGTAAAACCTCTGTCTAATGGATAATACACAGAATTATTCCTGTGTGTGTAAATGTTAGTTTAGTTAAAGTTTTAAATATCTCAGTGGAAAAGAATCGAATAATGAGGAGATTTTTGAGATTTTTTGAAAAAACAAGGTATTTTTTTCTCTTTCTGTTCCTCCTTCAGAAACAGCGCTGAAGCTCAGAGAATTAAACACGACTCTTCTTCAGGCTGAATGAAAGACTTTCCTTTTGAACATGTTGAGAAATCCTGTAGGCTCAAACACACACACACACACACACACACACACACACACACACACACCATTGTTCTCCAAACAAAGCAGACGGCAGCGAGACGAAAGGAAAAGCACTGCAGATATTGTGTTTTAGGTTTTGTAAATTATTCATGAAAGCGGTTTGATGATATTTTATTCATGGCCTTGGCGTCCGGCTCTAACGCTGAGAACGAGTGTGTGTGTGTGTGTGTTTCCTCACAGAGAGACTTATTAAACACAGCAAGGTCACTGTTCTCACTTTCTCACTTACTGACCTCACTTTACAATCAACCAACAGCTGAACACACACACACACACACACTCACACACTCACACACACACACACACACACACACTCACACACACACACAGACACACACACACACACAC
>JANDJT010000148.1:4934766-4981910 GCA_024331685.1 Stegophilus panzeri
CAGCCAATCTGCATTTTTAATTAGCAGTTATTGCTTCTGCTTAATATGCAAGTGCTACCCTGGGCCAAATGGGAATCCTTACAAAAAGAGTGAAGGAGAGGGAGGAAAAAAGGGGAAGAGAGAGAGAGAGAGAGAGAGAGAGAGAGAGAGAGAGAGACACACACATACACACACAGAGAGAGAGAGACACACACATACAGAGAGAGAGAGAGAGAGAGAGAGAGAGACATACACACATACAGAGAGAGAGAGAGAGAGAGAGAGAGAGAGAGACACACACACACATACACAGAGAGAGAGAGAGAGACACATACAGAGAGAGAGAGAGAGACATACACACACAGAGAGAGAGAGAGAGACACATACAGAGAGAGAGAGAGAGAGAGAGAGAGAGACATACAGAGAGAGAGAGAGAGACACACACACACATACAGAGAGAGAGAGAGAGCGAGAGAGAGAGACACATACAGAGAGAGAGATACACACACATACAGAGAGCGAGAGAGACACACACACATACAGCGAGAGAGAGAGAGAGAGAGAGAGAGATACACACACATAGAGAGAGAGACACACACACACACACACACATACAGCGAGAGAGAGAGAGAGAGACACACATACACACACAGAGAGAGAGACACACACACATACAGAGAGATAGAGTGAGAGAGAGACACACACACAGAGACACACACACACATAGAGAGAGAGAGACACACACACACACACAGACACACAGGGAGAGAGACACACACACACAGGGAGAGAGAGACACACACACACACAGATACACACACACACACACATACAGAGAGATAGAGAGAGATAGAGAGAGACACACACATACAGCGAGAGAGAGAGAGAGAGAGACACACACACACACACACAGATAGAGAGAGAAAGAGAGAGACACACACACACACACACACACACACAGAGACACACACACACACACACACACACATACAGAGAGACAGAGAGAGAAAGAGAGAGACACACACAGAGATAGAGAGAAAAAGAGAGAGAGAGACACACACACACACACACACACACACACACACACACACACACACACACACACAGACACACACACACACACATTGGTGTAGTCACTCACCCATTACCTGCTCATTTTCCTTGACTTACCTTACTTCACACTGGTGCCTGGCCACACCCCTACTGCTGCATTATAATTGTTCAACCTGCAGTTATATAACACAGCGCTTGTATCATAACGACACTAGAATAAACCAGAATAAGATGCAGTTTATTCACTGTCCCACAGTCTCATCTCACATTTCTATTGAGCTTTGTTGTAATTACAGCTGGCTCGACTTTGTACATCTCACTCCCTAAAGAATTAACGACCTTGTTCTAGAACATATAGCTTCTATAACTGTACAAACGGCAAAATACACCGAGGAACGAAAAGAAATGCTATTAGACAGAATTAGACGTTAGAGCTGTATTCCAAGAAGGAAGACATTTCCACAGTCTGCCATCGGAGATTCTCGTATCTGAAGAGGATTGTATAAATTGCTATGAGGGAAGAACATAAAAACAGCATTAGACTATAATAGGGATGGGAAGTATCATCTCAAGAGTGAGGACTCAGCTAAAAAAAACTTTATTCAGTGGAATTAGTTTTCTAATGTCAAGATAAAGCAGGGGATAAAACAATGTGTTACTTCGTCATCATATATTGCAGGATGAATGTGAGAATTGGAGAAATGTTTTTTTTTTTTTTTAGAAGAACTGATTCTTCTATAAATGAAGTCCTTGTCAAACACCAGTCAGCTTCTTCGTAATGTCACAGAAGCCCTAAGAGGCCATGCATTATTATTTTCCTTCTTTTGTTCTTTTTCTTATTGTGTACTCGACGTAACAGCATGTTAACAGCATGTTAAGCTTAGCGCAGTCCCGCAGCATCGTGGATGAACTCGTTCAAGCTGAAATATCTGTCGGTGATCGACAACTTCCTCATTCGCGTCCAATGCTTGAGAAGAGTACACCCCTCGCTCTTAATGCGGAGCTAAAGTCCATCTCTACAGCGGGCAATTAATAAATTAACGATGGCGATGGCGAAGACGCCGATTTCTCATGGTACAATTACGTCGTGAGAAAACACAATTGTGTTCACCCACTCGAGTTTCATTCTAGAGGAACATTTTATTTATTTTATTTTTTATTGGTAGCACTAACAGCCTGAACGTGTTTAATCATTCATTTTATTATTTTTTTTCCTCAGAGTGTTTTTCATTCGTTTCTGTCGCAAGCTGTTGTAAGGTTTTGAACAGACGACATTCTCAGAAAGCAGTTTCAGAGCCTGAGCTTGTTCACAGTAAATGGAAAGTTCTGGATGCGATTTTTTTTTTTTTTATTGTTTAGCATTTTATTCTTTGCACTTCACATGCAGTATTACTCTGATTAAAACAATATGAATCTGAACTTGATTAAAATCCACCTAAGTAATGTCGCAACTTCTCATCAAACTGTTTCCATGTATGCAATCAGACACACCTCCTAGCCAACCAATCAGCATTCGCCTGATGCACAGCACTGAAGTCAGCTTGTGGGAGAATTGCGCGCTAGGACGTCTCCGAGTCTCTGCGTGCCACATTTACACATGATCCTCCTCTCTGCATTGTGACGAAAATACGCACTAATGCAGAACTAGAAATCGGCCTTAACGCACACTTCCCCGAAGACACGTGAAGCTGCTCACAGGGCAACGCACATGGCACACTCAAAGGAAAGCGCTATCTGCCCTCTTCCTCATACGGTGAGTGAGTTCACAGATGCCTACGACTGCCTAGTATGACTGATTGGCAAGGTAGAATGTGTATCCCATCCCTCCTATGTGGCCAATTTTGCTCCCTTGGCCCCAGGCCATGGATGGCTTTGACATGTACAGAAATTATGAATATTCAGTGAATGGTGTATTTTTTTCCATATGATATGAATTCAAATTCAAGGCCTTGATGTTCGCATACAAGACCTTGTCTGGAACAGCACCCTCCTACCTCAACTCTCTCCTGAAGGCTTACGTTCCCTCACGCAATCTGTGATCAATTAACGACCGACGCTTAGTAGTGCCTACTCAGCGTGGCTCAAGGTCCCTTTCCAGAACCTTCACACTAACCGTCCCTCAGTAGTGGAATGAACTTCCAACCTCAATCCGGACCACAGAATCTGTCACTATCTTCATAAAACAGTTAAAGACCCACCTCTTCTGTGAGCACATAACTAACCACTAAAAAAAAAACCCAAATAAAACCCAACTCTGACACTTGCACCTCTACTCTGCGCACGTTGCTTCTTCTAGAACTCAATTATAAATCTTGTATGGTAGCACTACTTGTATTGTTCTCCACTTGATATATCACTTTGCTTGTATTTCCTAATTTTTAAGTCGCTTTGGATGAAAGCGTCTGCTAAATGAATAAATGTAAATGTAAATATGTAATTTCTGGAACTTTTCACGATATGGCAGAAGAACAAGCAGAGAATCATCAACGCTTGGATCATGGACAATGAGGTGATGGACACAGCCAGGAAAACTTTACCTCATGGATAAAAATGAAAGAAAGGTCACCTTTGATTGTTCTAAGAGCTGATTCTTCTCAAATTAAAGTTCTTATTGAACACCAGTCAGCTTCTTTGTTCTCTCATTACATTTTAGGAGGAATACTCAATAATGTGCTATCAATGCTGTTTATGTGAACTTGCCAATCAATCACTTCGTAGGACAATCAGACTGTTATATTTCACTGTTGGCCAGTCATAAAGTTTTTGCGCATTTTGATGTTCATGGCAACGACTTTATACAGAGAGAGGCGTGGAGTAAAAAGTCATGTCTGACTCGGGGAGTGGAGAGAAGAAAGTTTAATGAAAGAGCAGATACAATGGATCAGGACTGGACGTTTGTGCTCTGGCATTCTCTTTCCAGTAGGAAAGAGATTACAAGAAGGTACGAGTACACACTGCTCTCTGGGTCCACTCTTTCTTTTTCTGCCTTTTGTCCTGAGGACTGTCAGTAACACAGCTCCAGACTTGACCAACCATATCACACTGCAGGTACTGGTCATGCTCTATGTATACAATCTGTGATTATCACCATAATCTAGCAAGTTATTTCGTTCTTCACACTTTTGATTGTTATCCCAGTATGCTGAGTGCAAAAGTTTGCACACCGTTAATGATAAATTGTATCTTCATAAGCTAGAAATTGAGCTAGTTATGGTTCACAGACATCCCCTCATTATCGCAAGTAATACAAAATGGTCCAACAGTGTAGATTAAAATACTAAAAAAAAAATCAAAACAATTACAGTTAGACTTTTGCTTTCTGAACATGGCATAAAATATTCTCTAATAACTTGTAGCCTGAGCCTTTGCCTTAAAAACTGTCTCCAACGTCTTTTCTATCATAACATCAGCCATAACATTAAAGCCACTGAAAGGTGAAGTGAACAACATTGATGTTATCATGTTACAATGGCACCTGTCAAGGGGTGGGATATATAAGGCAACAAGTGAACAGTCAGTTCTCGAAGTTGATGTGTTGGAAGCAGAATAAATGGGCAAGCGTGAGGACCTGAGAGACTTTGACAAGGGCCAAATTGTTATGGCTAGATGACTGGGTAAGAGATCTCCAAAGCAGCAGGGTGTTCCCGGCATGCAGTGGTCACCAAAAGTGGTCCAAAGAAGGACAACCGGTGAACCAGCGCCTGGGTCATGGGCACCCAAGGCTCACTGATGCGCGTGGGGAGTGAACGTTAGCCCATCCTGGTCTGAGCCCATAGAAGTAACACAGATTGCTGAAATAGTTCATGCTGGCTATGATAGAAAGGTGTCAGAACACACAGCGCATAACAGCTTGTTGCATATGGGGCTGCGTATCTGCACACAAAAGCACCTACAATGGGCTTTCAAAAGTGAACATCTGAACTGGACCATGGAGCAATGGAAGAAGGTTACCTGGTCTGATGAATCACATTTTCTTTTACATCATGTTGATGGCCAGGTGTGTGTGTGTGTGTGTTTCGTACCTGGGGAAGAGATGGCACCAGGATGCACTATAGGAAGAAGGAAAGCCAGCGGCTTCTTTGAGAGTCTCTCTCTTTTCTATGGCATAATAAACACCCAGCATGTTCTTTTTCAGGTTTTAAATGTGCTCCATGAATAACATTTAGTTACTAAGTAAACAGTGCATTTTAGGATCTTATGAGCATACAGGTTAACACCACTTTGTTTCTTGGACATAGCTATAAAATAGTAAAAGTGTCTAGTGCACTATACAGTATAGCATACATGTATTGTGCATTTTCGGACAAACCAACAATAATTTCTGAACATTTAATCATGTACAGTTGGTGGTGATTCAGTTAATCCACCACTTCTCTTCTACCCACCCGCCCCACAGCCATCTTCCCTAAACCATACAGAGAACTACAACCTAGACCAATAAACATCATGGGACAGGGTGTTGAGCTGGTTAACCTACACATAACTTGCTGTCCACTTTGACACCTGGCTGTAAGGACAACTGGAAGGTCAACATGGAGGCTGTGTACAACTTTCTGAGGACACTCAGGTCCTTTGATGTTTGCAGCAAAATTTTGGAGAACCCATCTGTTGTTGCAAGTGTTGTCTTCTTTGCAGCAATATGCTGGGAGAGATCATTAGAGTAGGAGAAGCAAGGAAGCTAAACAAATGCATAAATAAGTCTGGCTCTGTATTGGGATACCCCTTGGACAGTTTTGAGGTGGATGTGGAAAAAAGGACACTAAACAAACTATTACCCATCCTGGACCATGAGTCCCATCCCCTCCATGACCTATTGGTCAAACAGCAGAGCACCTTCAGTAACTGATTCATTCAGCTCTGCTGTAGCAAAGAACAGTACAGGAGGTCATTTCTACCAAAAGCAATCATCCTGTACAACAATTCATCACTGTTCCAGGACATTATTGTGTATTAGATCATATTCCTCGAATGAGTTCATTGGGCATGTGTAGCATTTTTGCACTAGGTTGCATTATGTTTATTTCACTGTTGCTATTCATCATTATTGCATTATACCAAATACTGTGGATGCTACTGTGGATCCATTTGCATTATTTATTACATTTATTTATCTTTCATCTACTCTGTGGTTAATGTTTAGACCACCACTAAGTGAGGGAGACAGTCAGTCAGCAGCCCGGAGAAGCGGCACTACCAGAAACATCAGGTGCAAGCAGCTGCATTTTCAACGTTTAGAATATTCAAATATCCAAACGATATTGTTTTCATTTAAAAAAAAGATTATACATTTGGTATTACTTACTGTTAGCCTATTACGATTAGGTTCATACTGTAATGTGGGACAGATGATTAACTATTGCTTGTACCTATATAGGCTATATACGTATATATAATTTTTTTTTTAAATACTGTATTATAAGATCTAATGTTGTTAACAGCCATCAATAGCATTGCGTCATAATTTATTTTTATATAGTGAATGGTGTGTGAATTCGTATTTGGGAACTGTGCACGGTCGTGGGCCGGTCTGCATTTCAAAGTCCCGGGTCGTTTTTCAATCCCAGTCATAAATGTATATTTCTGAAATGTAATCTGGTAAAATTATAATCTTTTAGGTAATAGTTATATAGTAATAGTAATTTTGGATTACACTTCATCTTGTACAAAAAATACAAAAAAAGCACAAATAAAATGTGAAAACACAATTCTACAAAATCACAACCTCTGTATGTGTAGTACCTGGTGTGTAAGCAAATACGAGGTAAGATATAATGAGGTATTGTTAAAAACTCTGGCTTGAGCTTTATAGCCCCTTGCATGATTTGGATGGTTTATTTCTTTCGATTTTTGCAGAAATACAAAGAGTTGCCGCTAAAAAAAAACCTACAGCAGCTTTTCTGTGAGTCATTGGACAGCCATTCTCCACGTTTGATTGAAATCTTCAAATCCAAAAAGGGAAGGTTTGGTAAAACACTCACAAACCTTCTACACCAGGTTAATACAAAGGTGGGCTACATATTATATTAATATTAGCTTAAAATGTATGTCTTTTAATTGAATTGTTAGACTTATCTATTTATCTAAAATGTTTCAGGCTGTCCATGCAAAATGTTGGGTTTGCAAATGTACTTCTGCCATAAGTTCAACTAAAGCCATCTGTTACAGACTCTTTATTACACCTTTTTGTTACTCGTGGTTAAAGTTCATTTGTTAATTCATCTCCATTTTTGATAGACACAGGATGTTACAGCAATGCGAACTCTTATACTTCGTGGTCTCCCCATCCTCCTTGACGACGATGACTCAGAGCTCTTCCGACTGTGTTTTGTAAGTGTCTATAGTTTTGTTAGTTTTAGTTTCTGAATGGATTATTTTTATAATCTATAATCTGCATTTCTAATCTATATATTTTTTTCATTTATTCTATATAATTTATTTTCATAACTTCCTGCCAACTACACTGTAAAACCGGATAAGTTCATTTAACTCAAATAATTTGAGGAAACTAATTACCTCAAAAATTTTAAGTCGATAAATCAATTTCTTTAAGCCAAATACACTTAAATAGAACAAAAACGTAACTCAAACTTTGTAATTTAAAATTCATTTTTGTTATATTTGTGTATTTGGCTTAAAGAAATTGATTTATCGACTTAAAAATAATTCGTTTCCTCAAATTTTTTGAGTTAAATGAACTTATCCGGTTTTACAGTGTACCTTAAAAAAACTGCTCAAGTGCTCCTAGGAGAATTGGTGCTATTTTAAACCAAAGGGTGGTCATCAAATATGGATTTATTTATTTTTACATTTACAGAACTTCGCATGCAGTCAGTTGATACAAACTGTTCATGCCATTATTTTTGTACATCATCACTTTACAACATTTGTTTCACAAGTGCCTAAAACCTTTGCACAGTACTGTGTATACACAAACAGTTATTGCAGGTTTCCTGTCAGATGCTGAGCACTTTTCATTCCAGGCAGAGATGATGGTTAGTACGCCTTAGAGGTTAGTTAGACGGTTAGAAGCATCTTGATGATTCATCTGTAAAACCTCATAATGATGTGAAGCCAGCTTTTCTTTAGCCTCCTTGTGAATAAACAGGCTTTGCTGTGCCTTCTAAGCAGGTGATCATTCTAAGTCACTGGATAGGTACAGAAAATGATGCACAGAAAAATCCTCTCTTTGCTGTTCACGTGTAGGACTCGGACGTAACTGAGGACTTCACTCAGGTGCCTGTGAGAATATGGACAGTCATTCCTGAAGACAGTCCAAAGCCAGGAACAACCCAATTACACCTGCAGCCATCTTCTATCACAATAATATTTGAAGGAGACATTGTGATTGTGCTTGATCACCTGGAAAGTTACCCAGACACACTTTGTTTTTTGTTTGGATTCATCTACGCACTGCACATAGACTATTCGGCAGGTATGAGGAACACGTTTCACTTTGTTTACAGTTAGGCCAGGACAAATTCAGTCCAAAACGTCTGGCCTTAAAAATGCTCTGTTGAGCTAGAAGATTAAAAAAAAAAAATCTGTTTGTGGTTTGGTTGACATTTATCTCATTTAGTGCAGTAAGCAGAACCTTTTGAGTTTTCATGTGGAAGGTTCTTTCTGCACTCAAACTAGGTGGGATGTTATGTTTCAGCAATATGTTTGCTGTTCCGAACGTAATAATTCAAAGTCATTACAGATTGAAAGGTTGAAATGTGTAATCAAGTCTTCAGATAAATGTCTTTTGTGCAGCTTTTGTAACTATATAGGCTGCTATTTTCAGTGTAGAACTTTAAGTACTTTATAAAATGAGATTAAATCAAATCTGTCAAGCAGTTTTTGTTTCTTTACAGGTATGAGTACACATATAATAACTTGTAGTTACTTAATGTTCCCAAGGCAACAGATTTCCTACATTAATTAAGTAGACAGAACTCAGATAAACGTGCTAGTTTTAAGTTAAGTAGCTTCACATTGTTCTGTAATTGCAATTTAATAAGATTAAGTTAGTCCAACATAAAAAAAAAAACTAGTACTGTATATAACATCAAGAAATAACTTGTAATTGCCAGTGTAACTTAAAAATTTTATGCATACATAACAAAATTTTTCAATTTGGTATGACGTTTATTTACTTATTATTTTCGCAAAGCACACACAGTGTTTCCACACTTTTTTTTTTAAAGTAAAATCAACTAATCACTTTTTACAGCCTATCTATCTATCTATCTATCTATCTATCTATCTATCTATCTGTCTATCTATCTGTCTATCTGTCTATCTATATATCTATCTATCTGTCTATCTATCTATCTATCTATCTGTCTATCTATCTATCTATCTATCTGTCTGTCTGTCTGTCTGTCTGTCTGTCTGTCTGTCTGTCTGTCTGTCTGTCTGTCTATAAATCTGTCTGTCTATCTGTCTATCTATCTGTCTATCTATCTGTCTATCTATCTATAAATCTGTCTATCTATCTATCTATCTGTCTATCTATCTATCTATCTATAAATCTGTCTGTCTATCTGTCTATCTATCTGTCTATCTATCTGTCTATCTATCTATCTATCTGTCTAGCTATCTATCTGTCTATCTATCTAGCTGTCTGTCTATCTATCTATCTATCTAATTTGATCAAATTGTTGTTGAAAACAATTGCATATAATTTAGTTATATACTTTTTTTTGTATTAACGTATGAATCGATTTTTTTCATGTGTCATTCATTATCGTTATTAAAACTGTAAATTTGAATTCTGTGCCACAACATTCATTCACCCCTATGAAATGTTTGGAATATTCCAATATTCACTGGGGAATTGCATCATCCAAATTTCCTGAAGATCTCAAGAAGTTATCTCATTCTTTCTTCTTTCAATAATATCTAATTTTCAATAATATCGCGATAATGACCGATGAGGTCACTTTGACTGAGACTGAAAATAAATAAATTAAAACAAATTACTGCAAAGCATTAAACATCCTCAACATCCTCATGTTATTAGCATGGGCACTAGTTTTCACATTTTGTGCAAATTCTATGCTAAAAACACACGCACAAAAACCTCAACCCTGTTAGTAATTTAAAAGCAAAATGCAGCCATTTTAATGAAATAAATCTTATACAATTTGAGATATTGTTATGTGAGATTGGCTAATATATTTTTTAAAATGTTTGAAAGCATTTTTTCTTATGCTTTCAATGTTGAAAAACATCTATTTTTCAAGGGTTAAATGGCACTGCAATCATGGTAGCAGTGCTGAAATGTCTGGAAAAAAGACTGCTGCTATTATTTCAAGGATCTGTGCTGCTAATAGAAAGACTCATCAGAATGATTAAAGTTTGATAAAGCCATGCGGAATCAATTAAAGGCTCTCAGTGTTTGTTCCTTCTAGGTGACTCTTCACAATGCTTCCAGCGAGCCTTAGGTGCTTGTGGTGTGGGTAGATGAAGACAGCGAGGGACTGAAGCAAAAGTGGAAACAGTACATAGTCAGTGTTGAGAGCCTGTAATTATCCGACCAGTCAAAATGCTGCCACAATCAATTCCATTAGCAATCAGGCACAAGGCACTGTGAAGCAATCCTTTTCAGCCATCTTCATTAAGGAGGCATAGAGTGGGCTCATGCTCAGGGAGCCATCTTTACTAGCTTAACCAAAATAAGCAAGAGAAAAGGTGTCGGGTTTGACAGCGGAGGTGTGTTGTGCATACAGGAGCTTGTTTACATTCACGTTGGAGGCATGGGTTTGAGTCCGTGAGGGTTGTTTGCCTCTCTGCCTCTTTTCAGCACACACAGCTGCAGGCCGTTTTTTTTTTTCAAGCTGCCCTGAATAGACCTTCCTGATATAATGGCTGCGCAACATTCAGAGGGCAGACGGCTTCCACATGTGTACTGCGTTTCCACTGTGTGAAACAGCACTTAACAGCATGGCCTCAGATACAAAGCAGAGTAATGCTGTTTCCTTGCCATTATGCAGCTGTTATTATGCGCTTCTGTTCTTTTAATGCAACACGTGTGAGTCAGAGGTAGCGCTGTGACATTTACACCCAGACTGAAACATTTAGATCGGATTTTCATTTTCCTTTTAAATGCAATCCTCAATGAGGGGGAAAAAAAAGAGAAATGTGTAGAGAATGGGACCGGTGAGTAATCTATTCTGCCATCAGCACAAGTTTTGTCCTTTATTTTAGAAACCTGTGACATTTTCAACAAACACGTCTATGAAATCCAAGAGAAATGCTTATATATTTCTGGTAAAACTCCTATAAGGTCCACAACTAAGCAATATATTAATACTTATGTAATAATTTCCTAATGATACTTTCTACTGGAATGTCCTTCAGTCATCAAAACCCCCCAAACCTATAGATTTTGTTCTGACTTAAACACCACTGCATTTCAGAGTCCTGACCAATGATCTGGACATTAGAAAGCTGGGATTGTGCAGAATTTCCTATGAATAAACATGACTTCAGATCAATCAAACATGGTGGATGACATCCTGGCTCAACTGTCAATGGTTATCGAGCTTTTGCACATAACATCAGGACACTCCATGGCACCATCGATGAAAACCATGTTTTAAGAGCACTGGTGCATTGTCCACTAATCGTAGGGTTGGCGGTTCGATTCCCAGCCCAGGTGACTCCACACACCGAAGTGCCCTTGGGCAAGACACTGAACCCCAAGTTGCTCCCAATGGCAAGTTAGCGCCTCGCATGGCAGCTCTGCTATCATTGGTGTGTGTGTGTGAGAATAAGACTCAGTGTAAAGCGCTTTGGATAAAAGCACTATATAAGTGCAGACCATTTACCATAATTTGAGGGTTCTTCAAGAACTGGTTGAATGGTTAATAGTTCTGTTGACTTTCACACCAAAATAGTGCTTCAGCCAGATGCAAAGGGTGAAAGGAGCCTTGTCACTCAACTCATCTCCATACCTGTCTAACTAAGTGCATGACTAACTAAGCCTACTGAAAGTCTACACGTTTGGATTTCTAAAGGGGTTCGTGGTTCCCTATGGGTGTTTTACTTCCTCTTAGACCTCTCACTGATAGAGAAACACACTGGTCTAGGGTTCCAGGGTTCCATGCACAACCCTTAATCGCTCTCTCAGAGGGATCTAGGAAATATTTGCCTCTGATTCCATGATCATTTAATACATTTTATTTTCATTCATGTATTTCATATTACGCATAGCCAGTCATGGCTAGACTGTTTCTGGAGATGTTGTATTTCTCATAGCTTGTGTTTTGCTACAGTGTGTCCCTGTGAGTGAGCACACCAATGTTAGAGGTGGTAGCACTCCCAGACACAGAGGACATTAGGCCTCCTTCATATTTATCTCCATTCTCCTCTACCCCCTCCCTTCTTGTTGTTCTCCTACACATAAAAGGCCTGTTCAATCTGTATATTTAATTTGGTAAAACATTTCTGAAGTTATACTTCTATTGAGAATAAACTGAGCTGAATATTTATGTGTCTCCTGGGTCCTGACTCATTGCTGCCATGGTGCCGTGATCTGGATGGCTCACTAACACCTCTCTGATGGAGTTAGGCCAATATTGACGAGCCAAGAGAAAGTTGGTGGGATGCCTTTAGGGTTCCTGGAGGGTACTAAAAGTGTACGTCGCTGAACATGAACAGTAATTCTTGTGTAATTCTGCGAGGAAACAAACAGATGTTTATTAGCTTTTTCAGCAGACGTTCCACCATCTGTCACTGTATGTTCTGAAAAGTACATAGATGAATGTATGAAATATCAACATATAGTTTGTGTGTGTTATGCACATGCTCGGAAAACTAAGTCCTCTGGAAATTCTGGAAATAATGATCTGCCTTAAGGTCATATTCAAAAATCATAATACCTTAATCTTCCTAAATGGAGCAAATCAACATTCAAATGCCAAACAATTAAATTAAATTGTTTTACTGTCAATATTTAGTTTGATGTTGAATATACTGTAGTGCTGCTGAGATCTTGATTCTGATTAGTCAGAAGGTGTTGACTAATTTTCGATAACAACAGCTCTGACAGTAGTTCCAGATGTAAGACAAATCACAGGTTAATATTAACACGCTCATTCTAATATGGTATAATTTCTATATTAACAGCTCATTCACATGGTCTTGTATGGTGGATATTTCATATAATCTAAGTATTAAAATGAACAAAGGAAGTGTATAATCATTCATTTGGTGAATTTGTCTGTAATGAGGCAACTATTTAACCGTTATGAAAGAAGTCTTCACTATCAGCACAATTTTTTAGAACAGAAAGTTTAGCACTTTCTGGTTTCTCAGTAAAATTGCATTTTTATCTTTATTAACTTAAAGAGAGAGATAAAAAAAACGAAGTTGGTGAGGGAACACCAACAGGAACTGACTTGTCTTGCAGACATTCCACAACATTACATGTAACTATAAATAAAAGAAAAAGTAAAAATCAACCTGTTGTTGATTATTTTACTACAACAGCACCCCCTCAAGTGTTTTGTCCATTGGTTATCATGCTGTTCTTGGATGATAGCTTGATTTTAAATTGTTTTATATTTGAATATTAGTTAACACAGTGCTAACGTAACAATTTCCCATTAATAACTTTCATAGTACTCATGATAAAATAAAAAATAAACTAGCATCACAAAATATGATCAATGCTTTGAACCTAATACTAAATCTGAAATGCAAATTGTTTGAGGTTGATGTTTAAAAAGGTTGAAACCTTTAATTATAAACAAATGTGAGCTAATTTACTAGCAGTTATTCTACACCTGCTCATACTGATCATCCTTTCAACACACTGACACTAATGTTTGATTCATAATCATGGCTTCTCTTATTTTAATATACGTAACTGTCCCCTTTCTGTCATTTCTATTTAATACTGCACAAACCTGATACATTTATTTTGTTGTACCTGTGCATTTGATAGAACAGTACAGCAAGTGAGTTTCAGTGACATCCTGACTTCCATTTTCCTTTTAAATGAACTCGGATAAGAAAATACAAAGCCTAAAGACGAGCCTGCTATTTAAAATATTCTGATATCAGTATGAGGTTTTGGGTTTTTTTCGTCCTTATTCCAGAGAGAACTGACATTTTTACCAAGTCACCACATGCAACGTTTCAGAGCCAACATTAAAGTCTGATAGAAGTATCTGAGCTTATATGCAAAGATAATGAAACCAAAAGACTGTCTGATCTTTTGAGTCAAATATAAAAGACCTGTCTGAGCTTTTGAGTCGAATACAGAGGCGTCTAATTTCCCTCTGGTACTGTAAACTACGCTCAGTTGGAAATTAAACTATCATCACCAGCAGCACGTTAAACTCTTCACATTAAAGCCTGGATTCAATCCATTCACTCTGCCATTGACAACAAAGGAACAATATTCCTTAAGATATTCCTTTTTACCATAAGAAAAAAAAAAAAAAGCCACAATACTATTTTTCTTTTCTAGGACATCATCTCAAGTTACTAAACCTGAGACAAATGATAAAAGCAATGCATTCTCCTAATCCAGAACCCTAACTTCACTTCTTTTTAAGGTGTGTTCTTGTGGTATTGTCTTTTTTGCATTAGACACAATGAAACAGTAAATACCTAAAATCATGTTAGGTCCGACCTTATCTCGTGAGAAATGTCTAAAGATTCTCAAGGAACAATAAGGTTGCACTTCATTCACCTGAATTTGTAAGGGAAGGCAGAAATTTAACCCCACCTACGTATAACCCTATCCACTCTTTAGTTGTGTCAATTGTTACCCTGTGTTCACACAAACAGGTGTCAAAAACCGACCGTATAGTGGAGCTGCAACTGCAAACTGTTTATTTGTTTATGTAAAGTGACAAATCCAAGTGATTCCTTGGACCAATCCTGTGGCTTGTAGACTGAAATTTCTACAGTTCCCTACTCTTTAATTTAATTCATACCTGCCATTAGATCCCAATTTATTGTATGATGTGCAAAAATGGAAGAAAAAATTATAGCCATGGTTTCATCTTACCCTGTCATATATAACCTCTCATTAAATGTGTATAGGGATATTACGAAGAAAAATAAAGCTTGGAAAGAAGTAGCAGAGATTGTTGCTTACTTTGGTGATTGTATGTAGCACCTGTGTGTAGTTTAAGATGCTTTTCAAGGTGACAGGGAAACCTGGAGATTATCCCAGGGAGCATCTGGCACAAGGCAGGGTGCCAATCCATCGCAGGGCACACAATCACACACACATTCACACACTACGGACACTTTGGACATGCCAATCAACCTACCATGCCAGTCTTTGGACTGGGGGAGGAAACCGGAGTACCCGGAGGAAACCTGCAAACCTCCACACACACGGCGGGAATTGAACCCCCAACCCTGGAGGTGAGGCAAACGTGCCACCGTGCGCCCACATATATATATATATATATATATATGGCACAAGAGACCAACTTTGAGGGACTTGTCTCTTGCAAGTGCATGCAAGTGTGAGCATAAGGTAAGAACACAGCAAAATTCCTACTGTTGACTTAACACCCTGAAGTGTTTATATGTTTATGTTTACATATGCTTGTAGGTTTATATGTCCAGTTGGACACAAATGAACACTCTGGGCGTTTATTCAACACTTGGGATTTTGCTGTAATTCTACAAAACCTGAAGACTTAAGAAAGTCTTCTATGCATATATCCAAGCATAGAAATGAATCCACAATGCAACATCTGTAAACCTGAAAGGTGTCAGTTAACCATAGTATACTGAGGCAGGGAGAGGAATGAGTGCATAATGACAGATTGGGTTGAGAGGAATCCTGCAGTGTGCTTCAGGGTCAGAGTGCTTGGTTTTAGCCCTGTGCAGGAAAAGATGGAGACTGAGATATGTATGAGATGTCGTATAGAGAGAAGGCCTTTCAATCTCTGCTCTCACTCACCGCCAGAAATGGGACAATACTGTGTTTGAAATTTAATTATCGTCCAGCTCCAGCCCATCTCCTGCACTGTAATTCACATTAGGGTGGCATTTGGCCTTGACAATGCTTTATGTTAGATGGTAAACCTTTTCTAGAAGTAGGAAGATGTGGAAAATTTTTGGCCATGGATTACTGCTGTACAACATGACACCAACTGACACCAGATATGGATTTCAAGCATCGCACGGAGCAGAGTTACATTTACCAGATCTTTCAATAATCATACACCCCAAAGCGTTTATTTTTCTTATACCATAGCATATTTGCCAAAGCATTTTTTCTTCAATAAAGAATGAGACATTGTACATGTTATTCAATTATATTTACATTAAATGTTGTGGAATATTAATTAAACAAGTTTTCTTCCTCTTGTCACTTACACCGATCAGCCATAACATTACAACCACCTGCCTAATATTGTGTGCCGCCAAAACAGCTCTGATCTGTCGAGGCATGGACTCCTCAAGACCTCTGAAGGTGTGCTGTTGTATCTCGCACCAAGACGTTAGTGGCAGATCCTTTAAGTCCTGTAAGTTGAGAGGTGGGGCCTCTATGGATCACACTGGTTTGTTCAGAACATCCCACAGACGTTCGATCAGATTGAGATCTGGGGAATTTGGAGGCCGAGTCAACACCTTGCACACTTTGTCATGTTTCTCAAAGCATTCCTGGACGACTTTTGCAGTGTGGCAGTGCGCATTATCCTGCTCAAAGAGGCCACTGTGGTTAGGGAATACCGTTGCCATGAAGGGGTGTACTTGGTCTGCAACAATGTTTAGGTAGGTACGTGTCAAAGTACCATCCACACGAATGCCACAACCCAAGGTTTCAGCATGACATTGCCCCAGAGCATCACACTGCCTATACCGGCTTGCCTTCTTCCCATAGTGCATCCTGGTGCCACTGTGTGTTCTGACACCTTTCTATCATAGCCAGCATTAACGTTTTCAATGAGCCTTCAGTGCCCATGACCCCGTTGCTGGCTCACCGGTTGTCCTTCCTTGGAACACTTTTGGTAGGTACTAACCACAGCATACCAGGAACACCCCACTACACCTTCCGTTTTGAAGATGCTCTGACCCAGTTGTCTAGCCATCACAATTTGGCCCTTATCAATGTCATTCAAATCTTTACGCTTGCCCATTTTTCCTGCTTCCAAAATATTAACTTTGAGAACTGACTGTTCACTTGCTGCCTAATATAGCCCACCCCTTGTCAGGTGCCACTGTAATAAGATAATCAGTGTTATTCACGTCACCTGTCAGTGGTTTTAAATGCTATGGTTGATTAGTATGTTTTACCAGCTATAAACGGACAAAAAAAAAGCAACTTATCACATTACCAAGAACTCGCAAAGCCTTTTCAGATCAATTAGTTACAGCTTTAGATCTGACTGCTACAAATCACTGACACCGGAGACTTTCAGAAATGCTACATAATTGTCTCCTCACAATGGTTTACACATTTACACATGGTTTTTAATGATTGTAGTTTAGGTGGCTCATCTGCCAAACAAGTCCCTTACAATTTCTTACCACAGACACAGTTACATATTAGAACAAGCACCTGTAAGTGGATTAACAAAATAAAATAATATACGGCACGTGCCTTCTGGGGAAAACAGATCAGCTCAAATGTTTAAACCTCTCAAGAGTGTGTTTTCAGCTAAAGCCAGTTAAGTGTGTTGGGATTAAGTAAGAGCTTTGGATTCCAACCCCAGTGTGACCTTGGGTCTATTAGACATCTTTCAGATTCTGAATAAGACTAAACATTCAGTATTGGCTTTATTCTGAAATGCAATCACTGATTTTAATTAAAACCAAAGAACGTGCATCGAGGCATGCAGTCCCTCAGTCTGCCGAGAAGCCGATTAAAAAAATCCTAATGGAATACATTATTTTCTTCATTCGCAAGCTACTTCTACGCTAGAACTACAGAATGGCAAAAGTGGCATGAGTGGCTTGTGAGACAGTCAACTAGTGTCTCTGCTAAACTAATCCACAAGCGGTGTGAGCTGAATACACACACTGCAATAACACCGGCGAGCTTGTCGCCTCTCCATTTGATTTCCCAAGAAATAGGAGAAATGGAAGAGGGGGGAAAAAAAACACTTCTAAATGATACTGCAGCTGGCATCTCAGCGGATCTCCAGCTCCGTGCTGTATTTATTGTGATTCAGTGATTGTTCGGTATAAAGTAAGCGCCAGAGGGGTAAACAGAGTCATAGTGTGTGTAGGCTACTCATCTCCAGGCCCTTGCAAATACATGCTGCACGTCCCTGAGAGACTGACTCTTTGCTTGCACATATGTCAAAACATATTAATATTCTTAAAAAAAAAAGAAAAAAAAAGCAATATCTCTATCTCTTCCATTGTATCAAATGAAACCAAATGATTGTAGCTAAAACACAATGAGTCATAGGTCATGCTCATTATTATGTTCCACCAGGGTCCAAGATGCTTTTCATCAACACTGTGATTATCTCTACCTCCTAATTTCCAGCAGAGGACGAGGAATAACTGAAGACTTCAGAAATACGTGCATTGTATACATGCTAATGTGCTCCTGAGGTCTAAATGTGTTTGCAAGCGTGACATGTCTAATCTCTTTCAAATCCATTTCTCATGTGTGTCAGATGTTTGTAATGAAACCTGAGCCCGTAGCTTAATTTCAAAGCTATCGAGCCATTGTCATTGTCTTATCTGCGGGAAATTAGGCTTTAAGCCGGAGAGATCATTGTAACCGGGCCTTGAGGATCATGCTCAAACCCTGAAGAAGCTTCAAGGATAGCGTGAACTAAAAAATCCTGACCGTTTTCACACTAGCAATTTATAAACTGGAAAGCGACAATGTTTTTCTTTTGTTTTTTTTAAAGTACTTACATGAACAGGGGGCACAGTGACCTAGTGGTTAGCACGTTTGCCTTACACCTCAGAGGCTGGGGGTTCGGGTGTGTGCGTGAAGCTTGTGTGTTCTCCGCAATGTCTCCCCCAGTCCAGAGACATGCATTGTTGGCTGATTGGCATTTCCGAATTGTCCGTAGTGTGCAGTTGTGCCCCGCGGTAGGTTGGCACCCATTCCAGGGTGTCCCTCGCCTTCCCTGGTCCAGGTTCCCCATGACCCTGTGTAGGATATGGAAAATGGATGGAAGTATATTTATCGTGAATCAATCCCACACCTCTGATCTAACTTTTGAACATTTGAACTCGGTTACTTATATAACAGCCCTTAAGATGGCATTAAGGAATACTAAATAGGGACCTTTTAACTCTGATTCTCACACTAATCAGAAGGCCTTGTTTATAAGTATGAAAGCTAAAGGCATTCTGACTTACAGGCGAATCTCAGTCTGCTTGGCTCTGCAATGGTTCAATGCTGTAACAACCGAATTAATGGGCTAAATAACAATAACTGCATTTGTAAACTTGATGCCTGTTTGACAAAATTATCAAACATCATTGTCTAGAAGTTTAGCTTTTCCCATTCAGCACTCGATTCTTTCCAAGGCATTGTAAAGTGGATACGAAGCGAAAACAGCACGTCCTCGACTCACCTCAGAATCCAAATCATTCAGTGTAAAGTCTTGTTGTAATTACTCTGCATCTTCCGCTCCTGCTCGCTACCTTCTTCTCGAGCTCATATTTAATGTAGTGCCTGGCCTTAGGTGACCAAGTTGCTAAGAAATTAATTAGTTTGCATGGCATGATGTGCTGGTGGACTCTGACGCTCCAGGAAAGGAGTGTATAAAATAATAATTGATCGCTAGCATGCTGCATGGTTTAACCATATAGAGTAGGTAGCATTATGGGATGCTAAAGTGTGGAAGGAAATGGAATTAAAAGCTGATGGGTTTATTTTCACAAGTTGATTGAGTTCTTTTGCCAGTGATGACTGTCTGTGTTAAATATCAGGACTGACTTGAGAACGACTATGATGTTATTGTTTTGAAACTCTTCCCCACTGCTACTCAATTCCTTATAGAATAGAGAAAAATGTCTTCACACAATGGATAAAATGTCATTTTTCCTTCTTCTCAAACAACAAATTGGAGCAGATGGCTATGAGGGCTTGTGTATGATTTCAAGGAGCTTCAACAAACTACTGAAATTCAGGGTTGTGAATTCTAGAGCCAGCTGAGGCTGTCTCAGTGTCTTCCAAGCAATGATAAAGCAGAGATTGTGCACTTCACCACAATCACACTCTCTCTCTCTCACACACACACACTTTACACCTGTCTGCATGTAAGACCTCTCAAGCTGAGTTCGATCGATGAGGTACAGACCCAGACAATCCTTCAACAAAAGGATGACGGATGAGGAAGTAAACAAGTTTGTGCGTGTGTCGAAACATGGATTTGAGTTGTGGTATGTGTAATGAATATGGCAACAGGGATTCATTCCAGTGCACCCGTCGTGGGGTTTCCATGGGGGTGAGTCACCTCATAAAGCTCGTCTGCAGTAATATGAGGTCGCGTTACTTGAGGAAACAAACCTACAGCTCACATTATTCAAAGTCTGATTTCTTTCCAGCGAGTGTGTTTTTGGCTTTCTGGAAATTTCTGCTGAGAAGGCGGCGATCTGACACGCAAAGCGCTCGCTAGGAACCCTCTGCAGATAAATTACCGCCAAGATGCATTTCGTTATGCCTCATAGTCCTGGTATGGAATAAAAGATTTGAAAACTTGGTGTGCTGTTACAGGAAAATAATCAACAGCAGGGTGGCATGATCCAGCTCAGCGTGAAGCAGCGTTACTGTTACCACCACAAAGTTCATTCTTTTCTTACACCAGCACATCCTGAAGTGTTTTATTCCTCAGATACCAAATCAATTTTTTTATTTTTATTTCTTAAAGATTAACATGTACTTTTTATCCGTTTGTAGTTACATTTTATGTTGTGGAATGTGGGTAAAACAAATGAATTTCTGATATGGCAGTTATAAAAAGTCATTCCATCACCTGCCTCTTTCTTTCTTTCTTTCTTTCTTTCTCTCTTTAAGTTAATAAGACAAAAATACTATGCTGTTTGTCATGTTACTGGGAAACCCTCCTTCCTGAAGACGTTCCTGTATCTGAAAACGTACTGACACTGGAGACTCCTTTCATAAACTCCTTTCATGTTTCTGAAATAAGCATCCCCTTACAAAACAATACTTCACCATATAAACAATAATACTCTGTGTGCATGGAGTTTTCCTGTTCTCCCTGTGCTTCAGGGTTTCCTCTAGGTACTCCAGTTTTCTCCCCAGTCCAAAGACATACGTTGTAGACTGTTTGGCATTTCCAAATTGTCCGTAGTGTGTGAATGTGTGTGTGATTGTGCCTTGCGATGAGTTGGAACCCCATCCAGGGCAGTCTCTACAGGATTTCATGGGTTTTTTTTTTTTATTGATGCAACCATAAATGCTTGATTTTGCTATGGCTTTTTTTTAAAAATCTGTGATTTATATATATATATATATATATATATTTTTTTTTTAGAAAACTACTTGAATTGGCCAAAAAGGGGCAGCAGTGGCTTGGCGGTTAAGGCTCTGGGTTACTGATCGGAAGGTTGGGGGTTCAAGCCCCAGCACTGCCAAGCTACCACTGTTGGGCCCTTGAGCAAGGCCCTTAACCCTCTCTGCTCCAGGGGCGCTGTATCATGTCTGACCCTGCGCTCTGACCCCAACCTCCTGACATGCTGGGGTATGCAAAGAAAAGAGTTTCACTGTGCTGTATGTATATGTGACCAATAAAGACTCATTATCATTAAAATAGTTTTGCATGGTCTTTCACAATGATGTTTGTTGGTCGAGACCTTTAGCTGTACTCATGCTCGACAGACGTGAACAGAAGAGGGCTTTAACTGACTGCGCATTGTGATGCACGTCTTGCCCCAAATCTGCAGAAGATATGCGGTAATTTTGAAAAATTGCGTCAATTTGTGCAATCTCAAAATCGTGAAATCCTGGAGGGACTGCGAGAGTGTCCCCTGCCTTATGTCTCGAGTTCCCTGGGATAGGCTCCAGGCTCCCC
Source organism: Stegophilus panzeri (assembly GCA_024331685.1). Classification (NCBI taxonomy): domain Eukaryota; kingdom Metazoa; phylum Chordata; class Actinopteri; order Siluriformes; family Trichomycteridae; genus Stegophilus; species Stegophilus panzeri. The sequence goes on from JANDJT010000148.1 coordinate 4,956,774, forward strand.
GCGACCCTGTGTAGGCGAAGTGGTATGAAAAATGGATGGATGTATGGATGGAATTTTGGTCATTTCAGAAAACCTTATCAGGAGTGGACAAATCAGTAGCCCAAGCACCCGGGAGAAGCAGATTTCATGTCTGATCTATTTCTTTTTATTTGTAGTTGCCCAGTGAGGAAGTAGGCTCAACAACCAGAGAAAGAAAATAAACCCTTCTTCCTACTGACTCTTGCAAAACAGAAGTTTATTTAAATGCAAAGCTCTTCACGGTGATGTGATGGACCTCGATGTTGTAACTATAGCAAAATCCCATCGCCTGCTTCACTTCGCACATCAGCCGAGACACAGCAGATTTTCCTAGTTGCATTAATTAGTATGCACGGATGATGCATCATTTTGCGCAATGAGGAAGTGTGATGGAACAAAGGGAATCTAAACTGCCTCAAATGACTCGAGTCACTCAAGAGATTCAAATATTCTCTAATCAGGCCGCAATAGAACAGTACCAGATAAAGAAAACACATTTAATCAGTGTGAATGAATGTTTTATACATTGTAAGACCATAACCTAAAATATGAAGCTTTATAAGTAATCTACCATCTATACACATTGCAGACTTCTAATTACAATTTTTCAAAACATCGCTACATTCCTTCCCTTCTCCTTGGGCTCATGATTTGAAGCATGCAGACGTGAGTGCGAGTGCTGTGAGCAGAATGTGAGGCTTCGTGAGTGTGTTAGAGCTGAAGCTGCGTCGGTGCTAATGAGGCTGAGAACCGAGCCCTAGGAACACGTGGGGCCTTTGCCTCGTTGTCTTCTTCATCTTCTTGGGGCTGTAATCACGCCCATCTTCCTCGAGACGAATTCTCACTGCTAGCACTTTCACACGACAATTATCTCACTGCCTCCAACGCTCACTTGTTAGAATGAATTATAATAAGAGCTCTTCAATCAAACCCTAGCAGGCAGCACGACCTCGCAACTTTTCCATTTTGTTCGCTTTTACTGGGTCGAACGAGCCAGCAGCAGGCGGGCACGCACTTTAATTTCGTGCTTCGACCATCAGGAAGCTGTGCATAAATCAGTGTGCGGTGCTGAAATTATTGCAGTAATTACAGCCATGAGAAAATACGTTTCCAACTCATTTTTATATAGGAGCACACTGGGAGTTGGCATCAAACTGTTTTTACGAATGATTTGCTAAAAATGCTGGCCTACATTTCCTGATGTCGGTGCTCTGGCGTCTGTTCTCCCAGGTGGCAAACAGCAAGCTGACAGCTTTCTCCGCTCGGCTTTTTAAAATGTTCTTTCCTACTTTTCTGCCTAGAACTTTCCTGCACTGATGTTATGGTTCACTTGGTGCTTAATTAGTACGAAATGGAAGTTTAAGTTTTCTTTTGTATAGTAAAAAGAACTGCGAGGTGGTGGCTGCAGCATGTAAACATACAGTATGTAATGGTCATTAATGTTTCGGTACAAGTAGGATAATCAAGGCCATGAGGGAAATATTATGTAGTGTACTCAAAATATATTATAATCTCTTTATATTATGGGGACAAATGATCATTCATTTGGGATTATTCAGCCAGAAGAGCATTACTGAGGTCAGACACTGAGGTTAGGTGAGGAGACCTGGGGTGCAGTCGGCGTTCAGGGCTCTCTGCAGGACGGAGGTTTTTGTATGCTGTAGCATTACAAATTCCCTTCACTGGAACTAAGAGGCCCAATCCAGTTCCAGCATGGAAATTCCACTGTACACTTTGAAGACATGGTTTGCCAAGGCTGGAGTGGAAGAACTCGAGTGCACTGGAAGCAGTGTATATACTAATATATATATATAAATAAGTTAATATATACATACAATTGTGCTTCCAACTTTGTGTCAACAATTCCACACAAATGGGTGTGATGGTCAGGTGTGCACATACTTTTGCCCATATAGTGTAAAAAGTCTGTACCCTGCAGTATGACGACAATCAACAATCCAGCATCTGAAATCAACAGAAAAATGTGTAAGATGGAGTAGACTATTGTGGAAGCTGAATATTACAACTAATAGGATTCAAAAGCAAAACTGAGAGCATATGAAAAATGCTGCAGGCCATTATTAATGCAAATTATGTGCATACAAGTTATTAAAGAATTTTTATATCACGTTCTGGGATGAGAATGCAAATTTTTGTTTTTCACTACTAATATCCTAATATACACTTTCACCATTTTTTGGTACTTATGGTAAGAAAGGAACATCTGTGAAACCCACAATAGTCAATTTCTTGTATGAAAATACAACAAAATAAATACATTTAAACAATGCATTCATTTTTCACCCACAGAAAATCAGACTTTTGGGAAGAAAAAGGTTAATGGACAGTAGGTGAATCCATATTCATGAACCAAAAACAGACAAACATCACCAGAAACACAGAACAGAAGCACGTTCAGAAACAGGAATCATAATTTTCATTATTAGCATAAAAATTAGCCAGGGTTAATGATTAGCATATGGTAGTGGTAGTCTAGCTGTTAAGATCTATGCTACACGTTTATACAAAAAAAAAGGTTTTCTAAGAGTTCTTTTTGTTCTAGATTTTACTAGTTGGTTGTGGATTCAAATTCCAGTTCTGCTAGGGAGCTTGTAAGTCCGTCCATCTAGCCATCCATCCATCCATTCATACAACCATTTTCTATACTGCTTATCCTCCTGGATCCCGGGGAACCTGGAGCCTATCCCAGGGATGATGGGGCACAAGGCGGGGTACATCGTAGACAGGGTGCCAATCCATCACAGGGCATACTCACATACACATTCCCACACCCGTTCATACACTACGGACACTTTGGACATGCCAATCAGCCTACCATGCATGTCTTTGGACTGAGGAAGGAAACCGGAGTACCCGGAGGAAATCCCTGCAGCACGGGGAGAACATGCAAGCTCCGCCCACACCCAACCCTGGTGGTGTGATTCGAACATGCTGACCACTAAGCCACCGTGCACCCAGCTTGTAAGTCATTTAAGATAATTTGCATGTCAAATAAATAAATGCAATGTAAATGCAGCGGGCGGAGCCAAAGCATATCCAAGGACTTGCTGAATTTAAACGTGATGCAATGTTTCACTCCAACAGCTTGTGCTTCCAATTGATTTCATCTTGCATGGAAATTTGTGAAATGATGGATATGAGATGAGGTAATGTTCTGGTTTACTGACAGAGCAAATTTCTTCCACTGCCAAATTCAGTGTAAAATCAATCAGAGATGAAGCCCAAGTAAAAGTCAGAATGAATAATTAGTTATCTATAGTCACAACCTTGTGTATTAAAGATAAGACCATCTCTGGGTAATGGTTACAAAGCAGTAATGCTAATAGGCACTATTATGTGAAAATAACATAGTGTAAGTACAAAAATGCCCCAGATGTGCATCTGAGGAAAAACATATGAAACTTTCTTCAATTGATTTGTATTTTGTCATACATTCACATTTCTCCTTTTTTTAAATACTCTTTACCCCCAAATCCATCATTTTTTAAAATACAAAATCAGCTCTGGTTAACTGTTTGTTTTTTTTTGTCAGTTATATGAACTTTGTTGCTGCCAGCAGCCAACAACTGAAAGAAAAAGATATAATATGTCTACAGTAAAGTACAAATGTTTACTGAATAACATTGAAAAACATTATTAAAATGAGACATGACAACATGAACTTTTTTCTATGATCGGTCATAAAACAATTAAAATAAAATTGTATGTACCCCTTTACTTACTCCTAGAATGATTGCCGTTATTACTTGCCATGTATTTAGCCCAAGTCACATGCATGTATAATACACTACATGGTCAAATGTTTGTGGACACTTGACCATCACACCCATATGTGCTTTTTAGTAGTAGTCCTCCAGTCCTCACTGTTACACTAACTTCATAATGGGTGTTATGGTCAGGTGTCCACAAACCTTTGACCATATAGTGTATATAGTATGCACCGATATATATGCCTATAATGGAGCAATATTAAGTATCATACTATGCGGTTTCAGACAGAGCCTTAGTCTCTGATGAAATGTTGTTTTGTAGATAATATATAAAAAATTAATTCACGTCAAAGATCGAAAAAAAAAAAAAAAAAAAAAAAAGACAAAACTAAAAACCTTAAAATCATAATAACTCATCTTTTACATACAAAAAAGATACAATTTCTTAAAAATCTTTCTACATGCTACAAGTTGGAGTAACAACTAGGATTGTAAAGTTTTATGCTAAATAATTCAGAATTAAAAAGTTGCTCCACAGCTGAATGATAAGGTTCCTTTTCGTTCTGCTTGAATAAAGTCCGAAGTCATCAACAGGCCCTGGTTGTGTAATGTGAGTGTGGAGCATGTTCCTCCCACTGCTTCTCTGATTTCCACACAGATCTGGAATGAGGAATGGAGGAGGAGGATTAATGGAGGTGGCTCATGCTCAGAGGGCTCCTCAATCCTCCAAGCACTAATGAGAGAAGCAAGGCCACTGATTAAGTGTGCCATCAGAGGTGGTGAATAAGACTGGTCATGGTATTGTCGATTGCATAAATCCTCTTTCTCCCATGGGGCTAGGACTACTTCAAGTTGTTCAGACGGCGTTTAATAAGTTCTCCGATGTTGTGCATGTCACACTTTCCCATATCTCTAGGAATATGCCTCTCTTCAGTGCAATCGAGACACTTGATACAGCAGAACAGTAACAGTCATGTCCTCTGAACAGGTAGAGGAGGGAAAAAAAGAAGTCGAAATAGGGAACAGAAACAAGGAGGCCTTTTTGGTGTGTGCACCAAACACCCAGCATGGTGTGTTCTAGCAGGATGATTTAAAACCATAAATCATGGACTTTTATTCAGAGACATCTTATTCAAACAGCATTTTAATCAGAGACACTGCTTATTTTGAGAAAAAAAAAAAAAAACATGAATTCCTTCTTCACTCTGATCTTCTCTAGTCCTGAATATTTTTTGCATTGTTCAAAGACTTGTGTTTAAAGTCAGTGGTGTAGATGCTACTGAAAAACCTAGACATGAGCTCGTCTACTCAAGAGCTACATGCAGGTGATTTGAATGAATTCCCATGTAACCCAAGTCTGAATATGACTAACTTCCATCCATTTTCCATACCGCTCATCGTACACAGGGTCACGGGGAAACTGGAGCCTATCCCAGGGAACCTGGAGCATGAGGCAGGGGACATGCTGGACGGCGTGCCAACCCATCGCAGGACAAAATCACACACCACGGACGATTCGGAAATGCCAATCGGCATACAACGCATGTCTTTGGACTGGACAAGGAAACCAGAGTACCTGGAGGAAACCCCTGAAGCACGCAGAGAACATACAAACCCCGTGCACACCGGGCAGAGGCAGGACTTGAACCCCCAACTCTGGAGGTGCGAGGCAAGCGTGCGAACCACAAAGCCACTGTGCTCCCCCTATGATAATCTTTCCATGTGAAAATACTGATGTAACTTTTGGATTTATATTCCAACTTTAAATACAGAACAATCTGCTCATACTGAACATCCTTTTAACACACTTAGTACACTTTGTCTTTACTCTTCTACACCTGTATACTGTAATGAATTCTAATCCCACTATTCAGTGCCACCTTTTTAAAAATCTGCTTCCTCCCAAGCGTTCTTCCTCATATCCTCTTAGTGAGTTTTTCCTTGCCACCCTGGACCTACTGCATTAAAGGCTTACATGCAACTGTTCAAATTCACATTGAAAAGAAGAGAATGGAAAGCCAATCATTGTGCTTCCTGTTGCACATTTTAAAAACATTGTTTATTCTCTATCCATCCATCACCTAAAGAGAGTCAAGAGTAAATGTTTATCTGGCCAAGCGGTTTAACGACAAGCACATCCCTGTGCTTTATACACCAGTTCTGACTGCTGTGTCTAACACCTGGGTGTTGTCTCCTCTCTGAGACATCGATCGCTTTTGTGCACCTACATCAGTGGAATAACAACACACATCCTTTATACCGTCTTTTCCTGGCGGCCATGTACTAATGAATAGGTACACTACAGAAAAGTCTCAGATGAGATGAGTGTCACAAATAGAACCAGCGGAGTGTGACTCCGACTTTAAACTCCTGCTTTAAAGACGAATACCTGAGGCGCAGAGTCACAGGGGAAGCTCATAATTGTAGGAAAATGAGGGGTGCATAGTTACAGGTAGAAATATTTGCAGTAAAGGGGACCTGATCATCATTTTTATGCAAGCACAGTCTGTCCTGTCTGCAAATTTCATCTATTTGCTGAAGAATAGAGCAGAGAGGAAGGATAGACCTCTGCAAATGTTAACATTCTAGCAGCATACATACAAAAGTTGCAGGGGGTGGAGGGGTGGAATCAATCAGGTTCAGAGACATGGATCCAAAAGAGTAGCACTGGAAATGATTCTGCATTATTATATGGCTGCCTCTTTGCTAAGCCTCTCACATATTAAGAGCCACAGAGTTCAGCGCATCCATCTATGTCAAAATGCGAAGGGTTTAGTGCAAGGCTACGTGGCAGCATCCACCAGTGCACACGGTAACACAGAGACGTAATAGAAACCGCTCGGTAATTAAATAAATTGGAGATTAGAACAAGTCTAGTGTGGAAGTGATGTTACTGTAGCAATCCAGCCATGGTAGCACATCATTGCTCCCTTAACACCATAACGGAATTATTCCTTTATAATGCAAATGACTTTGTGCATTATAAATGAATAATAATGCAACAATTCAGCTGAATGAATGCGTAACCATAAATGAGACTGGGAAAAGAATTCCCAAAGCATTTTTTTTTTTCAGGAAGGAGATTGAGACTAAAGCCTGGAAATTTGTGAGACGGGGCTTTACGAAGCGTTTAGGATTTGTTGCTCGAACGGAAGATTACATTTCCCAGCAAAATGGATCAATTCATGCAGCATCCCAAAACAATATCATATCTATATGCTTGTTTACAGTGAGTACGATGGTGTCTAATAAATGACTTCAATTGCATTGCTTTGCTGTGTTGCTGTAGTTGAATTCTGGAAAACGGACTTTTTATTCGAAATCTTACTCTGGCCTAGGCTATCTTCCTGCAACGATCATGTTCACACTGTAAAACCGGATAAGTTCATTTAACGCAAAAAATTTGAGGAAACTAATTACCTCAAAATTTTTAAGTTGATAAATCAATTTCTTTAAGCCAAATACACTTAAATAGAACAATTTTGAGTTACATTTTGTGTTATATTTAAGTGTATTTGGCTTAAAGAAATTGATTTATCAACTTAAAAAGCTGGAGGTAATTAGTTTCCTCAAATTTTTTGCGGCAAATGAACTTATACGGTTTTACATTGTACTAGAATTTTACTTGCAAATGAAAAACACACCAGTTCACTCTGTACTTTTATATTGTAGAACTATATATTGTAGATTATGTCAAAATTTGCTTCTTGTTCTTTTTCTTGCTCAATCCATCTTTTTAAGATTTAATAAGTGTGATTTACGTGAAGCGATTTTATGAATATATTCTTTTTGTGTCCTGTGCCATTTTTCTTTATTTGTAAAACACCTGAAGTGAAATTTAATGAACATTCCACATATGTTACAGGTCTTTCTGAATTCTATCAAACACTTTCATTTTAACACACTTACAAAAAAAAAAAAAAAAAAAAAAAACCCAAACCCCTCATTAGCTGCTTCACAGAACCACTAACACTGCAGGTGTACTGTCAGTTACACTTAAATCTGTAATTGATGACAGTTTGAGAGCGTTAGGATCCAAGTGCAAAGTTTATTTTGAATAAATAAAGTTTCAAAAGCAGGCAAAAGCCGACAGACAAAAACACCTTCCTCCTCGTTATAGGGTATAGTACTGTAGACAGTATCTCCATCTGTCATGCGGAAGACCTGGGTTCGATTTCCCGAGGGTAGGGGGGGTAAAGTTTTTAGGGCAGTGATGGCTCAATGGTTAAGGCTCTGGGTTATTGATCAGAAGGTCAGGGGTTTAAGCCGCAGCACTGTCATGCTACCACAGTTGGGCTCCAAGGTTACGGTGACCCTGTGCTCTGACCTCAGCTTCCTAACAAGCTGGGATATGTGAAAATTCATTGTCTTTGTACTTGTAGTTTGACAGTGACAATAAAGTTGAACCTAACCTAAAACAAGAGGGATAGGTAAATCACGTCAATCAGTAAACAATACATACAGTAAAACGGCATCAGCAATTACAATTTGTAAAAAATAAAAATAAATAAATAAAAATAAATTCCCTAATTTGGTGACTTGCTAATTCAAACCCACTAGCCAGCTCACTCCTATCAGCCACCACTCGGGGAGGGTGAAAGCCAACGTGTGCTTCCTCTGAGACACGTGAAGCCAGCCAAATATATCTTTTCAAACTGTTGCTCATGCTGCATCACAGGGCAGCGTAACACACTCATAGAAAAGCACTGTCGACCCTCTTCCACGTTCATGAGCTCACAGAGAACAGAGGCAGTTTTGCTCGCTTGGCTCTTGGCTGTGGCATTGTCAGCATTCGGATTTCCGATCTCCAGATTACAGGTCGAGCGCTTTACACATTGTAATCTGTCTACTGTACTGTATGTGGTACGTCAATCATACAAGCCCGTCATCACCTCAGAGCAATGACAATATTATCTGCAAGTATAACAGCACATACTATAACAGCATGGTCCATCATGCGTTATTCCTTACATATTAGATTAGACAAATATTACACTACATCAGACTAAGATTAGACTAGATTAGACTAAGAATAGTCTGGATTAGGCTAATATCAGACTTGATTAGACTAGATTAGATTAAATTAGGATAGATTAGACTAGGATTAGACTAAATTTGGTTAACTGACCAAGTATAATGACAGAATTTATGATTGTATAAAAACCTCAGGGCACAGAAATGCATTATATTGTATAATGAATTGTTGGCGCCCCGGTTTCAGGGCTCTCTAGCTCTCAAATGGATATGGATTTAAGATACAGCGTGAGTCTCCATGCCATGCTTTTATCCTTTGGATTGTACAAAATAATTGTTTTGGATTTTGATCTTAATCGGATTGTGATTTTGACTTGGTCTTATAAAATGTAAACAGACTTAGATGTGTGTCAACTTTCTTACTACTAATAGAACTTTGCACTTTATTATTAAGAAGATTTTGGACCAGTGTGCAGAAACACAAGATCCAAAAGTATATATTTTGGTAATCATGTTATTTACAATAATTCATTATGGCTGTCTGATATATCTCATTGAATCTGTGTGCAGAAGGATAGCTCTGTGAGTCCGTTTGCGTCTTTGAGCTTGTGAGCTGGGTGTAATTTCATAGCCGGGTAAGTTTGTGATTGGAATGCTCACTGTCAGCTCAGCTTGAGAGACATGTTTCTTGAAGACTGCAGAGGATTCAGCAAGAGATGCTTGTTCCTCCATCATTTACTGTACCTCTTCATGTAAAGCCAGAAGCTAAAAATTAACAATGCCGTTTATTTAAGAAGCCCTGACAAGCTTGTATCACTGAAGAGCTCGGCCCTGTCAGGAACACGACGAGAGGGTGTGTAAACCCCTAGAAATTGTCACTACTGTCACTAACATGAGTGAAAACATTATTTCCCTGCAGAACCCTATAGTCTCGTGCTAAAGATACTGTATGAACCCATGCACATAAAACTAACCTAGCCTTTACTGTACATCCCACAAGGTTCCCATAGTTCTGTTTGTATTGAGGCTCTTCATCACAGCCCAGCAAGAATATCTTTTCCCACAAGAGCACCTCTCAGACTTTAATGAAGCCGGATGCTGAAAATTTATTAAATTTAGCCTACAACTTTCAATGACTCAGATATGCATAGAAATGATCCCTTAAGAGAATCACCAAAAGCAATGGTTTATTTCATTTTTAATGCAGTAAGTGTATCACCCTCTGTTTGCTCCTTATATCTCTGAATCTGTGACGTGAGAAGGTCAGTCCAAACTTTTCTATCACAGAGAGTCCAGCTCCTCCTAAGGGATCCCCAGACTTTCCAAGCCAACTGTGAGATATAGTATCTCCAGCAGGTCCTTGGTCTCCTTCCAGTGGGACATGTCTGATACAGCTCCGGTGGGACTTGACCAGGGGGCATCCTTGTAAAGTGGCTGAACCACTTCATCTGGTTCCTCTTGATTGATTAGAGCAGAAGCTGTAATGCAAGGGTCTATGGGATTGTGAAGCTCTTCATCCTGTTGCAGAGTAAGCCAAGCAACCCTGTCAAGGATAAAGACATAGGCTGACTGGTAAACACAGAGCTTTGTCCAAAATCTGAGCTCCTGCTTAACCACCAAAACCTGTACATTGACCATAACAGTGCTTACCTGATCCATTTGTCACACCATCCATCTCACACTGTCTTTTCCCATCACACATGAAGAACCCAAAATATTTAACCTTATCTGGGAAGGGCAAGGTCTCTACCCTCACAGGAAGGGGTCATTCCACTCTTTTGTGAAAGTGAACCATGGCCTTGGAACTGGAAGTGCAGATTTTCATCCCAACTGCTTCAGATTCAGCAGGGAAATGCTTGAGTGCATGTTGTAGGTCTACTGTCTTGGGGGAGGAGAAAGAAGAAGAGGAAAAAAACAAAACAAAAAAAAAAACAAAAAAAAACAAACAAAAAACCACCCCACTCAGTGTATGACTGAATACTGTAATGATCAAAATCCCAGTTTTGCAACTAAGTAGTATGGAAGCTCTGCCATTAGACCATCATTTACGTTATGTTTCAAATAACATTTTGCATACTTATGGTATGAATAATCCAGAACTACTTAAGTGCGGAATACTAGACACTTTTTGCACTCGCAACCTGCTTTACTTAGTAAAAGGGGTGGAACCATCAGAGGGTGCAGTGGTTTGAATTCTTTCAATAATCAATGCACCAAATGAGGATTCTACTACACCACATGCACAAATTAGAAGAAAATGTTTATGTACATAGTGTATGGTCTAAGATTATAGTGCATACTTTATGATTTGAAGAATTAGATGTAAGAGCCAGATACATTATGAGGGTGTTAACTGAGAGCTCCAGAATAGGAATTTCGTAGGTGGTTGGTAGGACAGTTTTGTTTTGTCACCACTAAGTTTCAAATGATGGGTTTTTGTCCAGGTAGCAACATCAAAGGTAGTCTAAGTGACTTCAGTGGTGAATGGAGGACAGGAAGTACAGTAGTGTGTTATCAGGATAGCATTTCTTGGAAAAGCTATGAGTTCTGATCAATAAGTAATGATTTAATGTATAGGGAGAACAAGAATCGACCATAGAGCAAATCCTGGTGAACTCCTATCATAATGGGTGGATGGTTTCATTGAATTCCAAAGACACATTTTCTATTGCATCTGGGAATTGAGCCCGTGGTAGAATTAGAAGCCTAATGCTTTACATGGTGCAGCATGTAACATTGCCACGTCACAGTTCCAGGGTCACTATTTTGATCCTGCGCTTGGGTTCATCATTAGTTTTGCATTGCATGTCTGCAAGGGTTATCTCTAGATTCTCCAGTTAGTTCCCAGCCACCTCCCAGAGCATGTCAGTAGGTGGATTGATGACCCAAATTTGTGACTCAAAATGGTGCCCTGTGATGGACTGGTATCCCATTCAGGGGGTATTCCCACCTCGCACCCAGTGTTCCTAGGATAAGGCTCCAGATCCACTAATTTTGCAAGAATAAAATGGTTACTGATTAAGATTCTCAGCAGATTGCACTACAGTACTGCTCTATAAATCCAACACAGCTTCACCAATGCAAACTAATTACAAATCCCATGAGATGTGCTTTTTTAAAAAAAAAAAAAAAGGTTGTGAGTTTAGGATATGGAGAAAAATGGAATAACTTTCTCCATTAGTTCTTATAGAACTATGGTCCTATGAAATGAAATGAAATGCATTGCTGCTCATTTCAATGCCATGCATTTACCAGCCTATTTACCTAGTGGTTCATTGTTGGGTTGGAAGAGCTAAGTGAACTCTTGAATAGAATGGTAAGAAGAGCAGCTTTAAAAGCTCCAATCCAAAGTGCTGAGTAAAAGATACTCAGCCGTTATTGATTACTGTTTGAAAAGCTCTGAAATGTCTGTGTATTTTTGGTCTTCCAAAAAAGCTTTTTTCATTAAGGGCAGCCTCTGATGCATTTCGATGTCAGTAACTGTGAATCTCAGATATCATACTCTCCAGAAGGCACAGTAAAAGTTCAGTTTTAAATTGATGTTAAGTAACACATCTCTAAGTTTTATTACCATGCATATGACTAGATCGCAAGTGTCAAACTCAGGTTCTTGAGATCCACAGCTTTACAGTTATTTGTATGTTCACTTTAAAGGCCTTGGTGATTAGATGAAAAGCTGAATTAGGCGTGTGCCAAATTTCATAAACCTCCAAAATGTTGGTCCAAGTGTTACTCTGAATTATATTAACTCTTTATGCTTTTCATAATGTATGTTCTATATGATTCTCCTGAACAGCTGGGTTATATTCAAATTTTAGTGGGACTAAAGCCAGGCTGAATTAATATTTTATTTCATAGACTATGCTTCAAAGGGAACCAACCAGATCTGAGTGGTCTTCAGAGAGATTCATCAAAGCAACTGGCTTCCCCAGTTCAGACTCAGACACTGGTTGGTGTTTAAAAAAAAAAAAAAAAAAAAAAAAAAAGAACGTACTGTACTTAGTAATATTTTGAGTTCAAACATGGACATCATACAGTTTCATTTAAGTGTTTTACACACAATACATTTTGCGATCCCCTGGAAAGAACAGCACCACCAAGGCTCTTCCTATTGTATAATGTAACAAGGTTGGAGACTTCGCCCATTCCTCCATGCAAAACAACAGAAGACCATATCACGTTCCACTCCTGTCAGCCAAGAGCAGGAATCTAAGGCTACAGGATCATGGAAACTGGCCAGTTGAAAATGACAACTGTTTTTTCCCCCCAGTTTCTGAGATGCGTTACAGCTCTACATTGTTTCAAACTGAGGTTATTTCAGTTAACCTTGCCTTCCTGTCAGCTAGAATTTTTTTTTACCATTCTCCTCTGAACGCTCTCATTAACAAGGCAATTCTGCCTGCAGAACTACCACTCACCGGTTGGTTCATTCATTATTTTTTCCAGACTATTCTGTATAAACTTCACTGTTAAGTGAGACCATTGTGCATGAATATTCCAGTAGTTATTTTATCAGTTTCTGAAATACTCAAACCAGCCCATCAGGCACCAACAGCCATACCATGGTCAGCATCACTGAGATCACATTTTTCTGCACATTCTTATGTTTTATGTGAACATTATCTGAAGCTCTTGACCTGTATCTGCATGATTTTGTGCTTTGCACTGCCAAGTGATTGGCTGATTGGAAAATTTCATGAATGCACAGGTGTTCCTATTAAACTCCTTGGTGAGTGCCATTAGATAGATAGATAGATAGATAGATAGATAGAGAGAGAAAGAAAGAAAGAAAGAAAGAAAGAAAGAAAGAAAGAAAGGACATCCCTTCACAAAGCAGCCTTTAAGTTAATCCAGCCTCTTTTCAGACTTTAACTTCCTCCCTGGAGAATGAGTTTGGTAATCAGACATATGATAGCAGTGTGAGAGAGCTTCAGAGCTGTTTAATGGGAAACTCGGACAGCACAGCCAGCCCTGAAATGAATAGGGGTTTACAGAAGGGTGCTCATGGGCTCAGTATCAGCACCTGCATATATAGTGAATAACAGGACTATTGAAATTAAATACACTATTTCTTGAGCACTTTTAGTTACCAAAGTGGGATTATAATTTCAGTGAACAAAACAAAAAACAACTATAGTTCCTAGAAAACCGTATGTCCTATAGTTGAGTCAGTAGAAAGTACACAGCAAAAGGGCTGCTTTTATTTATGTATTTTTTTTTTTTTTTTTTAGATGTCACGCATTATTACAAAAATATTTACCCAGTGAACAAGAAGTCATGGTTGAACAATTTCAGCCAGGTGTACAAAAAAAATCAAAAAAAAAAAAAAAACATTAAATATCAATGGGAATATACTTTCCTCATATGAATTCAAAGGGGTGCCAATAATTGTGGCACACCTATATTTAACAAAGATTTTTGTGGATAAACCTGTGTTTTGGTTGCAATTACTTGATATCTATGAAATAGTATTTTTGTGAAATTCTTGAACAAAAGATCAAAAAGTTAAACAATAAAGACAATTTTTCACAACCATCTCTGCTCATATTCACCAAGGGTGCCAATACTAGTGGAGGGCACTATAAGATGTAAGCATGTTAGGTTAATTAAATTGATCACAAAACAAATAAAAAACAATAAATAATAACAGCCTATAAGACACAAGGCTGTGCTCTGAATGTTGCATCTGCTACCAGAAATACACAGATGAATGAAGTCACAAGTGAATACACATTATATATCATGAAATTGATGGAGTCATCCTTCACAAAACAGGGCCTAGTTTCCCCAAAAGTGTTGCAAATTGGTAGAGACAATGTTCAGCGTGATTCTTATAATGCAGCCTTAAGCAAAACCCAGGCATCTCTTCACTGAACAATCTTCAGAGTTTGCCACTGAGATTTCAAAATCAACATGAACTTGGTGAAGACCTTTTTTTTTTTTGCTCTATTAAAACTAACATATGAGGGGAGAGAAAAAAAAAAAAAAAAAAAAAAGAAGTGGTACAGTTAGAAAGAATTTCAGGGATCATAGATATATAATTAAGATTGGGACTGAAAGATTAATATTAGGAAATGTTTAACTGGCATTAATGAGTTATTTCAACTCCACACAAGAGAAGTTAATAAGAAAGTTGGGTTCTCATTTTTCCTGTGTTCTATTATGCATAGACGAGAACTTTTATCTGTATTCCCATTGGCTGTCCTGAGTGTTGGTATGGATAGTGAGTTTGGACTTTGATTTTAACCTGAAATCATTATTATTAGCACAATTAATTTTTGCTGCATAGTCCATTGAGGGTGAATCATTTCTCAGAAGTTATACTTTATGTCTGCATTCACTCAGAAGTAGAATTTTTGTATTATACTGGCATAGAGAAGCTCTTTCAGTAAGTCAGGAGTCTGGATGCAGATCCAACAAAGTACTTTTTAAAAAAAAAAAAAAAAAAACCTGTAGCAAAGATGAGAGTTATATAAAAATGGCCATGAGTTAGTTCACTAGCTAAAGTTTTCTAAGCATGAACTAGTGCTTCTTCTGTAGTTGATCTTCTGTTGCTGCTTGTTAAAGCCTATCACATGCATTTATGTAAATTGTTTAGCTGAAGGCAAATCAGACCAGGCATTAGCTACAGGGTTAGAAACATCAGTTTAGATACAGGAGAGTTTTCAAAGAGTTTCACCAATTTTTCCATTTTATTTACCCTCTCTGTTGACATGTCTTGTTTTATGAAATTTGAAGATTGAACATAGAAGTGTGTGTTTATCCCCCCCCGCATCAAATTCTAGACACATTTGGCAGTAGCCCAAGATTTGAGATGTGGCACACCACTGCAAAACAAAACAACCAAGTTCAATTGTCTTATTTCTAGCCATGAACTAATCTTTAAAATGTTTAAGTGTTAAAAGGTAACTGTTGTTGCCATTTAGTCAAGTTAGTTGATATTTAAAAATGTTTAGAAACTATGCAGCTGGTGAGACTTTCTGCTGTTTGAGCAGAGCCTTGGATTCCCCATGTAGATCTGAAACCATCTTGTTGTCTGAGAGAAACCAACAAATCTTTCGACCAGTTTTATCAGTACTAGAACCATTCACCACTGATCAAGAATGTGGAATAAGAAGACATAAAACCTCAAACAAGGCAACATTTATTTATTTATTTTATATTGGTACTTATAGGCGAGCCTTAATGCCCACCATCCTGAGTACTGAAAAGATTTCAGGGTTCTACTGTGAACATCAGTGAGTTTGTGAGGCAGGAGTGATAGCTAGCTTATTTATCCAACAAACACTGAGGAACACCCAACATTAACCAAGTTTTCCACACTGTGGATTACTCAAAATGTCTTTGAAAAAGAATTAAATTTGCTGTACATCTGGACCCCTTAATAAAAATATATTGACCGATTCCAACTCGGTTATGAAGATGATGAACAGGATAGAACTCAAGGCTATCATTAGGCTTACTAACAGCCTGGAGACTGAATCCCAACAAAATTGATAGTTTAAATGAGTCAAGTAAAAACGTTACCAGCTATTTCAGTTTGCAATAATCACCTAAACCTGAGGAACTGATCACATTGGACTGAAGCAAACCTAGTAGTAATTTGCTGGAGGGGTTTGGGAAGTCTCACATGGCCAAAAGTGGTGCAGTTCAGATGCATTCTCAGGTTCGTTTAATTCAGCATTAGTGGCAACAAGACAAATGAAAACCAATGAGCAATTTTCTTACACCCTAAAGCCACAATAAACATTAAAAAAAAAAGCAACAGGTCTTCCTATCCGCCACAATTGAATGACAAAATATCTTACAAACAAACTACATCAAATATTAGAGCTAAAAGAAATTCCCAGTGGGTCAAGTTAAAGTCTGTATGATTTTTTTTTTTTTTTTTTTTTAAATACAATCATAGACAAAACACACAAATAGTGAAATAAAATCCCTAAGTGGTCTTATATTTCTTAACATCACTTTAGCCAGGATTTTCCTGGTGTCATTTCATACAAATGATAATCTAAGAACATTGTTTTCACAGTGTAAAGCAGCCACTGGGAAATACAACATGCATTAATCCCTTACCTTTGATGTAAAATTAATTCAGACAGGTTTTGTTGATAAAATCAGCTTGTCACAATGATACAGAGTCATTGGTTACCCTTACAAGCAGAATCAGAAACTCAAAACGGAAACGTAACATGCTGACAAGCTGTTGCAACATGACTCTGAGTGGTGGAATATATGGAGAGTCCCATTAGTGAAATGAGGAGCAGCTGATGTTGTTATTAGCTTGGAGATTGAGTGGGCTAATGCCTGGACTGGAGTAAATCCGGAGTCCAGCTTGGAGCTGATAAAGCTCTGGGTGTGACATAGCTTGTAAAAGGTCTCCTGTGCCACTAAGAACAAGTCACAATTCTAAACCAGCTTTAACCGAGTTAATATCTCAAATATCATGCTTACTTTGTATAATTGAATCTTGTAATTAGAAACTTGTTTAAATTAGGTTTAGCATAAGTTGATGAGAAACGTATATTTTTTTTCAGGCTGGACAACGTTTAATGTGCTCTGCTGCTTGTTGCAAAACGGTTCTGAGAGAAGTTCACAGTTCCGCAGGTCATGCACAAGCAGATCATGCAGCATGCATGTGATACCACGTGATACCACGTGATACCACGTGATAAAGCATGAAAAGGATCACAGGATCCTTTTTCCTTTGACACGCATTTTCAATGGCCACATCTGTAATGGTACTGATGTTTGAAAAAGTATCGTCCCAGCTGAGAGGGTGCATGGTACATATTTTAAATAGCATCTCTTTATATTTTGCCTGTCCATCCACATTAAATAGTTTATGACGACAAAATATCCATCCATCCATTTTCTATACAGCTTATCCTACACAGGGTTACAGGGAGCCTGGAGCCTATCCCAGGGGACTCGGGGCATGAGGCAGGGGGCACCCTGGACAGGGATCACAGAATACATTCTTCATAATTTCAATATATTTGAAAGTGCTGTTTTCATTGATAAGGGAAAACGTAACTTGTTAAACACGCTGATGTATGATTGTTTTTTTTTTTTGTTTTTGTTTTTTTTTAGAAAAACAGGAATAATGTAAAAGTCATGGGTCAGATACACAGCGTACATGTCCAGAATGCTGTTCTACATTATTGCCGTGTTTCATTGTGAAGAAGAAACTTTTGGGAAAATGATAGTGTTGCCAAAAATTTAAATGTTGTCATATTAGCGTGTACTGGGCCTAAGAGAAACAATTAAATACCACCACAGATCAAGGCTTTTACAGAAATAATGCATTTATGCAGCACATATAAATTGGAAATGTTTCAGCTGTCTGTAGTTTGTATTGTAGTCTAAATGAAAGAGTAAATTCTTTACATTTTTACTAGATGCTTGCCAACTTCAAAAGAATAAAGCTGGCTTAATGGCAGTAGTGTTAGCCAGTATACTGTAATTGGTGTTTTTTGACTGAAATCCAAATTATTGCACTATCTCACCATAAACACGATGTTTACCCACTTATATAAGTGATATCTTGGCACCAACACACAGGTGTTTTTGGATTCCAGGTGCACTGTACTTGTCATTATGGCTAAGTGGCTGGATAGGCGTCATGTCCCAGATGGACGTCCCTCAGCGGTGTACACTGGCTCCCCCTGCAGGCTATTCAACACCCTACATCCAACCAACACCCATGACAACACCATACATTACAACAAATCAGAGGATTTAGTTGTTTTGGTTTATTTCAAAGAGGTTCATTGAGTTTGTTTGTATCTTCACATTACACTGCATTACTATTCAAAAGGTTGGAATTAATGTATAATAAAAAAAAAAAAAAAATGTTGTGTTAAGGTTGGAGTAGAAGAACTCAAGTGTCCTGCACAGAGCCCTGACCTCAACCCCACTGAACACCTTTTGGATGAACTGGAACACCAACTGTGCACCAGACCTCCTCACACAACATCAGCGACTGACCTCACTAATACTCTTGGGGCTGAATGATCACACATCCACACATCCACGCTCTAAAATCTAGTGGAAAACCTTCCCAGAAGAGTGCAGCGAATTACAGCACCAAGGCAGGACTAAATCTGGAATGAAATCCACAAATGTTAGGCCATATAGTGTATAAATCTGTGATTGGTCTAGCTGATCTACTGTTTGACCAATCAGAATTGAGAATTAAACAGTGCTGTGGTATAAGGTGTCATGTAGTTCCCCCTCTCGGTAGATTTTAAGTAAGATTCTAAGTAGATTTTGTGAAAATTAGTTAAACATCGAGCAAACCTCGTACGATTTCACCAGGTCAGACCTGCATCTCTCCACAGTCTGAATAACACTAAAACCACTGACAGGTGACATGAATAACATTGATTATCTCATTACAGTGGCACATGTCAAGGGGTGGGATACATTAGGCAGCAGGTGAAAAGCCAGTTCACGAAGTTGATGTGTTGGAAGAAGGAAAAATGGGCAAGTGTTAGAATCTGAGCAACTTTGACAAGGGCCATATTGTGATGGCTAGACCACTGGGTCAGATCATCTCCAAAACACCACGTCTTGTGGGTTGTTCGTGGTATGCAGTGGTTAGTACCTAGGAAAACCCAAGGAAGGACAACCGGTGAACCGCCGAAGGACGCCCAACGCTCACTGATGCACGTGGGGTGAGAAGGCTAGAACGTCTGGTCCGATCCCACAGAAGAGCTACTGTAGCACAAATAGCTGAAAAAGTTAATGATGGTTATGATAGAAAGGCTATGAATGACAGAACACAGTGCATCAGAGCTTGCTGCTGTTTTGGTGACACAAGGGGCTGATGGGTGTAAATCACACCAGTGCTGTTGTAAACAATATCATTTAAAGCTCTAAGATTCTCACCACTGACTGTAATGCCTTTAATCTCGTGTCCATCATGACTGACGCGTAAATCAGTCGGAAGATATCCATCAAAATGAAGTGCAGCCTTATACACTCGTGCTCACGGACACGGTGGTGATTTTGCGAAATAATATCTTTAAAACGCTCAGAGGTGTGATTGTACACATGATGCAAACGAATGTTCAGGATTGAACAGACAATGTGTTCTTAACCAATACAAACACAGATACGAATAGGATCTGTATGTACACTATTTTTATTTAGTTATTTATTTATTTATTTTTTAAAGAAAGCTTGCCCAAAAGTTCACAGGGCATCTGTTTGAGACTAGAGGTGTGCACAGGGACTGGGATCTTGCAAGGAGGTTTTTACTTTCATGGAAGGTGTGAGCAAGTAGTCAGATATGAAGCTCACGAGACAAACAATACCACGAACATGAACATGAGTCGCTGAACATGAACATGATGCATTTACAAAGTTTATCCTTAGTAACTGCCTGGTCAGAGTCACGCTGGTTTAAATTAGGCTAAAAGTTTGTTTATATTTTTGGAGACAGAACCGATTCAATTCGCTAGAACGTATTTCGAGCAGGTACAAACAAAAATGAAAAAACAAAAACAACAACAACCCACATCTCTTTTTGAGATGAATTATGAACTGGAGTGATGTAGCTGAGTTTGAGGAACTGTCAGAGCCAGAATTGACAGACTAGTGTTGCTGTCAGTGCTGCATCTCTACCTCTGGGCTTTTCCCAGTGTTTCCAGTGGCATAAAAAAAATTCTGGTTTAGGCCACTCTGACTTCAGGGTTTAACTCCAAATACAGAACGATATTTGGAGCAATAAGACGATCCAGTTACAGGTGGGTGACGTTACAGACAGCCCTATTAAGGCTTAGACACAAAATAATGTATTGCAATCACCCAGTACAGGCACTGCATCACTCCGTCATTATGACTTTCATTTGCAGTACTTGTGAACGTACTTGAAATAATGAACTACCATTGAATATCCACCACAGCATGAGTCAGGGCTGGATCGGCGTCTATAGATTTGTTGCATAATTTAAAAGCCCTGATACTCGAACCCTGTCTAAGCAATCAATCCAGAAAAATGACAGTTTACTCGGAGTTTACAGTGAGCATGCACATCACAGATTGAGCTTGTCCTTCTATATTTATTGCCCACACTGAATACACGCTCAGGATAAAGCGAGATTGGCTCAGAATCGAGCGTTTCGCCATCGACTGAGAGCACGTCAATCAGCGAGAAAGGCTGAAATTATAATCTACTCGCTTGAGCTGCTCTGTAATTACTTATATTGTGTAAATGCAAATTTGCACATTGAATGTCTTATTTAAATCAGCTAAATTGCAAAGCTCTTATCTGCGCCACTCGCATAACCAGATATTCATTCCACACTCTTTTTTTTTTTTTTTTTTTTTGCGACAAGTTTTTCAAAATTAAAAGCATGCGGTCCAGCAATCAATACGGGCTCGGTGAGAAAATTGTTTTTCAGTGCAGCACTTGATTGTGATTATCACCTTCAAGAATCAGTGAACTATGATACGATGTCTACAGTGCATTCCGGGTGAGCGCCTGTGCAAATGTGCTAGAAGGAATAAAAGTGGAATGCGCTGTCAAGGAAAATGTGGAATTAGTATTCATTAGTGTTCATGTATTTTTTTTTTAGTTCCAATAAAAATTTATTAATATAGCACTTTTACATTTTTTTTTTTTTTTTTTTTTTTTTTTTACAAGATGTAGCCACATCGGAGCTTTACAGAAAAGAAAATATGAGTGTATGTCAATGGGCGAGAGGAAAAGCTCTGTATAAACAGAAAACTTAAGAGGAAGAAAGTCTTAAAAAAGGGAGATTAAAGATCCTTAAGATGTGGTGAGATTTGTTATTGTTATTGTTGTTGTTAACTACAGACTCATGTTCTTTAAAATAAAATCCAGAACCATTTGGTTTGTTTCTCTGGAGAACGTTTTAAAGTTCAGATATGTGTGATAATCTGGGAAAACCTGCCTGTTAAATTCTGCCAAACTGGGAAAAAAAAAAATGGAAAAAAACCTGAGAATTTTTCTGCCTATAACATACTTTATTTTCTGTAAAGATCATGTTGTGTTAGTTGTGTAAGGATCCAATGTAATAATCCCACCAGTAAAAACAATCAATCTGCCTAAAGATGTCTGATGATGTAGAGAAGATGTAAAGATGTAGAGAAATGATTAATAATTGTACGATCTGGTGTTACTCAGATGAGGTTCCCTTTGGAGTCTGGTTCCTCTCAAGGTTTCTTCCTGTTTTCGCCTCAGGGGGTTTGTCCTTGCCACTCTCAAGTCTGGCTTGCTTATTAGGGATACATTTAAAAATGTAAAAATTTATATCCGGATTTCTGTAAAGCTGCTTTGTAACAATGTCGACTGTTAAAAGTGATTATATATATATATATATAAACATTTAAATTGAATTAAAAAGTTTGCTCGGTATGTTTCTTCACACAGTGAACGTTATGCTTTGATCAAGTCATTGTATAGCTAGGAGCCACAGAGAAACAGACATGATTCCTAATTCAGACCTAATTCATTTCGTTTATAATCAGATATTGTCTGTCAAAATGGTCCACGATGCTTCTGCACTGCAATCAAAATGAAATCTTTAAATGGAACGTTCTCCATTTTCACTTTTGGGGGTAAAACAATAGAGCTTTATTTCTGGTTGAGACACATGCAAAAGAGAAACATTTACTGCATCACTTCAGGAAATTCTTGAGAACTATATATAATCCCAAGCTGCCACACATAAAACCCCAGAGGAAGCTCAGAACCTTCATCTATACGAAGAACCATTGAAGAATTTTTTCTATAGGGTGTGTTGGGGTAAGCTCATGAATATTAATTAAGGAGTGCACAGAACAGAAAGGTGATTGGCTGAGACACCAGTGTGTCGTGCATGCAGTAAATACAGTAAAGGGTGAGTCCAAATGAAAAGCTTAAAAGTAAAAGTGACATATTTTATTTATTTATTGATTGATTTGTGAAGCACTGGAACACTTGCATTGAATGAATTTGTGACACGTATTTGCACTAATCAAAGAATATTTATGTAAACGTGCTACGTTTGAACATTTTACACAGGAATGGTTGATTTGTGGAAAGAATGCTGAATGACAGAGGACAGAACATGGTGATAAATGCTAAAAAAGCATTGTATGTCATATACAGTAAGCCCTGTTGGAATTAAATAATCATTGTAAATGTTAATCAAATCAAATGTTTAACACGTTTCAATGCATTTTTGAATATTTTGTCTATAAAGTCCATTTTTGTTGTTTGTTACCCTCATACGTGCAAGGTATTAAATGAATTGTCCAGAAAAGATTTGCAATTTATTGCCGGACTGCCTCTCAGGCTAATTACAAACCCCTGCATGAGAGGAGTTGGACAGGAGGTGATGATTGTCTGTGCAGTCTCCAGGCAGCCAGAAGGTTCGAGTGTGTGGTGGATTAAAGGGTTTTGCATTTGCTAATCCTTACGAATGTTTAAGATTTGCTTGCAGCGTCATTCTGTAGACACTCGAGTGTCAGGTCATGACACTGGACCTTTTTTCTCTAATTAGCAAGCCCAAGTCTGTGAATTTTAAGATGTCGATAATGACCAGGAGGACAAAAAAAAAAAACCTGCAAAATATTTATTAACAGCATCTACATGACCATGAGCAAATTATGTATATATGTATATATGTATAGATGAGCAAAATAGCCTGATTTTGTGGGTTTCTGTTGAGGAATGTGTGAATCAGGGAAGTCTAAAACGACTAAATACAGGGTGATGAAAGTGAATTCATTTAATACCTGCAGTGTGATTTCTGGTTTGGAAACCAGTTTCCACCATTTTAGGAAATAAAACCAAAATAAAATCTTTTTGTCAAGATTACGTCTCAGAAAATAATAAAAGCATCTTAAAATGATGATTTGAAATTAAAATTGGTTTATGATTGTCAGGGAGCCTGAACATACAAAACCAGGACTTAATTAACAATGCTTATTGGGTGCAATCAGGAACAGGTGTGTGTGATCATTGGGGTCATGTGATGTGCAAAGGCTGATGGGTAGTGTAGTCCTATGTCGAGTTCGGCGCTAACATGACAATGATTTGTTATTAAATATCTTGAACTCATCAGTTTGTCAGCGTGACTCTCCACCTTTATTTGGCCTTATATTAAACGCATGATGTCACAGACACATGATGCAAGTTTCAGTTTTGAATCGTCAGTTCTGATTGGTCACAGGTGTTGATTTGTTTTCTATAACAGGAGCTCTGACAGATCTAGTTCCACTGGTTTATATTAACGTATATATTCTAATCAGTCAGTGCATAGAGAACTTTGCAGAGAATTTTTGTGATTGTTGCGGCCAAAAATGATTTTTGCTGTGGGTTGTTAAGGAATTTGCGATGCAATTTGATGAGTTTTTTGTGCCTTTTTTCTTCAGAAAACTACTTGAATTGGCGAGACTGCAATTGCACGAGATAGTTCTGCACACAGTGATGTTTTTTTGGTAAATTAGATCTTTCAGCTGTACTCATGAATCGAAGAACTCTTTGACTGAATGCGAGCTGTGATGTCCAAACCTGTCGTGGACCAAATTTGCGGAAAAGGAGTAGCAATTTTGCAAAAAAAAAAAAAAAAGATATAAATTGCAAGCTCCTGCGAATATTTTTTGATTTTGCGTTCATTTCTGTGATCGCAAAATTCTGGAGGAACCGATAAGTTAGCGTTTCCATAGTAACAACCTACACAGGGGCTTATATGATGGACGCTCGACATATTCAACTAAAAACCTTTAATTGTTGATGCGGTAAAGTTTTCCGTGAGTAGATGTTTAACATTTACGGAAGGAGTCTCCAGTGTCAGTGTGGTGTAACAGTTCAAGGTAAAGCTGCAACTTTATTTTTTTTTAAATGACAAGCTGTGGTTTTTTTTGTCTTATTAACTTTAAGAGAAAGATAAAGAGAGGCTGGTTAGGAAACGATTGTTTATAGCTGCTATAACGTAAGTGATAAAAGGAACAAAAAGAGCAAAAGGAACAGTTTTATAGATGTTTCATAACATTAAATGTAACAATGAATTGAAAAAAAGTGGGGTTTTTTTAATTATTAAAAAACTATTGTAATTGTTGCCAAATTGTTGTAGTATAAGAGGAATAAAACAGTTCAGGGCATGCTACTCTTTATAAATCACATGCAGGCACAATTGATCTGGTTGTAAACGCAGGTTAGCCTATTTAAATCTGATTGAAGGAAAACGAGGCTACAGTGTTAGAAAGATCCAGAAGGACAACTTGATATTCAGTAATTTCTCAGTGTCAGGCTTTTAGTCATTCAAAAGCATACAGTCCAATTATTAATAATTAGAGATGCACCGATACTAAATGTCTCAGCCGATACCGATAACCGATTATTCAGAGCGATATCGGCCGATACCGATAACCGATTATTCAGAGTGATATCGGCCGA
>JANDJT010000148.1:4984908-4996669 GCA_024331685.1 Stegophilus panzeri
TGTCACATGAAAAGATATAATCAAATATTTACAAAAATGTGAGGGGTGTACTCACTTTTGTGAGATACTGTATTTCTAGCTACATAGTTAGCTATATATCAAACATGCCCCTTCCACATTATCCTGAGCGTTACATCTAGGATTAGATTTAACACAACAACAAGTCACTACTGAACATCGAAGTAACATCTTACGTTTCATACTGTAAAACATTAAAAAAAAATATTTGGCTAGCTAGTTTAGCTCACTCAGCTGGTTTACCTCTTACTTAGTCTAATGGACGAAGATCATATCTTTGAGAATTTTCACTGAGTAGAGATGTCCATATTTATCTCAAAGATATGGAAAGATGGAAAGTTATCCAAATTATCCAGAGCTAGTGCAAACAGTAACCAAAATAACGAGTTTATTTATTTATTTTCTTTAAAAAACATTTTTTAATTTAATTGTTTAAAAGTTGTTTAGAATTAACATTTCATGTAACGACACCATGGGCCATACTTTCAACTTGAACTTTCAGCTTCATTAGTGCTATGAGGTGTGCAGTCCAATAATGTGAGCATGTAATTGTAGCCAACAGCACCTGTATAGGTGTAGGAATTGTAGGGATACTATTTAATGATGACTATATCACAATACAACATGGTGCAACAATATAAACTAGGCAAAATCCATGTCATGCATAGTCCATGTCATGTCCATGTCAATTTTAATGACGCAACATTGGGTACATTTTTAGTCCCGTGTATATGGTAGGAGAAAATATCATCTCCATTGTGTCATATAAACAATAGAGAACTTAAGTATCAGAAATAGGGTCGGCTACAGTGACTAGAAATAAACGTGTTAATTGCATAGAGAAATTGTTACACGACACCAATAATTATACGTTAAAACATGTCATTAAAAATGAAATGAAGCAGACAGTATCATGTGAAAATGCATTTTTGACATCATGCACAAACGTCTGATAAACAGTCACTACATGCTTGCTCTGATCTAAAGTCCCTTTTATTTTACAAGGAATTCTGCAACACACCAGATTCAGACCATGACATCATTGATCAGCTCTAATTTGGGAGCATAATCTGAAAGTGTGTGCTATTCTGGACAGATCTTTCCCATGTCCCATTTTCAACATCTGCAAGGATTTTTATAAACGATTGTAGTTTTTGTTCGCCTCACTTCTGCTCCCGCTTGGCCATTACACCTGTTCCTTTTAATTAGTCTCATTAGGTCTTGTTAGTGTGAATATACACTGCACTGTTTGTCTTGCAACTGTCTGAGCTGCAATTCTAAATGATTCTGGTTTTTCTCTGTATCTAGAGCTTAAAATATGTATTAGCACATTGAGCACTGCTATAGGCTATGAATGTGATTTGTTAAAATACATTAATAACTTAATAACCGTATGCATCCAAATTAGATAAAAAAATGAATTTTCACTTTGGTTTAAAAAAAATACAATTTATTTATTGGTTATAAATAAATATAGCTGCAAGTGCCTATATGCAGGGTCCAAGCACCCTTTGCTAATAGCACCCCAGTGGCCAGTTCTTGTCAAGTTACAGTGAACAATAAAATGACAAGAAACGAACATACTTACTTTTTTTTTTTTACACAAAACATCAAGTTTTGTGATTGTAACTCAACGCTAACCATGTGAAATGCCTGCTAAAAGCTGATTGGCTGATGGCCGTGTTTTTGAGTGACCCAGTGATGATTAGAAATCCACTTACAGATTAGAAAAGAGATGCAGCACACCAAATTTCAGCTCAATTGGACTTATGATTCCTGAGAAACAGCTATTTGAACGTAACTCCCCACCTTATCAATGACCACACCCTATTGTCCTGTCAAGTTTCATGTGAATCCATACAAGGAATCATGAGTTACATCTGTACAGCAGCTTCCCCCACCAGCCTCTCTTGCATAAACTCATTTGTCATGAAAAATTCCACTTGATGGAAAACGTACTGAATTTTACAAACCTCTGACACTGGAGACTCCTTCCATAAATGTTAACTACACATCTCCTTACAGAAAATCTCACCATATGAATGATTTATAGATTTTTCTTTGCTTAAAAAAAGTGTGCTTTGAATTAGTTTATAATTAGCCTTAGATTATGTGGAGAGTTCACCATACATTTCTCTGTAAATAAATGAGTTATTATAGAAATGATAACGTATTAGTTCTAGCACATGAATATGAACCTGTAATTTGCCTTACAGACAGAACCATTGTCAGAGCTGCCATTATATATATAAAAAAATAACATTGATATCTTCTGACCAATCAGATATTTAGTTAACCCTTTACTGCATGGCAACAACTCATTTATCTCCAATTTTTTGATAGGCAATAATACAAAACTGCTATTTTCCTATGTAATTGGAAAGGGGGGGGCTTTGACTTAATAAAAAGATGCCATGTCCGATGACCAACAAGTGCTGTTTTCTGCATTCACATGGCATGGTGAAGGTGACCCTCGGCAGGCTCTGAAAATTTGATGAATTTGTCAATATTTAGGCAAAATTACTCAAAGAAAAAATATTTAAAGACTATCTCAGATAAGTAAAATTTCAATTTTTCACATTTAAACAAGTTCATATATTTTGAGTATTCTGTTAAATGGTAAAAGTTAATTGTTGCCATATGGCAACAACATGCGACAATAGAACTGCGGAATGTGCATTCATGAATTGAAACAGGTCTGCATAGCAAAAAAGACACTAGGCTTCTCTAATACATCTTTCTCACATTCAAAGTAAGAAAAACTGTTGTAAGTTCAGACATTTTGCATTTGCACCTTATGTTTCAAGAGAAATATATATATATAATATATCTTATAATATAATATATCTTATATATTATATATATATAAGATACTTCACCCAAAACATGTTTTGATCTAATTTTTGTAGGTATTTTAAGCAAGTAAATCCATCCACATACTTTTTACAACTGCAATTCCTTTTATATAAGATATAATTATAATAATATAATTCATACATGCTTACTAGGTGGCAAAAAGCTCTTCAATGTATAATCTGTAAAATGCAGTAACTGGAATTCTAATAATTTTGAACTAATTCAAGTAATACAAAGCCATACAACTTTTTTTTTTTTTTTTAATATAAATGCGATAATTCATGCAGTAGAGGGTTAATATCACTACAGCTATGTCTCAAAGCCTCATTTTGGTGTGTTTTAGTATCATGCAGTCAGTGAAAGGAAGTTAAATGTATGAAATAACTGAATGTACTGCGCAGCCGAGGGACTTGTAAAAGCACAGCTGACAGATATATGGATGCATTATTAATACACTCAGCTCTCTAAAGCAGGCGGGGAATGTTTCAGGTCACAGGTCCGCTTCTAGCTGCCCTCCAGAATCTTCTACAGGAGTCGGAGAGTAGCATTCGGTACACCACGGATGGCTGGAGGTGGAATGAAACAGCCTCACCTCAGTGCTATAGTTTAAAACCCTGCTATGATTGCTTTGCTTTAACACTGACCTCAGACCTCTGGGTCAGCAGAACAGGCATGGAGCAAAATTGCCTTTGTGTGTGTGTAGGCAGTATGTGTGATTGATGTTCCCATCTAAGCTGAGCATGTTTATCATTATCGTCATCATTCTCTATTAATACAGCAACTTCTCACAGCTATTATAAGCTCTGGGAAATGTGTTCGTCTTTAACCTACTGGGCTGTGTTCATGATGACACTAATTGAGGATTAGGAGATTTTCCTGATGAATCAGGCGCATCAGGAGACTCCCCACTGCTTCCATTAACGATTAGAAGAAAAGACTATAGATTAGTCTCTTAACAAAGTGAGACGAAGAGACAAACTGCTACCGTGTCGATTGAAGGATTGTGTGTGTGCTGGATATCAAATGAGCAGGAAAATCAAATTTCAGATAATATTTCAGAAAGACAGAGCCCACAACAACCTACAATTAGGGTTGCACGGTATACTGGTACTACGGTAGTATCGCGATACTTTATAAAGCTTCAAAATACCGCCAATGCCACTGTATTTTTTAAACGGTAGTGTCATCAATATGGTAGTACCGTGAATAATGTTGTATGTACAGCAGTTAATGACACATCCTACAGTTCTGAGGTTAGTCCTAAGGTTAGTGGCGCTTCATTTAACCTAAATTCTTTATAATACTCTTTAAAGATTTCCTGTTTGCTACCAAGCGAGATAATGTTACGCTAACCGCTGTGTTTAAATACTACAATTAGCCATGTTTGCTAGTAAGCAAGCTACCATTACGCTAACCGCTGTATTTAAATAATAAAATTAGCCATATTTGCTAGTAAGCAAGCTAACATTACGCTAACCTCTGTATTTAAATAGTAAAATTAGCCAAGTTTGCTAGTAAGCAAGCTAACAGCACGCTAACCGCTGTGTTTAAATAATAAAATTAGCCGTGTTTGCTAGTAAGCAAGTTAACGTTACGCTAACCGCTGTGTTTAAATAATAAAATTAGCCGTGTTTCCTAGTAAGCAAGCTAACATAATGCTAACCACTGTATGTAAATACTAAAATTAGCCATGTTTGCTAGTAAGCAAGCTAACAGCACGATAACCGCTGTGTTTAAATAATAAAATTAGCTGTGTTTGATCGTAAGTTACAGTGTTAACAGTGGAGACTCTTTCCAAGAAATGCTTAATGCCTCCTTATACAAAACTTTCTTTTGTATAAAGAATTATATGTTGTTTTTCCTGCATATTTCACTTTGGACTTTTTTTTTTTCCTGGAAGAGCTAAGTAAAATCTCTGCACATGGATCCTCATTATACACAATCTCCTGTATTTGTAATATGTAACTATTATAAGTTACAGAAACCTTTCGGTTTTCTTACAGCCATAAAAAAAATGTCAACAGTTAACTGAGGAATAAAACTCATGGAGGTATGCTGTTATAAGCAAATAATTAACAATAGGGTGTTGTGATGTGGCACAACATGGAGCGGAGCAAACGTTCTGAAGAATTTGATTCCTGTTCTATCATAGTAATTTACCAATGATTATAATTTTTATTTATTAAATAATCATATTTTTTCAGTTTATAGTTACATTTAATGTTGCGGTACATCTACGAAACAACTTAGTTCTTGTTATACACTTACGTTATAGCATAATAACAGCCATTCCCTCACCAGCCTGTCTTTTTTTCTCTCTCTCTTTTGAGGCTAATAAAAAAATCTGAAAACTTAAAAGTTTTATCTCTGACAATTACCATGTGCAGACGCTGGAGTCTCCTTCCATAAATGTTAAATAACCATCTCCTCATATAAAACTTCATCATATCAATAAATCAACATGTTTTTCAATCTGTTTAACTGGCGTATCCACCATTCAAGTCCCTGTGGCTGAGTCGTTACTTTCAGAAACAGTAACGTATTAGAACGAATGCACTGAAATAAACCTGTGATTTGACTTGCAGTCAGCTTTAGCTCAACAGTGCTCCTCTAGAAAATGAATCGACATCTTCGGACCAATCAGGAACGAGAATTGAACAGTTTAAACTGTGATGAGAAAATCCAGGTGTTCAAACTTGACTGCCGATGTACAGTCTGAACCTCATATCTCCAAAAACTGATTAATTAAACAAACCTCTCATGAGCAATCACATCAAACATTTTCCACGTTTTTGGATCTTCTGGATTAGCATGTAGTAAATACTTTTAAGTGCGAGTTCTTAGAATACACTTTGAGCCAGACCTTCTGCCAGTTCCTGCTCTCCTTCACAAACCCCTACTGGTTAATCACAGTGGAAGTGGGTGGCTGGTTGGAATGTTTTGAAGTTTTTCAAACCCACATATGGTGGCTCAAGGGACCCACTTGAGCCACCATATGTGAGTGATGAACATCTCCTGTGAGCATATGGCCTCACTCATTAGGAATTTATAAGACTCTGAAATGAGCTCCGGCCACATTAGAACAAAGATGCAGGAGGTCTCATATAATGCTCGCTCACACTCAAGCGCTTCATGAATTAAGAATCTTTGCAAGTGTAACTTGCCTGTCTTGACCCACAGCATGCATGATGAGAAAGCTGTGCATGTGCTCTGTAGGAAACCAATAAAATACACCAATAACCGTGCAGACATCTGCAGTGGACATCACAAATTCAGTTCAGAGGAATGGAGAATCATTGGTGCTATGTAACCACCATAGTGTTAGACAGAGAAATTGCTACACATATGCCTCAATAGGAAGCAGTAACACTTGCTAAATATCAAGGGGTGACGGGTATAAATGGACTAGCAAGGCTAGGATAAGAAGACATCAATATAAGGTTTCATCTTTGGCATCCGCTTTAGATTATTCGCTCTTAGCAAATGTCATAACGTGGATTATTTTGGACATTTGTGGAATCGAGTGCAACAGCGCCACCACTGTTTTTATGAAAAATACACCGAATGGGATGAAGAAACGAGGTTGGGGCGGCCTGGTTTCTAGTCCAGCCTATCAGTGACAGTCATGTCAGGTGATTACACAGACTGAAACACCACCTAGATTTGATCTACATTTGGGTTGATGTTTTTTTATCTCCCTTCGCTGACACATCCGTAAGACATCATTGCGTGACAGAGATTGAGTTATATATACATGAAATACCACAGTAATATCCTCATAGTTAGGTGGGCACAGTGGTGGCTTGGTGGTTAAGGCTCTGGGTTACTGATCAGAAGGGTGGGGGTTCAAGCCCCAGCACTGCCGAGCTGCCACTGTTGGGCTCTTGAGCAATGCCCTTAAAACTCTCTGCTCTGGGGGCGCTTCCTGACATGCTGGGGTATGCAGAGAAAATAATTTCACAGTGCTGTAATGTGTATGTGACCAATAAAGACTCATTACTCAGTGTTATTATAGTCGTACATTATCCCTAAGTGGCCATGCATTATTATTATTTTTTCTTTCTTGTTTTCTCGTGATCACGACTTCAGTATTCTGTGTACTCAACATCCATTGTCCCAAAGTCAACGGGGGTTTTTGAATGGGTTTTTAGTGAAATGCGGTCTGTGGTTAACATAAGCTCAATATATTTTCACGTCTTCTTTTACGACATAAAATACATCAGTAATACCCCACTCGGGATTTTGTTAAGCTTTTACATGTCTTGAAAAAGGTGATTGCTAACAAGTGGCTAAATGGGGCTACAGAGGTTTTCAGGGACAATAAACGTCATCACACCGAACAGGAAAACTCATCTACTACAGCCTCGTTGTGTTCCACCTCAAACTTTCCAACTTGTAGATTTATCAATGTACAGTTTTTTCCAATTGTAGTGTTTTTTAAATAAAGAGTTGTTGAAAGCTTTGTGGTGATGATGTTGAAGTCATGCGACCGTGGCGTAGTTCGTTTATTTATGATGGCGATGGCGAAGATGTCAACGTGCATGTAACACCAGTCCCATTCACAAGGCGTGAGATTTTCTCGGGATAAAATGACGTCGTGAAAACACTCTAGAAAACAACGTGTAAACGTGATCTCAAGAATATTAAGTCAAGACAATGAGTCTTTACTGATCACATATACATTACAGCACAGTGAAATTCTTTTCTTCACATACCCCATGTCAGGAAGTTGGGGTCAGAGCACAGGGTCAGCTATGATACAGCGCCCCCTGGAGCAGAGAGGGTTAAGGGCCTTGCTCAAGGGCCAAACAGTGGCAGCCTGGCAGTGTTTGGAGCTTGAACCCCCGACCTTCCGATAGGTAACCCAGAGCCTTAACCGTCACGCCACCACTACACCTAGATCATGAAAAAAAAATTCATAATGCATGGCTGCTTAGGGCTCCCATATAGTCGCTCACTCACAAAGCGAATTCCTTCAAAACCTCCATTTTTCATTTTTTTTTGTGAAAAAAAACCTAAACAAATTATTTCATCTTTGGAAGCTCTGCTGTGAATAAAAAAAAATAAAAAAAATGCCAGCAACACTTTTTAAAAGCTGCCACTTCCCATAGGGTTACACATGCTCTGACGCTTGAGAAAAAAATGGCCAAGTGTGAAACAGCCTAAGAATATTAACCAAAAAAAAAAAAAAGTGAGACAACATGGTAGCCACTACAGAAATAGAAATCCTGTAAGTGTGCAAAAAAACCCAACAATAACATATAATACATTTTGCTTTACGGTTGCAGCATAATGTAAATAAACGTTAAAGGTAACAATAAGGTATATTAACTAATGGTCGATGCCTTCAGTATCCTAAAGACATGATTGATGCCCAGACTCTTGAGAATTCCTGCTACAAGCATGTGCTCTCTCACTTCTGCACTTCAGCGACTGTACACTCGATACATTTCTGGTTATGGATGCACCATAACGTAGAACAATGCTTCAGCATTTATGTAGAGAACTACATTTTGGCATTCGTGCGATATTTAAGACTTGCACTATATGAGTCTTCTGCTATAAAGCTTGATGAGATTAGAGAGTACAGAGTGAGGAATCTGAGTCACTCCTTAATATAGAACTGCTTTGTCTACAGGAAACATTAGAGCTGCACTTACTTCACATAATCCGCTAGCTAGCGTATGCTTGATACCTGGCAGAAAAACAACAATCTCCTATTTCAGTTTGCACCCGCAGCATTTCCTTGAATACCTCAGGGCTATTCTTGGATGTTCGACTGTGTGTCTGTCTCCTCTGTACAAGAGCACTCCAGGCTGTAGTACTATAGATGATATTTGCCCTGCAGTTCGCAAGAGATGCTGTTATTCAATTTCATTATAGCTGTTTAGTGTTTTAAGCAATAGAGGATCGTACGGTTATACAGGTGTAGAAGAGTAAAGGCAGGCTTTATGAGTACAGCAGAAGTTTAACAGCTATATGTTCAAACCTTTGTGAACAAACCACCTATGTGTGGATCGTCCTAAATTTCAGGATAAAGCCGGAACATCCCGTTCCAGATTGTGTCCCTCTTTTGCTGTTTTAATAACCTCCACTCTTCCGGGAAGGCTTTCTACTAGATTCTGGAGCGTGGCTGTGGGGATTTGTGATCATTCACCCACAAGAGCATTAGTGAGGTCAGGAACAGGCCTGGGGCGCAGTCGGCGTTCAAGTTCATCCCAAAGGTGTTCAACAGGGTTGTCAATGTGCACAGGTGCATTGTCATGCTGGATAATAATGCTACAGAGTACAAACACATCCAATACAATTGTGCGCTTCCAACTATGCGACAAGCATTGGGGAAGGAACGCATATGGATGGGATAGTCAGGTGTCCACAAACTTTTGGCCATATAGTATAGATATGGATCTGCAGTATAGAGCTAATGCTGATTAAAGAAAAAATATATGACTTCGGATGTGCAGACGGATCCTGGATATTTAAAAGGCTTTTAAAATCGAAATAATACAGCTTGACATTGTGCAAATGTACAACGTTTAACACACACAATTCACCTCAGCATTTAATTACCAAGACCTTCACAGGCAAATTTGGGCTTGTTAAGCAGGAAAAAAAAACAAAAAAAACAATCGCAGTACCCTTTACTTCCAGGTCTGTATGTACTCCAAGTGTATATAAAATACACAAACACTCCTATACGAGTTGTCTACACAGCTCTGGCTAGGCTTATCACAATACACATAACAATACACCTACCTATTTGTCCTTCACTTCATCAACTCGCTGCAGCTGCCATCTGCGTGTACAGTAACGGCGACATAAAGCCATGCCACGTTCTTCATACCAACCATAGCACAGCTGAAATGAAATCCTCCAAATGGAACATGTTTCTCATCTCCAGCAGTCACCGTACTGCATACTGATCTTCATCGGTGAAGCTTGGCCAGCAACCATTCGTTGGTGGTCTTTCCAATGCACATCATCCATTTGCTTACTTTTGGTTGTAAACCACAGATGGGCTGTTTGCATATTGGAATATCATTGGTGTCATGCTTGTCAAAACAGCTGGTGTGCCCCATGGCACCCTCCCTTTAAGTTCAGGCCCCTGGCACAATGTTATGCCCAGAATGTTATGTTAAGATGCACAATGTTCTTTTGCACTGGGAATACTGTTATCCAGTTGCAAAAAAAAAAAAAAAAAGGTTTGGAGGTTTTCTGCCTACAACACACTTTGATTACCACAATTTTAAGAAAGCATAAATATATATTTCAGCAAAACAACGTGAAAATGTTTTTACTTTTGTAGTAGACGAGTGCCTCCAGAAAGTATTCACCTTCCCCATGATTATTTCTCTTCTTTATTTTTGTTTTTATACATCAAATATAAGCACATCGGAATGGGATTTTTTTCTCTTCCTTTTGTCGTGACTCTCTACAGAAATATTATTGCATCAAGTATTTAGATATCCTCAGAATTATTTGGAAAAACAAAAAATCTAAAATGATCCTTTTGTAGCAGTTACAGATTTGAGATGTGTCGTACTGTCTGAGTCTCTATGGGCGTTCCAATACTTTCTTCAATGCAAACTTTCTCCAATTCTGCCACATTCGATAGAAAATCATGGTGACCAGCAATCTGCAGGTCATGCCACAGATTTCCAATTGGATTTAAATCTCAGCTTTGACTTGGCATTTCCAATACGTAAACCTTCTTCTTTTTTCTCCAAAACATTCCTGTCCTTTGGTCCTGTTGGAACATATATTTTCACCCTAAATGCAGATGTTGGGCTTACAGGAACAGGTTCTTCTCAACAATTTGCTCATATTTGACTTCATCCATGTTGCCTGTGATGGCAAGAAGCTTTCCATTTCCCCTGCTGAAAAGCAAGACTAGAGCATGATTCTACCACCAGCGTGCTTTTACCTGGGTGTTTTGCTGTATTTGGTACTTTAGTCTCACTGAACCACAAAATCTTCTTCTAAAAGCTCTCAGAATTTCTCAGAAGTGGTGTCCTAAGCTGATGATATTGTTGACATCTGCACAGGTTCTCCTATTTCAGCCAGTGAGCTCTGTAACCCCTTCAGTGTCGTAGTTGGCTCTTGGACACTTGGCTTAATAAACGTATCCATCTTTTTTTCCCTCCTAACAACTTCATCGCAAAGCTTCACGGCCAGTTCCTTGTTCCTCATGACTGCAGGACCGATCTGATCAAAGATATTTATGGTTCAAGCATAAAACTGGACACTAGCTGGATTTCAAATGAATTTGAGTTGAACATATTCAGTGTGAGTGCTCAAGAAAATGAAATACTAGTCCTAATTTAGATTGCTAAAAGAAAGGGGTGTGAATACTTAACAATTATGCTGCTTTTAGACTACTTATTATTTAAATAATTCTGCAGACATCGGAATACTTTATTTCATTGTATTACTGCAGAGAGTCACTTCAAAGTGAACAACAACAACAACAAAAAAAAATCCCATTCGAATATACTTCAATTTGACCTTGCAATACAGCAAAAAGAGAAATAATTGCTGGGGGTGAATACTTCCTGGAGGAAGTACTGTACATTTTAATCTTGCCAAGACTGTATTCCTGCAAAGATCATGTTGGGTAAGAAATCAGTCTGTCTAAAGATGTCTAAAGTGTGATTTCTTCACACAGTGAATGTCGTACTTTGATCAAGTTGTTGTCATAGCGAAATGGACATCAGTTCAGTTTGTAATCACATAGTGGCTGTCAAAATGTCTGCCATGTTTCTTGTGATTTTCTCCGTTTTCACGTTCACTTGTACAACCAGAATTTTAAATGCTAGAACTTTCCTTCTGGTTGAGATATGTGCAAACAAGAAACATATCTAAGTTCAGGAAAGTCTGTAGTTGCCAG
>JANDJT010000148.1:5010341-5017841 GCA_024331685.1 Stegophilus panzeri
ATATATATATATATATATATATATATATATATACACACACACACACACACACACACACACACACACACACACACATTTATAATTTGAGTGATTTGAGTTAAAGAAGTTAATGTGAAAATGAGTTACTGATGCTTGTGTAAGAGTTAATAAGCAGAGCATTACTCCTGTGGCTGTATGAGAATAACCATTTTTTCATGCAGCGTTCGGAGGGAAGCCTACGCATTTCATTAATATTGCCTCTACGCTCACACTGCTGACAGTGACGCCAGGGTGTGGGGGGACACGCACCACGCTGTGTGGAGGATCGTGTTCCTATTTAGAGATTCGCATCATGGTGTGAACTCTGTGCCTTCTCTCCTCGTTCTCTCTCTCTCTCTCACTCCTTTACACTTTCTGATTTGCATGCACTCTCGCGCTGGTGGCACAGCAGTGCAGGGTTACAATCAGGTAGACAAACTTCACTTAATGGGGCATTACTGCTTAACACACACGCCGAGATGCTATTAGCCGAGTCGAGCATGGAGAACTATCTTTCAAATTTGTGGGGAAAGTGACTGGGTGCGTGAGTGGTCTCACCACGTTCTACGTACACAACATGACGACATTTACAAGGAGCAAGTGACTGTGAGCGGAGATTTAAGTGAATTTATACCACAGCGCTGTTGAATTCTCAAAGCCGATTGGTCGGAAGGTGTTCTGATAGTAGTGCTGGCTTTCTAATAAATGATCCATTCTGTGGTAACAACTTACACAATGACTTATAGCGGTTGCTCGATGTCCATCCATCCGTTTTCCATACCGCTTATCCTACACAGGGTCACAGGGAGCTTGGAGCCTATCCCAGGGAACTCAGGGCACACCCTGGATGATCACATACACTCTCACAAACCCATTCAAACACTGCGGACAATTTCGAAATGCCAATCAGCCTACAGCGCATGTCTTTGGACTCGGGGAGGAAACCAGTGTACCCATGGGAAACCCCTGAAGAACGGGAAGGACATGCAAACTCCACACACACAGGGTAGAGGCAGGATTCGACCCTCGACCGAGAGGTGCGAAGCAAACGTGCTAACCACTAATCCACCGACTTTATTTAGCATTTCTGGGAAGAGTCTCCAGCGTCAGTGCTACATAACAATCAAGAGAGACCCTCAAGTACAACTGTTTATAGCTGCTACAACGTAAGTGATAACAGAAGTGAACTTGTTCTAAGGACGTTCACCAACATTAAATATAACTATACACAGATATAAAGTATGATATGTCGTGTTTTAGTAAATGAATTAACTGAAAATCCTATGTGTCAACAAAAGGCAATGGTATAAGAGGAATAAAACACTTCAGGATGTGCTCGTATTGGAAAATAAGCGCGTGGGAATGGTAACAGTAATTCTGCCTTAAGTTGGGCTGCATTGTTGATCATTTTTTCTATAACATCACCCCCTTAAGTGTTTTATTCCTTACAAGTCACACCACAAGAGGGACACAGCAGATCACAATTGAAGAGAAAAAAAAACAAACAAAAAAAAACACACTCGAGGGTGTACTTTGCACAATTACTCCATTTCTGATTTCCCCCAAGTGAATGGACGAGGAACTTGAGAATGTGAATAACACACAGGGATTGAGAAAGAGTGCATCTAGTCATTAACAGAAGAGGATATGAAACAAGGAAAGGCATGACTGATGTGGAACTGAAACCACAGCCAGACAGCCAGAATAATGCTCATGCTCATGTTAGTACGAGGGTGCTGATCAGGGTGGACTTACGGATCTGTAGCTTCGAGGCGGCCAGAGGAAGGCTGAAGTCAGCAGCCGTGAGAAACGCAGCAGCAGGGTGAGAGAGCGGCCCACGTCTCCGCCCATCAGAAGAAAAATGGTGGAGGAGAGCCAGTCGTGACCAGGGTAACCGCCCTGCAGATAACCTCACGCAGCAAGGGTCAAGGAAGTGTGAAGCTCCTCATTTCTGAATGATGACATATTCCTTCTCTAAATGTATCATACATGCTAAAGACTACAAAGGACAACTCTCCTGGTCAAAAGTTCATGATGATTTAGAATTTCCAACATTTCCTCATATTATTTCTAGATTTATTTATGTGGGGCGATAATCATTTAAAAGGTGCATTAGTTTCGTTTTTTTTATTTCGATATTAGGTCTCTAATGATTCCTGCCCATGCTCCACCCCCAGGATCTATACTGGCCCGTAGAGTGTCTATAAAATGACAGTAGGTGCATCCAAACACAAACAAGCATTCCAGTATACCAGACCAGAACCCATTTTCCAAATGGGTTTTCTCAACGACTTAATGCACTTTTGCTAAGGTCATGACTTAATCCATTGTTTTTTAAAAAAAGAAAAAATCATGTTCTATATACTCTCCAGGTTATTTGTACAAGTAAGGAATAACAGGAACTCAGTTGAAGCAGGTACTCAAATGTCTTATGTTCATTTTGTAGCTTTTTTTTCCCGATACTATAGCCGTTACTCTGCCCAGATCCTCATGTTCATTCTTTTTCTGTAAATATTTCAACAATTTAATACGGCGTCAATTATGAATATACTGCAAAAAGCAATTACGGGGTCCGAGCATGTGAAAATGTAAAAGTTGATTTGACCCCAATCCTAACACATTTTTAACGCTGTGCCTCCTCTCACTCTCCGAACCTGCCTGATTTATCCTGTCACTATTCTTCTGCACTTGTGTCTCACTTTCTGTGGCTTTCTACTGTAGGTTCCCACATGAATACCCTAAAGACTTCCCAAAAACAGTTCATGCCCAAGTCCAAGCACTGCATCAATGTAATCTCACCTTTATACTCTAGATTTGTACCCAAGTGCTGCTGTACTCATAAACACTTTCCTGTGCTCATCCCACAACAATTATTCACAATCTGCTCATACTGCACACTTTAGAAGTGTTCGTCTTTACTCTTCCACACCTGAATACTGTAATGATGCATACTCCCACTATCTGGTGTCACCTAGAAGAGGATTTGTTCCCTTTTGAGTCTGTTTCCTCTAAGGTTTCTTCCTCATGTCATTTCAGGGAGTTTTTCCCCCTCACCACTGTCACCTGAGGTTTGCTCAAATCAACATCTGCATTCTGTAAATCTGCTTTGTGACAGTGTCTGTTGTTAAAAGTGATGTACAAACTGAATTGAATTTTCCTTGGTTCCATGATGAAACTAGTGGTGGAATGGCACAGCATTATTACACAGTGACCATGGTTGGTTTCAATCTGACAAAGCACTGTAAGATACAGAGACACATCATGTCTGCTATCAGTTTCAAAAAATCTCAAACTTAATGCCATCTGATTGAACTGTGATAATGATCGGACTGCAACTGTAGGCGTAAAAACGCAAAAACGGGTTTCATTCAAATTCAACGTCGTCCTTTATAATACATTTTATGTACAGTACGTTGTACTTAACACAATAACTGAATCGAAAGAACAAAGAATCATGATTTTGTGTCAAGTGGTACAAATGTTATGTTCTTTTTTCTTAATTCTTCTCTTAAAACCCATTCTCAAGAGCATCTGGACATCAAATTTGATGATGACTGGACCAAATTATATTGCATAATAATTCAAGATTGTGGTCATTCCATTATGCTGGACTTTGAAACAAGGTCTATAATTATTATACACTGTTCTCTGAACGAATAAATTGCTGGTCCAAGTTTTAGGTGTACACCGTCACGCACTGTGTGCTAGAGCTGTACTGCGATTGTCAAGTCCAAGACTAATCCAAGACAAGTCCAACACCAGGATTAACCGAGATCAAAGGAAGACCTCAAGAATTAAAAATATTAAAATAAAGATACAGTAACAAAAACCATCAAATCCTTTTTCAAGGCTAGTTGGCTTCATTTCTTCATTGCATCAGCGATTAGGCTGTTTTCTAGAAGAAGGAATTACTTCCCGTCAAACTTTGCGCATGAGAAAAGAAAACCGAACACAAAGATTATTTTTTACAAACATTCTGTCGAGATCAAGACCATATTAAGCGAAACCAATGCCCAAGACCGAGACAAGTCCAACAACGTTTTGACACTGGACTCGAGTCCTACAGCCCTACTCTACGCATGCACATCTATACACTATAGACTGTATATAAGATAGACCACATGACACTTTGATTCCCGGTGTGCCTTTTCAAAGACAAAAGGTGGGCGAATAAAAGTTTGCCATATTGCTTACACTTGCATATTTTCACACTATAGGTGACAAAACTCTCAGCACCGCCGGCTTCTCTTCAATTTCTATATGGAAGGTCAGAAATCACCCACTCAGCATAGCATTTCACACAGCAGGCAAAACGCATCTCTCATCTGGTAACCATAGTGACAGCTGAGCTCAGCACAGCTAGTACTTATCCAGTGTGTACTGCGCTGTTATTTTAAACCCATAGGCTACATATAGAAAACAGAAAATATTTTACCATACACAAATGCAAGGAGTTATCTTAAGATATGGCTTCACTACAGTACATCAACACAAGTTATCAAGACTATTATGCATTTAACCTCAAACGACGGAAAAAACTAGTTTTACGTGGGCTGTGGTTTGTCCGCCAAGTGTACACAGACATGAAAAGGCAACAAAATTCATTAACAAAAATTAGGAATGGTCTGGAACTGCCATATTGTCCTAAAGTTAATAATGAAATTCCTAATGGTAATGATAGAAAATATTGGATGTATAAACTGAATGAATATTTTGTTGCTGGGTTTATGAAAGAATCCTTTGGTCGTGAGCTAAGTTTGGCGGTCTTAAAACGAATAATGTGTTCTAATTTAGAGCCATTGTGACCAAAGGCATCTGACGACAAAGTACCAGAATTTTTGACTAAAATCTTGTCTGACTATTGCTACGACTCGAGTCTAAAATCCACCAATGGGAATACATCAAAGGATGATGCAAAGTTTACGGGACAGCTACGGATATGGAATGGGTAATGATTAAACTTAAACAAAACATGCTAAGGACAGAAAAAATATCCTTATTACCTCAAGCTCAGCCTGAAGAATGTTCCTGTTTAGGCAAGCCCCTCTTTCTCACGAGCCCAGATCGGGAAAAAGTGCATTGTAAGATATTTACATTTAGGCAGCCTTCTTACATACATAGCTGACTGAA
Organism: Stegophilus panzeri; assembly: GCA_024331685.1. NCBI lineage: Eukaryota > Metazoa > Chordata > Actinopteri > Siluriformes > Trichomycteridae > Stegophilus > Stegophilus panzeri. The sequence continues at coordinate 5,015,490 of JANDJT010000148.1, forward strand.
CCCTAGAATGGCTGTGGATTTGTAGTTAGCGAAAATCTAAAAGCAAACAGACATGCGGGCTAGAGAGAGCGTTTACTGTTTGATGTGGATGTCCAACACGGCTCACGGAGGATATTCACAGTTGATCTGTGGTGGTATTTCTGCTAGAAGATGATTCTGTATCACTCGCTAACTCCATAATCACTGCAACACCCACATAAACAAGATGATATGCTTTAAAAAGCTCACCATTCAATATTTCAAAACATATGAACTCAACTGTGCAGTTAAACTCCAGCAGCAGCCATTTGGGACCGTTCTTGATGTGGTTTTAGTGACTTCTTTTGACCATCTGAAGTTCAATTTAGCGCTAAAAGTGTTTGTGAATTACTGTGAGCCTGGGGGGGAAAAAAATCTTTAAATAAAAAAATAAAAAAAAAAAGGAACAAACACACCCCATATATCAAGAGTTTTTCCTCAAATCTGCAATTGTGTTATTCAGTCAGCTACCAAACGTTCACTTATACACACGTAACTCTGCCAGGGAAATAATATAATAATATGAGGAAATATTAAAAGCAGGGATTATCATTTCAAGCAACTGTTGCTTTTTTGTGTTATTCAATAATATATTGGTCATACAGTATAACAGATATACGGTGCTGTGAAAAAGTATGATTTCTTCTGTTTTTGTGTTTATCTCATACTAAATTGTTTCAGAAATTAAAACAAAATCTAAGATCAAACGAAGGCAACCTGAGTAAACACAAAATAAAGTTTTTAAATGATAATGTTATTTATTGAAGCAAAAAAGTTATCCAATACCACCTGGGCCTGTGTGAAAATGTATTTGCCCCCATAGTTACTAATTCCCCGAATCTATGAAACTGCATCCATAATGGGGTTCAGCTGGACGAGACACAACCAGGCCTGATTACTGCAAACCCTGTTCAATCAGATCTACACCTTGAACTTTTTCAGCAGCATGAAGTTGGTTAAAAGGTCTTACCCAGTAACACACTATACCAAAGTTAAAAGAAATTCCAGAAATGATGAGGAAGAAGGTGATTGAAATACATCAGTCTGGGAAGGGTTACAAAGCCATTTCAAAGGATCTGGGACGCCAAAGAACCACAGCGAGAGCCATTATCTCCAAATGGAAAAAATCTACACAGTATTGAACCTTCCCAGAAGTGGCTGACCTTCCAAAATTCCTCCAAGAGCACAACAGTGACTCATCCAGCAAGTCACAAAAAAGCCAAGGACAACATCGAAGGACCTACAGGCCTCTCTTACATCAATAAAGGTCACTGTTTATGACTCCACTATCAGAAAGACACTGGGCAGAAGAGTGGCGAGGTGAAAACCACTGCTAACCCAGAAGAACATTAAGGCTCGTCTGAATTTTGCCAAAACACTTCTCGATGATCCTCAAACCTTTTAGGAGAATGTTCTGTGGATTGATGAGTAAAAAGTGGAACTGTTTGGAAGACAGCAGTCCTGTTACATCTGGCGTCAACCAAACACAGAATTCCACAAAAAGAACCTACGATCATACCTACGGTCAAACATGGAAAATCCTAAAGGAGAATGTCCGGTCTTCAGTCCATGAATTGAAACTCAAGCACTACTGGATTATGCAGCAAGACAATGTTCCAAAGCACAGGGGTAAGTCCTAGTCCTAGAAGTAAGTGAAAGACTGATCTCCAGTTATTGGAAGCGTTTGGTTGCAGTTATTGCCGCTAAAGCTGGCACAACCAGATTTTAAGTTTAAGGGGGCAATTAGATTTTCCCATTGGTGATAGGAGTTGGATAACTTTTTTGCTTCAATAAGAAATAAAAAAATAATACCTGTACTCTGTGTTTACTCGGGTTACCTTTGTTTCATGTCGTATCTCGTTTGAAGCTCTAAAACTATTTAGATATCCACAAAAACAGAAGAAATCTGAAGAAGAAAAATACTTTTTCACAGCACTGTAAGAGAAACCCACAGTAAAACCTGAGCTGAAAGGATACAGAGATCAGACTGGATTGTGATGCGCTGATGAGACAGAAACTCCTGACAGTGTTTGATGAGAAGACAGAGATCCTGCTCTGAATCCTCTCTCACTAACTTCAGCAGTAAGCCATACCTACAGAGACATGCACATAAAAGTTAACAGCTACGCAATGACTCTAAAATATGTTTAAAAGACTTGTCATAGCACTCGGAGTACAAAAGGTGTCATAGAGTAAGTCATGTTTCTGGATGAAATGAAAATTGTTGTTTTTTTTTTTGTTTGTTTGGTTTCTTTTTTACATATTCAGCTATAGTGAATGCTGTAATTGCCAGCAATTTTGTTTGTTTTTTTTTAAAATTCAGAACAAAATATT
>JANDJT010000148.1:5020341-5023803 GCA_024331685.1 Stegophilus panzeri
CATTAAGGATACAGTAACTCATATAATCACTCTTTACAACCGTGGTGAGCAGAAAAGCATCTCAGAATGCACAAAACATCAAACCTTGAGTAGGATGAGCTACAAGAGAAGAAGACCACATCAGGTTTTACACCTGTCAGCCAAGAACAAGAATCTGAGGCTATCATGGGCACAGACTCACCCAAACTGGACAGTTGAAGATCAGATAAATAAATAAAAAGACTTTTTCCAGTCTTCAACTGTCCAGTTTCGGGTAGTCTGTCCCCATGATAGGTTTGATGTGTTGTGTGTTCTGAGAACACAGGGGAATATAGGGAAATGGTTAAGACGTTGGACTTCTGATCGGAAGGTTGTGAGCTCACATCCCAGCACTGCCAAGCTGCCACTATTGGGCCCTTGAGCAAGGCCCTTAACCCTCGACTGCTCAGTTGTATAAATTAGATAACTGTAAGTCGCTCTGGATAAGGGTGTCTGCCAAATGCTGTAATGTAATGTAATTTAATGAGATGCTTTTTTGCTCACCATGGTTGTTAAAAGTGCTTATTTGAGTTACTATATCCTTCCTGTCAGCTCAGACCAGTCTGGTCATTTTCCTCTGAACGCCCTCATCAACAAGGCATTTCCACCTACAGAACTGTTGCTTACTCAATGTTTTTTGTTTTTCCACACCATTCTGTGTAAACTCTAGAGACTGTTGTGTGTGAAAATCCCAGGAGATCAGTTTCTGAAATACTCAAACCAGCCCATCTGACACCAAAATCCGTGCCACGATCAAACTCACAGAGATCCCACTTTTCCCCCATTCTGATGTTTGATGTGAACATTACCCGAAGCTCTTGACCTGTATCTGCAATGTTTTTATGCACCGAGTTGATGCCACATAATTGGCTGATTAAATAACTGCAGGAATGCGCAGGTGTACTGTACATGATGGTGATAAATGTACCGTCCGCTTTATTAGGAACACATGTACAGTACAACTGCACATTCTGTTTTTTATAAAGGGGGAAAATAAAACCCGCAAAGGATTTACTTATGAAAATAACTCTTCAGTGTCTTTATACACTCCTAAGAAAAAATTTATGGCAGAGCACTAAAGAAAAAGGAGCCTGTAACTGACTGGTGATTTCATTTTAATACTGACCTTTATATTCTGCAGGTGGGAAGAAGCAGTGAGGTGGGGAGGAGGAGAGATGCACCACTGCCCTCTCCAGAAGATCGGCTAGCACTGCGGAAACAGTCCACCACCTACAGTAAGTCCATATTCAAACCTCATTATAACTGTACTTATAATTCTTTCTAATTTGGTAAAGATTCTCGGTAAAGAAACTCTAATAAAGCCTCTTATAATGTGCTGATGCGTTGTAATGCAAGTGTCCCTATTCATTATAACACCATGTGCTGTACTTACGAGGAATAATCAGCAACGTAAAAAGAATTACAAGCACAGTTATAATGATTTATGAATATGGGCTTCATAGAAAGTGTTACCATAATGTCTTTATTAAAAAAAGAAAAAAAAATGTTTCCCTCTTATCCTAAATGTAGTCAAGACAATTTAGCAATTTCACAATTCAGGAGTTAGAGCTAATATGGATCTGAACATCATCAGCGTAACTGTGAAAACTCAGGCCCTGATGGTGACTCATGTGACAACGGGCAGCGTGTAATTGATAAAGAGGACAGGACCGAGGACACATCTCTGTAGAACACCTTGCGCAATAGGCAAAGTGGAGGATTTGCGGTGTTTGTGTTTGCCAGCCTGCTGTCCTCTCACACTCTGAGATTTTATTCAGAAATTTCTGACATGGCCACAGCCATCCGTGGCCAGGAGTCAAGGCAGCCAAGGGAGCTGAGGGAGGTATAGCATACTCTCTCTCTCTTTCTCTCTCCTGTCAATCACAGAGACACTAGCCAACTGTAGGCTTCTGTGAGCTCATGTATGCGGAAGAGGGCGGATAGTGCTTTCCTCCAAGCGTATTATACTTCCCTGTGATGCTTCCCTGAGTTCAAAAAGATGTGATTGGCTGGCTTCACGTGTCTCAGAAGAAGCATGTGTTAGCCTTCGAACTCCCTGGCTGTCGTGTGAAAGGGGAGAACTGGATGGCAAGCCCAAATTTCAACTCATGACCAAAGAATTTTTTTTTCCACAGCATGTGAGTTTTGTCTGTGATGGCAAAATCGGGCTGTAAATCGCACACAGTAAACCGAGCTTTATTGTATTAATGTTGGTAACAAGTATGACTGACCCTGTACAACTGCACCATGCTGTTTAAGTATGTATCCTCATACATCACGTAAATGTCAGCGCTTACCACTTCCTGTAAGGGTGCTGGATTTGTTGGTAATGGCTTTGCACAGGTGTCTCCTGCAGTTCTCCATCCAGTTTTCATCTCTCTCGCCATCTTTAGAGGACGTCAGGAAAGCGCTGACCTCCGAGTCTGTTGAGATTTACAAGCAACACGAGACAAAACTAGTCCTTTTCACATATTCATGAATTTCTTATTACTTTATGAGGTTTAAAACCAGTCCTGACTTATGAAGGAGGCTACACTCAATCAACTGAGCCTGACCTTTGATAAGACAAGAAATGCCATGCTCTTTGCCTTATAAATGTTTTGCCAGACAAAACTGAATAAATCGGGGGTCATGACGCTCAGGAGCTGACTTGCTTCAGCAGTCTTTGGTCGTGTAATGTTGAGACAGCTTTAACTTTGAAAATGTCATGCGCTGACATGACAGCAGATAAGAGATGCACCGAACCTAAACACGGAAAGAATTTTTTGTAGATATTTTACTACTACTTCTGTATAAATTACGGATATCTACCTCAGAGATGCTTCACTGATCTACATTCAGAAATGATTTTAAGATAGAGATGTGCCTGCTTAATGTTTCCCTTTTCAAGGAGAAAAATCAACATTGATATATGAATGTGACTCCATACATCAATATCAAAACGCACGGCTGGTGTTATCCCTTTATCGGGATTTAATACCAATTAAACAAAGCCTACCATAGAATAAAAAGTGGCAACTCAGCAATTATGAGTCTGAGCTAGTGATTAGGTTGAAGCCCCATTTGAATCCCAGGACTGAGAATTAAGTCCTCAGCTGCTTGTGAGGGGAATTCTAATCGCAATAAATACACTGTCAAGCTTTGTCCTTCCTAACTGACTCCACCCCTTTGCTGAACTATGCATGGTGTTTTCTTTTGACCTCCCGCTCCCCTTCTGCTGAGCCACACATGATTTTATGGAGATGCCAGTGATCCTGACCCTTTCTACTCTCCGGACCTGCCTGATCCATCCTGATTCCCTACCTCTGGATGGAGCGCTCGTCAACTGGAGGCTACAGCCTGGAGATTGCTTAGAATGGTACCGCTTAGACTGCAATTACAACATGCAGTTTTGCACTCAGGTCTCCTTTAGTGAACACTGGACTAGTTCAACAAACAGACTTC
>JANDJT010000148.1:5023849-5070858 GCA_024331685.1 Stegophilus panzeri
GATGAGGACGGGTTCCCTTCTGAGTCTGGTTCCTCTCAAGGTTTCTTCCTCATATCATCTTAGGGAGTTTTTCCTCGTCACCGTCTCCACCGGCTTGCTCAACAGTGATAAATCCACACACTTAAAATCTCTATCCTGTGTTTATATGTTTCTGTACAGCTGCTTTGAGACAATGTCCATTGTTAAAAGCGCTATACAAATAACAGTGAATTGAACTGAATTGTTAACAACGTGGTGTAACTGAGCAGCGTTGTTCTGACTGGGAGTGGAGCTCATTTCTGGGCCAGAAAATTTAGACCTGAAATGAAAGAACTGACCAGGGGTGCTTTTCTCTACAATGATGAATCTTGATGACTAAGAAACAACTTAATGTAGGACGCATGTTACGTACGAGCTTGTTTCGCATGCGTTTCCCAGAAACCTTCGTTATCAGAGATTTTAACACATGACTAGTATGTGCTTCTTCTTTACTGACTCCACCCCACCCGAGTTTGGTGGAAAGAAACAGTCAAACAATCGATTCACAGTCCGGAGATACATTTTACAGATGACTCAGCGACATAAACAGCATAAATATATGTTGATAGATGAAGCATTTAAAAATGGCGGGCAATAGTCGTAAGCGTAATCAAACATTTACGAAAGTAATTATGTTTCGTTTGGAGGAGATAGGACAAGTTATATTATATTATAAAATGGTCAGGTATGGAGAGAGAGAGAGAGAGAGAGAGAGAGAGAGAGAGAGAAACAGTTTACAGGGAACTATAAGGAAAAATTCATGTTCATAGAGTATCAGCCTCAGATGTGAAACCACATGCGGTATTCTGCTGTTGTAGCCCATCCACCTCAAGGTTCAACATGTCGTGCATTCTGAGATGCATTTCAGCTCAGCATGGGTGTAAAGAGTGGCTATTTGAGTTACTGTAGACGACTTCCTGTCAGCTTGAGCCGCTCTGACCGCAGAGCTTTCACTCATTGGATGTTTAGACTGTTGTGTGTGGAGATCCAGGAGATCAGGCGTTACACTAAAAACCCAAACCAGTCCATCTAACACCAACAACCATGCCATGGTCAGACTGACTGAAATCACATTCCCCCCATTCTGATATCTGATATGTGCATCAACTGAGGCTCTTCATCTGCAGCTATAGCTTTTGAATAGGGGTACACAAAACAACAAGTAAAACAAATACTAGACTAAACAAATGAATATTAGACTAAACAAACCCAAGTGACTATAGAGAAAAACAGAAATGGGTGGAAATTAAATCGAGCTGCTAGAACACTTATGAAGAAACTAGTGCTTAACGAGCAGCTTCTTACCTTGTTTAGTCCAGGAGGTCTTTGGGATTTCGAGGGTGTAACATGTGGGCACAGGGTAGGATGAGAATATCGGCCATGGGTAGGGATCATTCCCCTGAAAGGAAGATGCACAATAGTTAATAACAATTATTTGCTCCCACTATCACTGTAAATGAACTAGAAGCAAAAGCAGTGGAACTACCATGGATAAAATTAGGGAACAAAGTGAATAAATAGGAAACCATTTATAGGAAATAAAGCAAAGAAAACAGGCGCCAATCACTGTATGGTTTAATATCTGATTTAGCTCATATACGGAAAAATGAGCACTATAACCTTCTGCAGTGCTCTGGAAGGAAGTCTCTTTTCAGATGGGCCACCAATCACATTCATCCGAACCAAGAGGTGGTTTCTCTCCACAGACAGGCCATCGATGACAAACTCACTACAGAACAGTAAAAAGTTTTGTTTTTTGTAGAAAAATAGGAAAATAATCAACTCCAGGGTGGTAAGAGTAACTCCGCTTTGTGTCAGGCTGCATTGCCCCACCCTGTCGTTGATTATTTACCTATAACAGCATGCCCGATTTTATTCCTTCTTTACGACTGTCCATGCTAAAGACTGAAGAGGATTAAGTGTCTAAGAATGCTGCACATACTCTTGACCAGTTGAGGACTCAACCACGTTGTCCTTCTGACTCTGAAGCAGAACGTCTGAGAGTTTATACTGAGACTCCAGGAGTAGGAGGGAGTCCAAGTTACAGCATATTGCACTCAGGAGTCTAAAGGAGGAAACGAGGGAGGGTTTGATCAATTCAAAAGCAATAAAGAAAATGAAAAAACAAAATGCATCCATTTGTCTCTAAGGTAATATTGCTGCTAAGATTGTATAGACGCAAGACCATTGTGCTGTTTTAGAAATCCAAATCAAAGCCAAAGTACTACTTAGAGCTGCAATTTGTTCATCAAAAAAAAAAAAAAAAAAAAAAAAAAAAAACCACACACAGAAGTAAAATGTTAGATCAGTGAAATGATAAAAGCCTGGACTTTTGGCTTTGAGGATGTTTTATATGAGTGGAATGTATTAGAGCAACTCTGAATAAGTGTGTGTAGGTGGGTGGTGGGTGCGGGGGTGAGCTGGTGTAGTTGTGATGAGACTCTGATTTCTCTCTCTAATGGATACTAACGATGGCACTGAAGCTTGATTCGGAGGAGTCTACAGAGTAATCCACCTCTTCACAGAGAGTAAGGCTCAATCAGCGTCCTGGCCATTGCACCAGATGCTAGGAGGATTCTGCAAGCTATAGCATAACACTTGAAATAAAGTACTATATATATATATATATGAAAAGTATGTTAATTTATGCACTCAATACTCGGGCGGGGCTTTAATCCTTTTGCAGGAATTACTGCATCAGTGTGGCGTGGCATGAAGGCAATCAGCCTGTGGCACTGCTGAGGTGTTCTGGAAGCCCAGGTTGCTTTGATAACGGCCTTCAGCTCATCTGTATTGTTGGGTCTGGTGTCTCTCATTTACCACTTGACAATACATGTCAATACAACAGTCAGGAGAGTTTGCTGGCCAACATGGGCAGCAAACCAGTTACTAGTAGTTTTGGCACTGTGGGCAGGTGCTGAGTCCTGCTGGAAAAGGAAATCAGCATCTCCATAAAGCTCGTCAGCAGATGGAGGCATGAAGTTCTTTAAAATCTCCTGGTAGACGCTGCATCGACTCTCGACTTGAGAAAACACAATGGACCAACACCAGCAGATGACATGGCTCCTCAAATCATCACTGACTCTGGAAACTTCACACTGGACTTCAAGCAACTTGGATTCTGTTCCTCTCCGATCTTCCTCCAGACTCTGGGACCTTGATTTCCAAATGAAATGCAGCATTTACTTCCCCGTGATTGTGGTTGTGTGTACTGAACCAGACTGAGAGATTAAAGCCTCAGGAAAACTTTGCAGGTGTTTTGAGTTAATTATCTGATTAGAGCTCTTCTCAGCTCCACATTTCCGTATTATAAATTCTTTATTTAATATTTTGAGACACTGAATTTTTTATTTCCGTGAGCTGTAAGCCGTAATCATTGAGATTAAAACAACAAAAAAAAAAGGCTTGAAATATTTCCCTTTGTGTAATAAATCTAGAATATATGAAAGTTCCACTTTTTGAATTAAATTACGGAAAAAATGTACTTTTCCATGATATTCTAATTGTTTGAGATGCACCTGTATACATTGTTGAAATGGTTACCCTGGCTATCAAGAACAAATATCACACTCAAAAACCTTATTTACATAATGTTTTTTAACCCTACTTTGCATGTGAAACAATTATTCATCCAGAACTCACTCACTTTTTGGATTCTCAATTTATCCCTTTGTACATACTAATGAGCATGTGTTATTTGGGATTTTAGTAAATCAGGGTGTTAGAATGGAGTGAATTTTTCTTGAGATTGAACTAATCCTGTGATGCCTTTCTTTAACATGTATTGACTTAACTTGTCTTTGTTATTTGCTTTAAGCTATCTGTTCGCATCTAAGTATCAGTCACTTTCTAGTTGTATATTCTGCATAATTCACTGCGTACTGTACAGTAATTTTAATGCAAAACTCTTTGCAAGTGAGCGTATTTTGAAGGGAATCAGACAAGCTGCATAATCACACAGTTTAGTTGACTGGGTTATTTGATAGCCCTGGTTCTCAATATCTTAAACTTCCTCTGGGTCTCACTGGCGCTGAAGATAAGAAACTCAGCAGACAACAACCTGTTTTTACATTCAGAGAAATGTTATGTTGATGTGTGGGAAGGAAAGTATATCGGTGTGAGATGATGAATATCTGAGAGGCGGATTTAGACCTGACACCTCCAGTGTAACGACACATTCAGTCACTGAGTCAGACGTGACGGGTGGGATCCAACCCTGCGAGCCCTTTACCAGCCTACAGCTTCCTCATGTGTTACTGTATTCATGTTTCAAATTCCAATCATTTGGATTATTTTAAAGATAAATAAGAGCATTCATGCATTATTTCAGCTGGATCATTGTCTGACAAGACAAAGCAATGATACTCTGCATTCAAAAGAACAGGACTTAACAAAAAAGTAGGGAATAAAAATATTTTCCTTTAGGAAATGGTTAACTCTTTTTGAGAGGCTGGGACACATTCTAGTGTGGTTAACACCTACTCCTAGGTGAGCTCCAGGGGAGCTGAACACTTCTACTGGGTAAGCTAGACACTCCTTCTAGGTTAACTACCCCCATTTTAGAGTCCTCAAAATTCCTTCTAGGGAAGATAGATCCTTCTGTCTGGGGTACCTAATGCACTTAGTTAAACCTACAGTATCTGGGATACTCTGCACTGCTTCTAAGGTCGCTGTACACCACTTCTTAGGTGGCTAAAATCACTTATTCTCAAGAAGCCAACCATTCTTTCTGAGAGGCAAACACTCCTTCAGGTAAACTCCTTCTAGAAGGCTGAACACTCGCTCTGTGATGCTAACACTCCTTCTCGATGGGGCTTACCCTCATTCTGGGGAAGTTAGACAGACCTTCCTTTAGAGCAGGGGTGGGCAATCTTATCCGGAAAGGGCCGGTGTGGGTGCAGGTTTTCATTCCAATCAAGCAGGAGGCACACCTGATTCCACCTTTTTAATCAGTTGATCTTGGCTTTCAATAGATTCAGGTGTGGCTTCTGCTTGGTTGGAATGAAAACCTGATTCCACACTGGCCCTTTCCGGATAAGATTGCCCACCTCTGCTTTAGAGAAAGCAAAAACCCTCTTTCTGAGGAGGCTCAATCCCCTATCTGGGTTACCCATCAATCATTCAGGTGAAGATTAAGCCTCTTCTTAGGAGGCTTAACACCCCATCTGGATTACCCAACAATCATTCAGGGGAAGGCTCACCCCTCCTCGGGTACCTAACATTCATTCTGGGGAAGCAACCCCCCTGGTGTAACACTCCTTCATTGAGGATGAGCAAAACTCTTGAGTGGCTAAACAGTCCACCTAGGGAGTGATTCTGTGTAAAACACACCCTCCAGCACAACACTTCTGGGATGACCGAGTCCTCTTTCTGGGTTGGCCAAATACTACTTCCTGATGAACATTCCCATCTATGGAGAACTCAGTAATCTTTCTTGGGGGCTGAACACTTGTTCTAGAATGGTTTAATTCTTCTTCAGGTGTGCCAAACACTCCTTCTAGGGAAGGCTAAAACTTTTAGGGTGGCTACTACTTCTTTTCAGGCAGCTAAAAACTCCTTCAATGAGGCTCAATACTCAGTTTAGGATTGCTAACAGTCCTTCTCAGGTGGCTAAGCACTCTTCTAAGGAGTCTGAAGACTTTTTCTGGGGTGGTTGAACACTCCCTCTAGGCTGGCACAACAATTCTTCTGGGATGTCAGAACACTCCTTCTGGGGTGGTGAAACATTTCATCTGTGCTGGCTAACTCTGTTTTCAGGTGGCTAAAACTCTTGGGATTTTTTTGGGAGACTAACCCATACTTCTGAGAGACTCAGCATTGTTGCTGGGGAGGCTTAACATTCTATGCGGGTGGATGAACTCTCCATTTGTGGAGAACTCCACAATACTACTTCGGGGAGGCTATGCACGTCTTCTGGAGAGATGTACCACCCCTTACAAGAGTAATACCAGTCCTTCTGGGGGAGATAACGCCTCATCATGGTGCTATCCTGTGCCATGATTAGTAGCACAAAAGCACGCAGTTGGAAATCACATGATCCTTGGATGAACAGGACTTGAACGGATTGGTAAATGAAGGAGGCCAAATCACAAGAAAAGCAATAACGTTTCAAAAAGCACAAAAGAAAACAATAGCACATCCCATCACACATGCCCACACCATTCATTAAACATCTCACCCAGCAAAGGAACTTCGATCTCAGAACATAACACCCTTGCTGTCAAATTAACACTCTGCAGAAGTGCCATGTGCCTCCCTGTAGGAGGCAGTTAGGAAAAAGTGCGTGCATGAAAACGGGTCACAAGATTTTACCCACTGAGATGGCGCTGGTCCAGGACACCGTGCCCAGCCGCTGGGTTTAATAGGGGTATATCACCTTCAGAAATGTCTAGGTGCAGGCAACATGCTGTACCTCTAAACTATCCGAGTCTGTAGACTCCCATAGGCATGTTTTATGAAGCAGTAAATGTGGAGGACGGTGGTATATCACCCTAACAGTGAAAACATTAATACACTCTTTATTGATATAAATAAGTTCTGCTCCAGCTCTAATTACATCTGCAGTCAAAGATGAATGAGCTTTACCTAGAGCAGATACTCCAAGGAAACAGGTTTTTCCAACTCTACTTTAAATGAACACTGGTCAATTTTACATCCTTTCAAACACTGATCTATCTAATGTGAAATCCTTTTATCTGATATAATCATAGCATAGCAAACACAGAGAGCCAAATCAGGAGCTCATCGATCTAAAGAGCTAGAGAATAAATGGAGCGAAAAAGGGCTAATCAGATAATGTTGCACTAAATGGTGCTGCCGTTCCTTTGTACTCTCTCATTTCATTCCATTCAGAGGGAGAGAGAGAAGGAGAGAGAGACAGAGAGAGAGAGAGAGAGAGAGAGAGAGACATGGAGAAGAAGCTGAAAGAGAATTATCGATCATACCTAAGGCCAAATGTGTGTGACTGCTCGTAGTTGAACAGGGAGTGGATTTTGGAATCCGAGTTAATAACGACGAGGCGGTCCATCACGTCCTGAGGGGGGAGACGACAAAGGTAGTTGTTGATGCTGGAATTCAGGGGTACACAACTCATCTCTGGACAAAGCCTGCCCTCTCATGGCAAGATGTCAAGCTGCTGGAGAGTACAGTATGTCTATTCTTTTACTACCATAAGCCATATATGTGAGACGTGATCAAGGAGTAGGTAGTTCAGTAGACTAGAAAATTGGGGACCTGCACTGTAATTGCAACTAATACCATGGCCAGGGTGAATATTTATTTCTATGTGGCTGGCTTAGAAGTTATTATTTGTATTAATTACAGGCACAGCAGAATGCACAGTGGTGTTATTTAGTCTGCTTGAGATCATTCTGCAAACATGCTGTATAATTTATGCTGACAGTTCTATGTTTGAATTACTGTTGATTGAATCATATTTCAGTGGCAGTCAATAAACAGTTGTTAACTATGATTGAACTCAATCTATCACGGTGGATGACTAAGTGTTGATTAGCTCAGCTCATTTCGCTGTCAGAAGTAACCTCAGTGGAAACGTTACATTTCCTTCTTGGGCTTTTGCTTGTACACAAGCAACGATAGAAAAAAATGTTGCTTTAAAAAAAGATGTATTTCACGTCGAAACTCAGCGTAGAGTTTATACGACCTATGTTAAGTGTCAATAAAATTTCTTCGTGTGGTTAGTGGAATTATTAACTATCAGCCCAATATACTGTATATGTATACTGTATGTGTATAAGTGACCACATGAATCTGTAGTGTGTGAGCAAATAAGTGAAATAAAATGTCTGCGATGATCAGATCATTCAGTTCAGAAAAAGGTGTTAATTCCTCTATTTTCAGCTCTGACAGTAGTGCCGGTTGCAAGGTTTATATTCATGCCCTCATTCTAATATATAGTCTTTTCTATAGCAGTGACTTGCACAGGGATTTGTATGGCCCCATAAGCAGATTAAACCGTGCGTAATTGATGATATGCCAGGGTCAGCACTTGGTAAAGCTGTTCCCTTAAGTTTTAAAACGCAAATGGCCAAGTGTTTTATTCCATATATAAACAAGGCACTGTTATGGGTAATGTCTCTTACTTATTGCCAAATCTAACGCCCTGATGGAGGTCTGTCTGTCAGAATGAAAGCAGTCTATCTTGTGCAATAAGTGTTGCTCTGTGTGTGACACTGTGGCACTCACAATAACGGAGGTGGGCATTTCTCTCAGGCTGTACTCTGTCTTGTTGGGCAGCACCTGGTGTCCCAGCAGCTCCAACACAGCATGTGGGGAGGACAGCAGGTTCACCAGTGTTAGGAAGGACTACAAAAAAAAATGTTGAGTTCAAATACAGGTCACTCTCAGCTTCTGAAAAGAACAGCTGGAATTTCAAAGACACGTTTCATTCGTGCTGCTTACGTTCTGATGTACCGCTGTCATGCAGCATTAATATTTCACACTATGAATGAAAGCAGTAAGGGTCTTTGAACCATGCATCTCTCACAGACACACACGACTTCTCTACAAAAGGGGCTACATCTCTGCCTATCAGTTTGCATATACACAGACAGTCCATACAAGAATCAGCACATCATGATCCCATCGCACTCTGTACATCCATGTCTTTAGAGTGAGGCCATTTGTAGAGACACTGTGACTGAACAGAGGAGGTGGAGCTAGCCTGATCACTACTATCACTCCTAGTTGACGTGGTTTGCCACTGAACACGTTTTTGGATGAGCTGGAACACTGACTGAACACCCCAGACCTCCTCACCCAACATCATTACCTCATTGTCGCTTTTACGGCTCAATGATCACAAATCTCCCCAGCTACACTCCAAAATCTGGTGGAAAGCCTTCCCAGAAGTGTGGAGGCTATTATAACTAAATCTGGAATGGGATGTTCAAACAGCTCATATGGGTAAGATGGTCAGGTGTCCACAAACTTTTGGCCATAAAGCGTATCTAGTTTAACACAGCGAAAGAGCGAGTGAAAGATAAAAAGGCTTTACTTTGAGGCAACTCCTGTCAATGGGCTCCATTGGGATGGATTTGGGATGGACGACTCTCACGTCCTCTCTGCCACACTCGAGTGCTGACCACAACTCCACCACTATGGCCTGGATAAAACCTGTGAGGAACATTTATAGATTAGCAACGTCAATAGATCTGCATGGAAACTAGGGATGCGCTGATCCGATACTATCGGAGCCGATAATGCCCTCAAACCCTCACTAGTCTCTCTTATTTCTTCAATTTAATAAGACCAAACCCCCCCCCCCACACACACACACACACACACAGCTTGTTATGTTCCAGAGACATTACAAACTCCTCTGTCCTGAAGACGTGTCAGAAAATGTTTAAGTGCTGACGCTGGACACTCCTGGAGAGTCACATTTTAAAACGAGTTATTATTAGGTTTAGATTTTGTAGAGTGTCCACCATACAAGTCTCGGTGAACGAGCTGTATATATATATATATTTGTAGAGAGCAATCTTTCAAATCTGCTCTCTTCATATATACTTATAATATAGAATAACTTACCAGAGCTCCGCAGAGCAACAATGCCCGGGGATGTAGCTGCAACCTGGGTCACCATCACCCCATAGCCAAACTTCTCACACCTGCTCACCTTATGGAGAAAAGGAGAAGAGATATATTAGAACAGAAAGAGATGAAAGCTGTTTTGGCTTTAGGCTATTGCTATTGCTATTGCTTTAATGTGGACACTGTGAGTAAAGCAGCAGTATGGGAGAATATATTTACTGATGATCCTGAAAAAGAAAAAGAAAACTTCGGCACACATGGAGAGTTTGTCTCCTGGTAACTAATCATATTGCACATTACTTTTCTCATTGTTGTGAACTATTGTGCTGGCAAGAAGGAGTAATAGCTTTTGTGCATGAGTTTCAGGCAGTGCTGCATGATGCAGTCTGGGAAAATAAATGGTTGGCTGAGACATAACTGTGATAAAAGCTGGAACTCAGTGTATGATATAATGATTTACAGATATGGTAGTGATAAAGACCTCTGATAAGGGATGATAAGGAAATCTTAACGGTTATATAGTTATGCTATATTGTGTTATACTGCTATGCTATAACAAGAGAAATGGTGAAGTCTAAAATGAAAACAAGAAACTTGTTATTTCCTAATTTGGGAAGTCCACCAAATGGGACGTCATACCAAGAATTCACACCAGACGGGATGTCAGTCTATCATAGGGCATCATGCATAGACACATTCACACATGAGCAATTTAGTGTAGCCAATCCAGCTATCGGCGTGTTTTTGGACATTAGGAGGAAACCGGATAACCTGGAGGTAACAAGTGCGAACACAAGGAGAACATGCTAAACTCCAAACAGACAGTGACCCGAGCTCAGAATCAGACCCGGAGCTGCGAGGTGCAACAGTACTCACTACGCCACCGTACTGCTCATACAGTCCCTGCCGAAAGTATTGGAACAGCAAGGCCAATTCTACCGATTTTCACTATATATTTCATTCTACTGATTTCACTCACATTGAAGACATTTGTGTTTGCGATCAAAAGATGAATATGAGACAATAGCGCAGAATTTCAGCTTTACTTTCCACATATTTACATCCAGAGGTGTTAAGTTAGAATGTGGTACCTAACAGGTGTGCCCTGTTAAATTGATTGTTTAGAGAATTAATACAGTCATTTGAAAAAATTAAGCACACCCCATGGAAATTGTTTTCATGGAGATTTCATACTGTTTTATCTGTACCTGGAGCTTTTTGGTGAACCTGGTAAACATGTAGGCAACACACTCATGAGTGGCTCCGGTTTGTTGAAGAAGCATCAGGCCTTTAGGAGTGGCGGCAAAGTTCAGCAGGTTGTCCAAAAGCATCTCCTCCCAAGCCATTCTGCAGTTTCACAATTAATAAGAAACCAGTTTCAAGCTTTTTATGCAAAATTAAAAAACGTTAGAAAACCTGAAAACCTGTTTTTTGTTTTGTTTATTGTTTTTTAAATTTAAGACAAAAATTTCAGCTTGTCTCATTACTGAGAAAGCCCTCTGTCCTGAAGACCTTCTCGTGTTGTAATATGTCCAGATACAGTTTTACCGCTGACTGTTAGAAAGCGCTGACACTGAAGACTCCTTCAATAAATGCTAAGTAAACATCTCCTTACAGAGAACTTCACCATATCAACAATTGCCCATGTTTATGCAGAGCATCCAGACAAATCTCTATGTTAGTTGTTACTATAGAAACAATAATGTATTAGAAGTAGGGTGACCAGACGCAAATGTGACGCAAAAACAGACCAAATGTGAGACATATTTTCTATTTCAGTTTATAATTTACTGAAATATTATCGTAGAAACATGACAGAAAAGTAACTAAAACCTTAGTGTAACACTCTCCCAGATTCGGGTAGGGAATGAGGAAGCTGGAGGCAGGCTTGGAACAACTCAAAAGGCGCTGTATTCTTTATCTCTCCCGTTTTTATTCTCGCCTCTGCTCACTACAACACAGAACATTCAGTATAATTCCCCACAGGTATGCAATCCTTACCATTTACCTTCTCCAGCTCCGACCTCCATTCACAAACCCGCGCTCGAGCACGCCCCTGCTTCCTCACTCAGTCTGTTCAAACTCTATTTCCAATCAAAATGCTGGACATCATCTCAAGTTGCGGGATGCGCGATAAAGGACTAGAATGCTGTGCATTACGACACAAAGCGGGACATCTGGTCACCCTAATTAGAAGGTACATTCAAATAAAAAAAACTAAAAAAAAAAAAACAACAACCTGTAATTTGGTGCTAAAAAAAGTGAATCAATACCTTCTGACCAATTAGAATCGAGCATTCAGTGGTACTGTGGTATAATAATAAAATAACTTTTGCGTCATGTCCAAAAAAATAAAACAAAATTAAATAAATAAATAGAGAGAGATTTTTGGTCCAGTTTCCTACATCCTAAACCCAACTATAAAAACCTTATGGCAAAATTCTATTTTCACATCATTTTAATAAGTGCAGTGTAACGCAGGTTTGGATATAAAATCAATGTGTCTGGCTGGCACACAATATTGTGACTATTTCTCTAGGATGACACACACTGATTCATATTTTCATCTGCCTGCGTTTCACAGATCTGAGTAAAAAAAAAAAAAAAAAAAAAAAAAAAATTTTTTAAATGTTGGAGAGAGAGAAAACTGAAGAGGCAAAATCTCACATGCTTTGAAGGTCCTGGGAGGACGATGGTGCGAGAGCTCCAGGAACAGGAGTTGGAATTCGCTCGGAAAGTGAACTCACCTGTAGGGAAAATGCTTCAGAATGAGACGGAACCCCCATAAGACACCCGGACACTTGATCTCACGCTGAAAATATAGCGAATTCCTCACTCTATTAAAGTAGAACGGTCTCACTAGCTCTTACTGAGACTGGAGGTGCATCTCTCTGTCCCTGCTGCCCTTCACACAAGCATAAGGACAACTCTATACATTTCGGCTATTTTTAAATTTTTAATTACACAACTGAAGTGAAAAACATTTCCGTGATATTTTTTGAAAGAATGTTATTGGCAGCAAACCAACATTTTTTGACTTTCGTCAGGTTTTCCCAGCTCACGCTCCACTATTTTATTTACCTAATCTTTTATCTGATTATATATGCGCCACACTGAACTACCGTCGCTGTATAGAATGTGCTATACAAAGTAACCTGCCTTGAAAGATAGCCGATAAAAGATAAGCAAAGAAATCTGTTCACATGCTAAGCTAATGGTAGTGTGTGTGAGCACTAACGAGGTTACCTTTCTCCATGCCTGGGCTATGCATTCATGCAGGCTGTAGGGTCTGAGCACCTGCAGCCCCTCGCACGTGTTGTACATCTGACGGCACACGAAAATGAAGGCCCCCTTCACAGCGGCCGAGTTCTGAAGCTCCTCACACGCACGCAGCTCTTTAGCTAGCAGCGCCTGAGTAAACTGCACGATCACATGTGCTGCCGAAATACTGAAACCAAACACAAAACTTTATTAAATGCCAAATACTCAAAATAACATTTCTACACAGTACAGCCAGGTTGACACGGATTATTTGTTTACACGCAGTTGGGGATTTTAGGAAAATTTAGGGAAAAAAGTCACAACAGACATTGTGAGCTAAATTGGTTTTCCTTACCCTTCACCCTCAGCAGAGACAATCTTCCTCTCATACAGGAAAAGCGCTAAGCCACGTTCGGTAGTGGCAATTCTCGCAAGCGTGTCTGCTATGTGGGTCAGGCTGCTTTCTGGAGAGTTTAATTTGGCCTGTGAAGTGAAAAACAAATTGAAAAAGGCTTTTGGCAAATTGTGAAATGCATGCAGAATGACAGTTTGGGGCTATAAGCAAAACCTTTTGCTGTGTTGTGCTGCATCTCTGCTTTAATATTTATAATAGGTATAGTGTTGAGTCCAGCAGGAATAACTAAAGTTATAAAGCTGAGGCTCAGATCCAGTGGGTTTCAATGATATCTACAGTATATGTTACTATGAGACTGTAAGTTACTACAAGACTGTAGGTTACTGTGAGATTGTAAAATAATATGAGATTGCAAATTACTGTGAGACTGTAAACTAATGCGAGATTGTAAATTACTGTAAATTAATATTTCTGTGCAGCATCCACCAAGCAAGTCTTTATGAATGATATGTTACTATAAAAAGAATATCGTATACATATGGGTACATTTATGTGAACCTGTGATTTGAATTACGGTCAGAGATGCTGGTTTAAAATTTTTTTGTAACCAATCAGCTTCAAGAATTTAACAGCACTGTGGTATAAAACAAATATAACTTTGAGAGTAGCTGTTCGTGATCATGTCATAATTTTTTTTTTTAATATTTACAGAAACCACCAACTCATCTTTGAGAACCATGGATCTAAATATCAAAATGAGCTACTTCTTGCTGACCTGTTTCCCTTTGAGCAGAGCGAGGATGGGGACCAGCAGGGTCTCGACGACGGGGATCTGGTACATACATTCCACGGCGCATTCAGTGCGTTCGCACAGGGTCCTCAGGACCTCCATCACCAGAGTGGTGGGGGAGAGCGAGTCTACACGACATCATACAACACATCACAAACGTCAGTGTACGCACAGCTGTGCGGACTAATCATGATCCTGCATTTTGTCAACCTGTCCTCTGGGATGTGAGCAGCAACATAATGAAGTACCCGTGCTGAATTTGGTTACCTTTTTCCCCTTGAGTTACCATGCGAGCCAAGATATGGATGGAGCTATACATGGTGCATTGAAGAACTGAATCTCTTAGCCACAGAATCGCTGGATAAATCTCTGGATTTTTTCTACCTAAGCACTTGGTACAGAAATCTTTTTCTCTTTTCAAATGTTAATCACAAATTCCTCATATATGTAGCTTAATGTTTCATTTAAAAAAACGGATCAACAGATATAAGACAAACAAAAACTGCTTGATTTTCTCCCATAGGCAGCTCTCTGATCTTCATGGTGGCTTATCCTTTTTAACAACAAAGGCAGTCTTCACATGTGAAACTGAAGGCTAAAACCAAGAGTAGATGTTCAGAAATATTTATTGTTTAAACAATCAAACTAGCAGGACACACCTAGGTAACAAGAAACACTGGTCAGTACCAATAATATTGCTTGCTTAAATATCGGGTGGTCTGATACAAACGCTTCTATGTTTTATGTCGTTTAAAACGTCTAGACGTAAATACCAGGAAAGAAAAGCTGAAATCCTAAACTCTCGTCTCTTTTGATATCAAACCCAAATGTCTTCAGTCTACAGCACAAACAAATGAATAGGCCTCGTAATCACCGTGTGTGCTCCCTACATAGTACATAACATAATGATTCTGTACACTCTACCTAGCACACTTCTCGCACAATAGAACTCAAATTCAGATTCAGCTATAGAATCTAACTGAAGTCTAATAAAGGGTGCATTCAATCTTCTCTCTATTCTACGTTCACAATATATGAAAGTATTGGCACCCTCGGCTCAGCTCAGGCCGCTCACAACTTTTAAAACAAACTTGGCCTGTCTCATGCTCTACCCGATCGAGAGTGGCAAATAAAACCAACTGGAGGCTTTTGGGCAATATTTTCCTACTCAGTCGTGTTACTAGTCACCACCACACAACCTCTGGTGAACTCCTCTTCACCTCTCCTGCAAAACCAACACACAGATAATCCTGGATTCGGGTTAATTACCAACTTGTGCCATGCTGCGGTGTCCAATGGAAAAGTACTAAAACAGGGTAAGACACCTAGGGAGACTTTAGAGATTAATACAGCTTTACTCAAGCTAGCAAAGGTGTTATTTATTCAGCTCATTAAACATTAGCACGAGGTAGGGTTAATGAATCGCTGCTTAACGATTAACATTGATTAATTCAGAGGAACACGGTGAGCAACACAGATGAAACTGAACAGACATGAAATGTCCATAAAAACCACAGAGTCAGAGTGAGGAAGGTGTGTGTCAGACAAGGAAGGAGGCTTTAAGAGTCATTTTATTACTTACAATGGACCATAAAAATACCTTCTTCAGTGGAGCTAAGAATTCCACAGTACTAAAACAAAAATTCAAACTGATATACTTATCTACACACACACACACACACACACACACACACACACACACACCCTAGAGTTAATTTAAACTGGTTAGGAGGTGAGACGTGATTCAGTAAGACACACCTGCGTGACTCAAATCGGAGTGATGTGTGTTTGGGTGCTGATACATGATGCTAATCAATATCACCACCAAGTCACTCAGAGTCACCGGATCTGGAACATAAAAGAAAGTTGAAGATAATCTTAAGATAAATGTATGAGGAATTTCTGGTGTAGAAGGCCATAAAGGTTTTAGTCTTTCATCCAAAGCGAGAAGATACAACTGAGATTCAGGAACTTCCGGTCATTAGGCCAAAGCCGTAACCACTGATCCACCACTTCACGCTTTGCCATGCCATACTGACCTCTTCTCTTCCTCACTTTAATGGGGAAAAGCTTTCTCCCGTTGGTGTACATCAGAAGCCTCCCGAGCACGCACAGCGAGTGAACGAACTGAGCGTACTCCAGCTCCTTAGCGCTGTAACAGCTTCTCTGAGCAGAGCCTGAAGACACAGGACACAGAACAGTACGGCTGATTAAATTTACTTCTGTCTTTGTTCATTTCCTACAGCAGCGCAGCTGTGAAGGCAGCTCCACCTGCAAGATAATTCACAAAACAGTAATGCACTCGTTCAAGTACAAAGTGGCGTGCGTATCGGACAATCGGACAATTGGACAAAGTCGATTATTTTCCAATAACTGTACATCCTGAAGTGGTTTATTCCTCTTATATCACAGCAATTTGCCAAACCAAACAATAAAATATTTATTAAGAATGACACGTCATACTTTTTAATCGATTTATAGTAACATTTAGGCTACGTTCACACTGATGGGATGAACTGGCCCAAATCCGATCTTTTTTCTTCAATTTACACAGCTTTGGCTGACCTCACTAATGCGCTTGGATTTGAATGAACACAAATCCCCACAGCCACGCTCTAGGGAAATCTAGGGGAAGCCTTCCCAGAAGAGTGGAGGTTATTACAGCAGCAAAGGGGACAATAAATCTGCAATGGGATGTTCGACAAACACATATGGGTGTGATTGGTCAGGTGCCCACATACTTTTGGCCATATCGTGTATTAGAACAAGCACATTAATATAAACATGTAATTTGACAGCACAGCTGTTATAGAAAATGACTTAACGCCTTCTGACCAATCAGAATCGAGAATTCAACAGTGCTATGGTGTAATGTGAATTTACTATGTAAACAATAAACCACTGTAACCTGTTTAGCCTTAAAAGCACTTTTTAAAATAGCCCAATGTAAATACGTGGCTGCAAAGCACTTTCTGGGTCATGCAGTTCCAAACCAAGGCCAAGACCAAGGCTTCATCACACAGCAGCTGCAGAATCAACGTCAGCAACGTTTTCGCAATCAACACAACTCCCACCGCTTAAAGATATCAAATTAGTATACATGACTTCACAAAAGGAATGCAAAACGGATTTTCGAATGCATCTATCGGTTGCATTCGGACTTGTGTGCGTTTCTAAGCGAAAGAAATAAATTAGAGTCGTATTTAAATATAAACTCGGGGAAAAGTACAGCCTGTGGAAAAATACAAACTACAGTCTGTGGAACAGCCATGTGAAGTCACATGGCCTCTGCGTTATCTACGGGAACACGATAGAGTGGCGCTGAGCCTAGGAGGAACACGCAGGAACGGCACGTACAGGACACAAAGGCAAAGTTGGCCGTTAGCTGGGACTTTAGAGCCAGACTGCTTACTCAGCTCAAGACAGAAGGCAGATAAAGATAGTGACGTATGAGGAGGAGAAGATATGAAAACGGTCAGTATTTTATAACAGCGTGAAACTAGCCAATGACAAACTAGCACTTCAAATCATGGTGCTAATTTACACCTGGTTTTGGGAGGCGGACCAAAAAAAAAATAAAAATTATAAAATCACGCGCAAAACTAATTAACCACATCAAATTGAATATTTGTCAGGAATACATATTTCTTCACTTTCAATTTACGCACTCTTTCTATGTGCCACTATTTTTTCTCTCTGAAACTCCCTCGAATGCTTATGTATGAGGAAAAAAAAGCATGCTTTGAGCTTGTTTGTGCTTAAATAGCACGTTTAGGCATGTACATCAGTTTTGTAAACAACATTCAAGGTTTATCACACAAAATGTGGCCTAATTACACAGAGAAACACAGGCAGAAACAACTTAGTAGGGACTGACGTTAACTGTAAATATAGTGTCGTTTTAGTAGATCTGACTTTTTTTTTTTCTTAGAAATTTTCCTAAACATCTGAGGAAAACGTTGATATTTCTAATATTTACATCTCGTTTCCACCAGCATTCTGTCTTTACATTGTTAGTACAAGAGGCTCAACAGCTATGTTCAAGCTAGATAAATTGCTAGCCTCAGTCCTTTAGCTAGGTTACGCTAGCTCAGTGTCCTTATTTTCCAGTGATTTAGTTTTCTCACAGCTTGAAAACCAAAAGCATTGTGTTCACCTTCAAGAGCTCCAATACTGTATTATGTACAATATATTTAAGTGTTTATATAGAAAATTCATGAATGTGTTGATATTTAGAACAACCGGCAATCATATTAGGAAATGCTAATAAAGTGATTTATTCTATGTTAACTCAGTTATTTTGTAAGGTCCAGTTATGTTCTCTTGCATAGCTCTTTTTGGTGTTTAAACGCCATGACTGGGTGAAATATTAGCTGCTCCCCTCGACAGCCTGCAGACACTATACTAGTGGTCACCAACCCTGTTCCTGGAGATCTACCTTCCTGAAGACTTTAGGTCCAACCATAATCGTGCCCACCTGACCATCTTGCTCAACTAAAACAGGTGTGTTAGATTTTGGTTGGAGATGAAACCTGCAGGAAGGTGCGTAGATCTCAACGAAGAGGGTTGGTGGCCACTCCTCTATGTTTATGAGCTATCAGCCAGTGTAAATGGTTATCAGGATTTTAGCTCCTGATAATAAATACATTACTAAAATAATATTACTGAAATAATTACCCAATTACACCACAGTTACTCAGTAATGTTTCCTATAAATCTTTCCTATAATCCATACACATACCAATCTGTTGATGCTCCATAGCATGAGTGATCTCCAAGGTTCCCTCTCTGACAGCATCACAGGACTCCAAGTAATAAATGCACTGCTGAAGAGCTGTAACAATCTGAAAGGAAAACAGAGCATTCATAAAGTTTAGGTTCTCCAGTAAATAAATTTACAGTCCCTTTCCCAGCAAAATACTCTGAATTGGTTTGGGCTTCTCACCCCTTGACAAGTCCATGATAATACTATGAAACTATTCATTTTATTCGTTCAAGTAAAGTATTCATATAATAACATGTGCATCCTGTTGTGTTCATGTTGTTCATGGCTCGGTTCAAACAACACTCAAACGAAATCTTTGGTATTGTACATGCGTTGGAGTTGGCATCATGTGACAGTAAGTAGTTATTGTACATAATAGTGTAAATCAAACAGATAAATGACTGATAATACAATACAGTATATGACCAAAAGTTTGTGGGCACCCCGTCCATGTGCTTGTTAAACATCCCATTCCAGATTTACTCCCTCTCCACTCTTCTGGGAAGGTTTTCGACTAGATTTTGGGGTGTGACTGTGTGGATTTGTGCTCATTCAGCCACAAGAGCATTAGTGAGGTGAGACAATGATGTCGGGTGAGGAGGACTGTGGTGCAGTCGGCGTTCCAGTTCATCCCAACGGTGTTCAGAGAAGGTGATGTCAGGGCTCTGTGCAGGCCACTCGAGTTCTTCCACACCAACCTTGGCAAACCATGTCTTCATGGAGCTCGCTTTGTCCACAAGTGTACCGTCATGCTGGAACTAAGAGGTTTGGGTCTCTTAGTTCCAGTGAAGGGAAATTGTAATGCTACAGCGTACATAGACATCCTATACAATTGTGTGCTTTCAACTTTGTGGCAACAGTCTGGGGAAGGAACACATTTGGGTATGATGGCCATATAGTGTATCTCTCGAAATGTATTGTGAGATCTGCATTCATGAGCTGAACTAATTTGAACACCCACTAAACACTACTGTAGTGCACTAAGGAGTGATCATCATTTGCAGGGACTTATATGGAGGATGGGATTTTGATTTTGTTGATATGGTGAGATTTTCAATGTGAAGATAGAGCATTTATAGAAGGAGTCTCCAGCATCAGTGCTCTGTAACAATCAGAGGTAGAGCTGTAATTTGAAGTTTTCCCAACACAGGAAAGTCTTCCAGATAGTGAGGTTTGCATTTTGTGGTTTCTCAGTAACATCACACGCTGATGAGGGAACGATGGTCTATAGCTGCTATAACGTAAGTGATAACAGGAACTGACATAAAGTGGAACTATTAATGGATAAAATGTGATCAATATATAAACATTTGCTGTGGTATAAAAGGAATAAAACACTTCAAGACATGTTGTTATAGGAGTTCTTTTTTTTTTTTTTTTTTTTTTTTTAACCAATTCACTGCATCTTTGTTGATTATTGTCCTATATACTGTTAGCACAGTTTCATCCCATACAGAAAACATTAACAAACATAAAACAAGTATGAGACTAAATAACAACAGCAGATATCACAAAAACAGTTTGTCAAATAAAAATAAATAAATAAATAAATAATTTGAAGAAAACAGAAGAAATCATAAGAACTATTGGATACAAATATGTCTAATAAAAATGGCAGCTAAAGGAATAAATGTTAAGCTAAACCACTACGAAGACTTTAACAGAACTGACCCTCTCTCAAACTCACCACTGGCTTGTATTTTCGCTCAAGAAGCTTCAAGACCACTGTCCTGCTGTAGTAGCCATGCTGGAGGGAAACAGCAAACAGGAAAGCTAATTAGTTACAGCATGATGTCAGTTCGCAGAAAGACGAATCTGCTTCTGAACAACTGATTAACCCTTACTCGGTTCATTACTCAGTAATGGACATTTCCTTAACCCAGGCAATCTTTTCAGATTTAGATTTTATAGCAGTAATGTTAAAAAAAATAAAGAACTGGCATGGTAATACAACAGGTTATATTGCCTGCTCAGAGTGCCAGGCTTCCTGATTCAATCCCTAGGTCCTTAGGTGTGTGTGTGTGTGTGTGTGTGTGTGTGTGTGTGTGTGTGTGTATGGAGCCCTGTGATGGACTGCCGTTCCATCCAGGCTGCATTCCTACATTGCACCCAGCGATCCCTGACCAGGAGAAAGGGAAGACGAATGAACGAATGAATAAATATATAAGTAAAGCCTAACATATCTAATCTTCATCTCAATAATGAGAAGCAGAAATACTAATTATGAAAATGTTTGGAAATCCTCCTGATGAAAGGTGTGTGTGAATACAAGACGATGAAAATGTGGCTCACAAAAAATAAAAAATAAAAAAATCACTTTTCAAATCGCATCACTTTTAAATAACTCTGTAATACAAATGTGATTTTTTTTTTTTTTTTTTTTTTTTTTTTTTAAATCTGTACACAGAAACAACAGAATTATTCATTTTTAAAGGTTACACTTGTAGAGGCCATTTTATCTTAAACACGAGGGCTACGGTCAACGTGGTACGTGGCTCACCATCCACCTCTTGAACCAATTGGCTTTGATATCCAACAGAGACAGGAAGTGGACCGGTTCTAGAACTTTCTCCGAGCCGTGAGCAGACACGCCGTGTTCGGGATGTAGAGAGAGAAGAGCGAGTGTGCTCTCGATAATTTCCTCCATGTACCTAGAGGACAGGAATAGAAAAAAATAAAAATAAAAACCCTAATAAACGTCTGCTGGAGAACTCACAGCAGACGTGTTTGTGTGTGAAGAGCTACAGCTCACTTCTCAGGATGCCGGATCCAAAATGTGGTCACTTCTTTCTGGAAGTCATTCATTAAGCGCATCTGGGTAAACGAGAGGTCAAAAAAAGGGAGAAATTTAAAATTAAATACCGCAGTCCAGTTAATCTATAACCGAATAAGACAGAAGAAGCCACACACTTGTTTAAGGAGTCGAGTGATATCTGGCCTGTTAACATCCATGAGCGCTGACTCAGAGGGAAAACTCAGCTTGTGATACAGGAAGTCGCTCTCCAGACTTTTCACTACAAACCAAAAATAGACACAAGAACCGGAACCGCATATGTACAGATGTTCATTAAAATAATGAATAAATTTTAATAATCTACACAAATTCACGCATTTATTACCCAAGCTGGTGTAGATTTCCCTCGTCACATTCAGAGGAGAGGTCGAAAATGTTTTCGCAAAGAAGCGCAACACTTTGTCCTACACAAAAATAAATACGTTCATAAATGCTGAATGAAAAGGATCATCCTACAGGGGACAGAACTGTAAAAAAGTGAGATTTTTTTGGAAGAGGCAAATGACGAACATATTTTTCACAACTCAGAGACAGAAAAAGACTCACTGGAGAGCTGATTTTTAAAAAAAAAAATACAAGAGGAACCGTACAGACAAAGTTGATGAGGAAGCAAAATGCGTTCACGTTAGTTCATCATGGAAACTACCTCTGAGGTTGCAAAACATATTTTTTTAAAAATCCTTTGCATGAGCGCATATTGCAGTTTAAAAGTCGCTGTGAAATGGTGGAAATGCTCAATCATCGAGCTGTGAAAGAACTCGGGAGCTGAAAACCGAAACGCCTGGACTGAATATATATTTCTAATCATCCGAAAGACATTTTATAAAGACATTTGTTTTTAAGCCAAATGTTATTAATGCCTATGTATATTGTACATATGTTTCTCAATTAAAATGTAGTTTAAATAGTAGTTATGTTTGGGTTTTTTTTTTTTTTTTTTTACTTAAAACAAGTAGTTTTAACTTCAAATTTATAATTTAAAATTTATAACTTTATAACTGGTCATTGAATAAATCCATCCATCCATCCATCCATCCATCCATCCATCCATCGATACCGCTTATCCTATACAGAGGGTCGCGGGGGAACATGGAGCCTATACCAGGGGACTTGGGGCACAAGGTGGGGGACACCCTGGATGGGGTGCCAGCCCATCACAGGGCTTAATCGCACACACGTTCACATTCACACGCCCATTCACACACTACGGACAATTTGGAAATGCCAATCAAAGTACAACGCATGTCTTTGGACTGCGGGAGGAAACCGGAGTACCTGGAGGAAAGCCCAGAAGCAGAGGGCAAATGCGCTGAGTCACCGTGCCCCCATCGAATAAATCCAGATGTGTCATTTCGTAGCGTTTATGTCTTTATATATTCTACTAAAATAGTCAAATAGTCAAAATGAGCAGATGTGTCCACACGCTTTGGTGGAGTAAGTGTTAATAAATGAAGACTCTCAGGTCTGAATTAACAAACCATGTGGAGTGCATTAATATGTCTGATTTAATGCCATTAAATTCCCTGTTACTTTCCCTCTAATGGAAGTAACTGTGTATGGAATAAGATATTTAAATTGCTGGTTTATTGTTGTTGATTTGCACATGTTAAATATGTATTAAAATGTGCAGTCTGCCTCAATTGCTCTTTCACCGAGGTCCTAAAACGGTGTTAACTTCACCGGGCGCTCAGAAGTAGCCCAATTCTGCAGGAAAATCCACATACTGTATGTAAACCAGCTCCTCTACCCTGACCAGCATGCACGGCACTACTGTGTATACAGGAACTAAGAAATTCATGAACAACAGCTGGTCAAAATGGGACGACAGATAATGGTCTAAGGTTGTCGCTGTGGTTACGTGTGTTAGTACGTGAATTTAAAAATATTAAAAAATCCAAACAGGCTGATTAGTTCTCACGCTGAGGTCGGGATCTGGGTCAGCGAGAGCAGCTGAGAGGTTTCGGCGTAGACCTGTCCAGCTCTCACAGCTCAGCACATCAGAAGGAGGAGCGCAGCACAGCAACTGCAAGGCTTCCCAGCGTACCTACACACACACACACACACACACACACACACACACACACACACACACACACACAAATACTCACTGATCCAAGTCCTGCCTCACTGTCAGAGATACTAATAAAGAAAAAAAAAGCACATAAAGATTAATAATCATTTATACAAACATGTATATATACCTCTCTTGGCCTGCTTGGATCGAGCTTCTCAGAAATGACCTGGAGCTGCTCCTGTTTGATGAAGCCATAGCTCTGCTCAACACGTAAAACACATCCATTAAAGGTTACTTTCATTGAAAAAAGATTTATAGATTATTTTCCTATAACAGCACTTCCCATAACATTTCATTTCTCTTACACAACACCAATTTTTATCCATTTACAGTTACTGTTATAGAACACTGTGGAAACGCGTTAGTTCCTGTTATCACTTATATTTATTATTAGACTAATAATAAAACAGATTATTATCCATGCACTGTATTATTAGTCTTAGGTCATGTGGCATGACATACAATTCCCTGTTAATTAGTTATTGCTACAGAAATTATAGTATAATAATAAAGAACAAGCGCATTCAATTTGTTCAATTTAAAGTCCCAGTGCAGTGTTGTTTGACGTGTTGACGTAACTTCCACTGAAACAGGAAGTAAGGGACGGGACATAACGAGTGGCTCCGGCCCCTTTTTAAAAATAGCAAATAGCGGGCTGTACTCTACAGTTAGTACCATGGATTTTTAGAATGTTAGGGGTCGGGACACTTCGGATTCTAGAGAGCATTTGATTGGACAGAAAATCTGACGAGAAGCCGAAGTGCCGAATGATGTCATCGACTGTAAATTTTGAAAGCGTATATCTTCTAAATCCGATTATGTCATTGTTTTGGAGCAACACGAGCTTACAGATAACCTCGAGGCTGACATGTTCATACTAAAAGCCACAAAACTTCAATTTTGATTACATGGGCACTTTAATAAACCTGTGATCTGCCTCGCAGCTGGCACTAGAGTCAGAGTTGATGTTACTGAAAATGAATCACCCATCGACCAATCAGGTTAGAGAATTGAACAAGGATGTGGAATTTATTTTTGTATCATGTGAATGCCACAATTCATCAAAAAATGATTAACAGGCAATATTGGGCAGTCCTACTTTAAGTGGAAGCAGATAGGAGAGTTATTATTACTTATTACCTGATTAAAAGAGGAGTCGCTGTCGGAGCAGTTGTCTGTGTAGTGGCAGCTCGACTGGTCACGCTGGTTTGTGCCGCTCGTCTCCTCCTTCTTAAGCTGATCCTCCTCAAATTTGTTCAGCAGTGACTCCACGATCACCGTCATGGTCTGCTTTAAGGTCTGCATCATCTGCTTATACCTATCACACATCATCACCATGTCGTCTATCTAAAATGATCAACAGAACTCAACTCAAAGTAGAGATGGGTAGAGCTACATACTGTGCAGATTCTCTGGTTCTTCTAGTCACAGCGTGGACCAGCGTGTCCTGCCCGGACCCGACGCCGTGGCCGTCTCCCCTGGAACAGCTCTCCGTTTCCTCCTCGATAACGGCCCCCAGGCTGCTCTCCACATACTGACGCAGATACTTAACGAACTCATAACTAAAACATAAAGAAACAAGACGGAAACATAATGCAGCTTTGTGAAAAATAAAAAAAAGAAAAGAAAAGGTCACCTTACTTGTGGAAGTTCTTGTCAGTCTCCTCCAGGTGAAGCAGGATCTCCTCGGCGCATTCCACCGATGGCGCGTTGGTGATTCGTTCTCGCACGCTCTTGAGAAGCTGTCTGAGCAGGGACTGGAGCTCGGCCTCGTCCTCCGAGGAAAAAAACTGCGACATTGCTCTGCAGGAGGTGTGATGCGCTCCTCTTCATGAGGTTCCTGTGCAAATATAGACATCTTATCGTGATCGTTCCATTGTGCAGAAATGTGAAATCAGTGTATACTGTAAATATATATATGCCTTGTATATAAATATCAAGAACTTCAAAATCACAGGTGATCACAGGTGAATAACCACACAGGTACCTCAATAACCACACACAAGAGTAGAACAACCACAGTTACCTTTGTATACCCTAGCAAAATGCGTGGTATCACTGTTAATTTGGCCATAAATATAGACCCCCTTTCATGAACCTTGTATCCGTATCGCATGACCTACTCATAATATTTTATGAAACCCGATTACTGTGGTAATATGCAAATCAGCAGTATGCCATCTCTTATCTATTCTTATCTATTCCAGATTACATCACATCTGGAGAAAACATGACACTGTTACTATGTAATGATAATAATGATAATGAGTCTTTATTGATCACATATACATTACAGCACAGTGAAATTCTTTTCTTCGCATACCCCAGCATGTCAGGAGGTTGGGGTCAGAGCACAGGTTCAGCCATGATACAGCACCCTGGAGCAGAGAGGGTTAAGGGCCTTGCTCAAGGGCCCAACAGTGGCAGCTTGGCAGTGCGAACCCCCGACCAGTAACCCAGAGCCTTAACCGCCAAGCCACTGTAAGGGATAATCCACGGCTAGGTGTGCGTTACACGATTTTAAACGCACGACGTGGAGGAAAAGAAACACCCGACACGAAGCGGAGGGCACTGAAAAGGTAACGCACACCTAGCCGTGGATTATCCCGCTTATACCGTGGTCACTTGCCAGCATTGACAAGTTAAATCTGTTGTTGATGTTTGTGGTTTGATGTCACTGTATGCAGGTGTAACTGTATGTTACTATGCTTAGAGTTGTTCATAGGTGGCGCATTAATTTCACCTGCGAACGGTGATTAAACTGACCTGAACTACCTGTGCATTACACGGTTTGAATGCACACCTTCCAGCCAATCAGAATCTAGTATTCAGACAGACCATGGTATAAATAAACATTAATATATTAGAAAGAGCGCAGTGATATTAACCTATCTTTCACATTACAGCCGGAACTACTTTCCAGGCCGTGCTGTTATACAAAAATAATGCGCGCCTTCTGACCAATCAGATTCGAGCATTCAACCGGGCTAACCTAGTAATAACGCGCATTAATATATAAACCTGTGCTTTGCCTTGAGCCGGAACTACTGTCAGAGCTGCAGCTCTAGTTAAATTAATCTGCACCTTCTGACCAATCAATACTGATTATTCAACAGCGCTGTGGTATATACGTACTATAGCATTTAGTATATGAATTGTCCAAACAAATACATTTAAATATAATAACGAATGTATAATTTAAGCTGCATTTCTAGCTAACTCACATAGCTAGCTAAACCAAGATTAACTGGGATAACACATATAGACAACCCATTATATCCGCGTGCTAACTTTGCTAACACAGCGTTTCAAGCAAAAGCACAGCGTTACCTGTTTCCAAAAAAAAAACCTCATCCCATTTTCGAGAATGTTCCTTTAGTGGCCATTGTAGAAGAACAATATTCCCGACTCAAACGGTGAACAAGACAGCGACGGTTTACTAGAATTCACGGCTAAATCACAAATGGCAACCTAATGTACATGTCGCGCCCTGCAGAGTGCGTATAAATCACTGTGCTTCACCTTAATGTAGGGAACGTAAATAGAAAGTAGAGAGCGATTTGGAACACAACCCGAAAGCCGGTCTTTATACAATACATCTGGCGTTTCTATGGAGACAGCAAGCTAGAAGCGCGAGTTAACGAATAAACGCAGGAAGCAGACTTCATTGAGGAAATAATCAAATGTTAAGTGATTTTTTTAATATGAAAAAATACACAAATATAGAGTTAGGTGGTTGTGTTTGGAATAAATGATAAGAACAAATTGAGGACGCGTTATAACGTTAAGCGAACTATCGCTTTAAAGGCAGTCACGTGGTTTTGTGAACGTTTCTTCTTCCGGGTTTTATGTTTTGGTCCACTCTATAGGCATCAGAGAGGGGAAAGACAAACAAAAAGAGAAGTTGTCCGTAGATTTTGAGCTGTACCAGGTTTACGTGGGGGATTTAATCATGGCTGCAGTTGACAGTTTTCCACTGCTGTTTAGAGAAATCACCAGATCCTGCAGTTGTTATGTAGAAACGCTTGCATTAGTGGGTGCACTCTATACTGCAAGTAAAGCTGTTACACTAATGAGGGACTGCTATAGTCTGATAAGGCTTCACTTCATCCCCCGTCTTGTTTACCCTAGAGATCTTGTGCACAGATATGGAAAATGGGCCGTCATTAGTGGTGAGTTAATACTGTATCACTGGGATGTCCAGCACAGTTTTGGTTCCCAACCCTGATCCTGGAGTTGGTGCAGAACAGAGGGTACTCCAGGACCAGGGTTGGGAACCTGTACTCTACCACACCTAAATCCTGACAAACTCCTTTACGTGTCTTTCATACAGGTGCATCAGAGGCGATAGCTAAAGCATACGCCGAGGAACTGGCCAGGCATGGGGTATGCGTCATCCTCATTACCACTGACACCACCGATGTAAATGACGCCGCCAAGACCATCTCTGACATGCATGGAGTCGAGGCTGTCCTAGTGGAGGCAGATTTCAGCCACGGTGCCTTGACCTGCAACCCCATTAAAGATGCGATCAAGGACAAAGACGTCGGATTTGTCATAAACTGCCTGAATTCGTCTCTGGACATCCCCCGAGACTTCCACGATATATCTGAGCACGAGCTGTGGCAGATTATAAACAACAGCGTATCTGCAGCCTCGCTGATCACCCGCCTGGCTCTACCCGGGATGGCTGAGAGACGAAGAGGCGTAGTTGTTAATATTTCATCAGGAAGATGCTCCAGGCCCCGTGCACGGAAGGCTCCGCTCTCTGCGTCCACGGTCAGACATCAGTTCATGTCCTGTTACACGTTTTAACCCTTATGACACGTTTTAAATGTTTATTATAAGCAGAACAGTACTCGAATTATTGTCCTTCACCTCATTTTCTCTAACCCTAGAGTCTCATTTATTTCCTCAGGCTTTCTTTGACCACTTCAGTCGTGCCCTGCATTATGAATACGGCCACCGTGGAGTGTTTGTGCAGAGTTTGCTTCCCGGCAAAGTGGCCTCTGAGGAAGATGATGGTAGCTGGTTGGTTCCACAGCCTCATGTCTATGCTAGACATGCTCTGTCTACTCTAGGCATCTCTCACAGAACTACAGGATACTGGCCTCACACACTACAGGTACGATACAGATGCCTGGTCTGAAATTTCTGATATATTCACAATGATCCTAAATGCTGACTTGAGTTGTTGCATTTGTCTGTATTTGTCGTGTTCCTTCCAGCTTGGACTTGTGCGGTGTGTGCCAGAGTGGATATGGGTGATGGGAGCGCGTGTCATCTGTAGGACGACCTAAAAGCTCAGACTTTCACTGGGATAAGCAGTGTATAATATAATGTTGCAGTGTTTAACAGCATAGAAATACGGGAACGTGACTATTTTACATTGTCTATACGTGCAGTACACTTCTGCATTTCTTGTGTTACCAAACATATTGTGAAGAAATACTGTATGATGACTATCCATGATCACTTTCAGCTAGCTTAGTGATAATATTGTTGTGTTATAAACAACTTCAAGAGTGACTAATATTCTATATACATCAGTGGTGTTTTGTGTGTACTGGTTATATAAAATGGTGATTTATTTATTTTTGCTAGAACATACATTTTTCATGCTTTCCATTTGACAGTGCAGGTTTGACTCCCAATTCCCAATAAAGTAGAACTAAACTATGTATTCCGATGTATTAATCTTCTTTGTAAGTCATATTACAGATACTTTATGCTACATCAAGACTAAAACACTCTACCATGCTGTTACAGGACAATACTTTCACCGCCTCCAGTTGATCGTTTTCCTATGACCGCACGTACTGAAGTGTTTTATTCCCAGGATTGGGGAGTTACTGGATACATGTAACGACATTACATAATCAGGATATAAAAAAAAACTGGTCTCTGTAGTCCGTTACAGTTTCATCAAAAAACAAAGTAATCCGATTACAGGTACATTTAAAAAAATAAATAAATAAAAAATAAACGGGAATACTATCAGGATTACAATTTATTTTCATTTAAAACCAAAGAAACGAGTCTTCGTGACATAACACGATATAGACCGCTGCTTGACTATAGTTCTGGTTCTCTCTTGCTAGTCGTGACTCATTAATAGCAGT
Source organism: Stegophilus panzeri (assembly GCA_024331685.1). Classification (NCBI taxonomy): domain Eukaryota; kingdom Metazoa; phylum Chordata; class Actinopteri; order Siluriformes; family Trichomycteridae; genus Stegophilus; species Stegophilus panzeri. Next base: position 5,053,584 of record JANDJT010000148.1, read on the forward strand.
TAATTTGGTAGAAATGAACACAAATTGTTCTCTGAAATGCCTTTGTGATGTAATATTACCCGCATCATGGACAATGAGCTTTTATTTATTTACTTACTTACTTACTTATTTTATTAATTAAAACAAATCCAAACACTAAACATGTTTTTAAGCTCTAAAACAAACTCTGAATAAAAGTATTTCCGATCATATTGCTTTTCTCTTGACTTTATTTACCTATGAAGTAATCCGAAAATAATCCGACTACATTACTTTCATATTGTGATACTTGGATTACGTTACTGATGACATTTTTTCGGAAGTAATTTGTAACTGTGATGGAATACATTTTTAAAGTAATCCTCCCAACCCTGTTTATTCCTGACAGCAATTTGTCAACACGAACCAGTTTTATTTACTTCTTATCCTTCTATAGTTACATTTACTGTTGTACTGTAGAATATACAGAAAGCAAGTTTGTTTTGTTATCACTTATGTTATAGCAGCTACTGTATGAAAAGTCAACAAAACAAGTCAGTTCCTGTCCTGTAGCCAACGTTTTTTTTTTATTAATTTTTTATTTTTTTTCCTGAAAGACTTTCTGAAAAAGATCTTAGGAGTATCATAAAATCCACGCACTTCTTGATGAAACCTGTGTGTAAAAGATTAGACATTTTGTAAGTGCGTTAATGTGTTGGAACCTTCACACGTTCCATCAGGGTGACATCTCTGAGATAACCGGAGTGTCGTATAGGTTCAGATAGAGGCGCCTGGGTAAGAAATAAACCGTCTGACAACCCTCGCTTTGGGTTTTTGCATCTGTCCAGCCTTCAAGACACCCGCGCCTTCTCTCCCGTCTCTCTCGGTAGGTAAGTGGGGAAAACAACTTCAGACTTAGAATAACATGAAGTCATTTATTAGGACAAAATAATAGCATGCAAACAGATGAGACACAGCTGCTGTAGGTGTAATTTTAAATACTACGAAATGCTAATAAATAGTTTTGTGGATTGTAAATGACACTTTTTTTTATTGGCTTTTGTAATACATGATATTTACAGCATTTAACAAACACCTGTAGTGTCAAAGCATATCATTATGCTAGTACAAATAAGAATACTAGTAAGGTACTAGGAGGTTTCGCAACTATTTTATAGCCTACTGTATATTCTAAAAACAATGCATGTAAGATTTCCATTAACTCACTGTCTTTTCATTGCATTGATATTACTACATTTGTGTATTTACCTAGTTTTAATATGTTTCAATTTTTAAAACCTATTTGAAAATTTCTGATTTATGAACTAAATGTACACGTTTTTTTTATTAAATTTTTCATAGCAGTCTGTTGTATTATTTTTCCAAATCAAAACCCAAGCGTTTCATACTTTCAGCGAAATTCTGCTTTTATGCCAGATGAAAGCTATTTTTTTTATCTCATTTCTTGTGGAAGCCCGGTCATGTCGTGGGTACAAACAGTAATTATTCGCTTAATTAAGCACATTTTAGAAGTAGCGCACCTTTTCTTTTGAGATCCAGATTAGGTCTGGGTATTTAAACAAGGTCAAAGCCTTGGTTCCCACCACACTCAAGAAGCTCTCACCAGAGACCTTGCTCGCACCTTATCAATAAGCACAACATCTTGTTTGTTCTGATAGTGGCATGTTAGATGGTCCATTTGTTTGCAGTGTAACCCTTGCTTTAACCTTTTAGTAGGAGGGGAATAGTACTCTGGATTCGTTTATTCTTCTTTTAGATGGTAATATGTTAAAATGAAAGAAATGTAAGGATGTTCAGCAAATACAAATAACATGTTAAGTAAGGAAGAAAGCACAACAGGGCTGGCTGTTATAGGAAAAAATCAACGGTGGGGTGGTGTAATGGGGCATGAAATGAAGCGGAGTTACTGCTGCCAACCCAAAGTGGATTATTTTTCAGTTACAGCATGTCAAGTGTTATATTCGTCTTATACCGCAGCAACCTGCGAATTCTAACACTTTTTAAATTATTCATTCATTTATTTCTTACTTAATGAACTACACATCATATTTTCTTTTATCCCTTTATAGTTACATCTAATGTTAACAAGTTCCTCTTATAACGTATATTGTACTGTAGCAACTACAGTATAAAAACATTCCCTCAACAGCCTCCAGTTTCTTTATAATATAACCAGCTGTATGAAGCCGTGGCAGTAAACTTACTGACTGTTACAAAGTGTTGGCACTGGAGACTCCTTCCATAAAAGTTCTTCACCGTATTAACAATTATATGTAATTAAATAACAAATGATAATTATTATTACAATCAGGCTTAGATTATTGTAGAGAGTTACCATAGAAATGATCATGTATTAGAACGAACACAATGATAAAAGCCTCTGCTTTGTCTTGCAGCCAGGACTACTCTTAGAGTTATAGAAAATGATTCAACACCTTCTGACCAATCAGAATCAGCAATTCACCAGTGCTGTGGAATAATAATAAATACATGATGTATAGTGACATGCTTTAATACACCAACAGTCCATTTAAAACAGTGCACAAATCGAGTATGGCGTCTTTCTATGTCATTATAGGTCAGGAACATATGCTCTAAAAAAATGGTTCTTTAGATAGTTAAGAGTTCTTCACGCACGTCCTGCAAGAGCGGTGTCTTATTGGACAATGTCAGTAGGCTGTGCACCCGGATGAATATGTCTCTGACGTTGTCTTTTGTGATTCATTTCCAAGCAGAACACATAACTAACACTCCTACGTTCCTGCATGATGACTGTTGATTGCATAAGGTCATAAGGTTCGACATGTAAAACTGAGCCTTCAAAATCACAACATATCAATCCCATAGAAACATGTGGGAATATTTGAAACAGCAGGTGTTTTAATGATAATGAGTCTTTATTGATCACATATACATATGCAGAGTGAAATTCTTTTCTTCGCATACCCCAGCATGTCAGGAGGTTGGGGTCAGAGCACAGGGTCAGCCATGATACAGCACCCTTGGAGCAGAGGGGGTTAAGGGCCTTGCTCAAGGGCCCAACAGTGGCAGCCTGGCAGCGCTGGGACTTGAACCCCCCCGACCTTCCCATCAGTAACTCAGAGCCTTAACCGCCAAGCTTCATATATTGCTTCATATATTGAGAAATATAACAAACTAGGTTTGTTAGAAAATATCAGGGGCAGGAGGAAACTAAAAATGAACTGCAGGAGTCTAGCACAAATATCACGTCTAGCAGAGCCATGACTAATTATTAGTTTAGTTTATTGATTTATAAAGCACGTTTAAAACAGCAGATGTTGAAACCAAAGTGCTGTACAAGAAATATAAAACAGAATTCACACAAATTAAGAGTAAACAAAAACCAAAGATAAGACCAATGAAAAGTTTATACCCTCAATTATAACCTAAAACATGCAAATAAGTCTTCAACGAAGATTTAAACACAGAAACGGAAGGGGAAGATCTGATGTGAAGAGGAAGACTATTCCAAAGCCTAGGAGCAGCCACGGAGAAAGCCCGGTCACCTTGCGCCTTAAAACGTGAACCAGGAACCGAGAGCAGTAATTGACTGGATGACCGAAGGCATCTTGAAGCAGTGTACGGGGTGAGAAGATCACAAATATACTGTGGAGCAAGTCCATGCAAAGCTTTAAAAACAAAAAGTTAAAAATTTTTAAAATCAGAACAGAACTTGACCGGTAACCAATGAAGAGAAGCGAGCACAGGTGTAATTATTACAAAATAAATGACAAATAGGACTATTGAGCTGACTCTATAGATCTATCTATAACTGTTTGTCTGTAGTACATAACCACTGTTATACCACACTGTTATTCCCAGTCATTTATTCTCATGTTGATGTTTTTGATACTTCTTCTCTAGGTGACCCACTTAACTGAAGATGGGTGACTGGGACCTCCTCAGCCGGTTGCTAGACAAGGTTCAGAAACACTCAACGGTAGTCGGGAAGATCTGGCTGACTGTGCTGTTTGTCTTCAGGATACTCGTGCTTGGAGCCGGTGCTGAGAAAGTGTGGGGTGACGAGCAGTCCGATTTCATCTGCAACACACAGCAACCCGGTTGCGAAAACGTCTGCTACGACCACGCATTCCCAATCTCCCACATTCGCTTCTGGGTGCTGCAGATCATCTCGGTGTCCGCTCCTACTCTGGTCTACCTGGGCCATGTCCTGCATGTCATAAACGAGGAGAAGGGCATGAGAGAAGCTATGAAGAAGGCCCCGAATGATCAGGCCAACATGTTCCAGAGTAAATGCCTGAAATGTCCTAAATACAGCAACGACAAAGGGAAAGTCAGCATCCAAGGTCGTCTGCTGAGAAGCTACATTTTGAATTTGCTCTGCAAGATCTTGCTGGAGGTTGGATTTGTTTTAGGACAGTATTACCTCTACGGCTTTACGCTTCATGCTCAATATGTATGTAGTCGCTTCCCGTGTCCTCACAAAGTCGACTGTTTTCTGTCAAGACCAACCGAGAAGAACATTTTCATTTGGTTTATGCTAGTGGTGTCCTGCGTGTCATTGCTGCTGAACCTCATTGAGGTCTTCTACCTGTGTGTCAAGAAGGTCAGTGAGTGCCTGAACCGTAAGAGCAACTACAATGTAACCTCTGTGACCCCGGTTTTGACCAAGAAGACTTTTGAAAACAAAGACCACATGTTACAGAACTGGATGAAACGTGAGCTTCACCTTCAGAAAAAGGAAGTTGCCAATGAAGTTGGCAAGCGTGCAATTTTGGAAGACCAAAACACCAATGACGTGGAAGAGGTTCATATCTGAGCTTCGTAAACAAAAACTTTCTCAAGGCCAGTTGATACAAATATCAGTGAGACTGAGCAGCTGTTTCTTCCATGTTGCACAGTACACAGTATGGCCAAAAGTATGTGGACACTCGTCTATCACAGCCCTATGTGCTTGTTGAACATCCCATTCCAAAACCATGGGCATTAACATGGAGTTGGTTCCCCTCCACTTTTGCTGCTATAATAACCTCCACTCTTCTGGGAAGACTTTCCACTAGATTTTTGAGTGTGGTTGTGGGAGTTTGTGCCCCATCCATTCACAAGAGCATTAGTGAGGTCGAGCACTGATGTCGTGTGAGAAGGCCTGGAGCAGAGTCACTGTTTCAATTCATCACAAAGGGTCTTGGGGAACCTTCACAGGTCACAATCACATACACAGTCACACACCCATTCATACGCTACAGACACTTTGGACATGCCAATCAGCCTACCATGCATGTCTTTGGTCTGGGGGAGGAAACTGAGATTACCCGGAGTAAACCCCCGCAGGAGAACATGCAAACCACGGGGAGAACATGCAAACTCCGCACACACAGGGCAGTGGCGGGAATCAAACCACCGTGCACCCCCAAAGGTGTTCATTGGGGTTAAAATCAGGGCTCTTTGCAGGTCACTCACATTCTTCCACTCCAATCTTGGCAAACCATGTCCTCATGGAGCTCGCTTTGTGCACAGGAACATTGTCATGCTGGAGCAGGTTTGGGCCTCTTAGTTCCACTAATACTACAGAATGCAAAGGCAACAGTTTAAAGAAGACCCACATATGGTTGTGATGGTCAGGTGTCCACAGACTTTTGGTCATATAATGTGTTTACTTATTATTCCACAGCACTTTTGAATTCTCAGAAGGTGTTTTTTTAAACAGCAGATCTGATAGTAGTGCTGCTGTAATTCAAATCACATTTTTGTATTAATGCACTCGTTCTAATATATTATTGCTTCTAAAGTAACAACATATCCATTAGAACTTGTATGAAGGACGCGTCACATAATCTAAGCCTAATAATAAACGGATCTTTAAAAAAAAACCCAATGCGTTCTTATTAAACAAAAACGTGTAATCTTTGCGGACGCTTTCTGTTAGGAGACGTTTATTTGACATTTATGGAAGGAGCGTTTTTACTCCATAAGAGAGAGAGAAAACGAGAGGCTTGTGTGAGAACAGATGTTTAGAGCTGCTTAAACATAAATGATAACAGGAAATAACTTGTCTCATGGATGTTTTACAGCATTAAGGTCGCAGTGAAGTGCCTTGAACTGTGCAGCGTTATTCGACGTATTGACGTAATTTCCACTGAAACAGGAAGTCTAGGGCGGGACATTTTTAGGGCGGGACATACACCTTTTTAATAGCCGATAGTGTTTAGCTTACCTCACAGCCCGGGCTAAGCCGTACTTGACAATTAGTACCATGGATTTTTATAATGCTGGGGCAGGGCACTTCAGATTCTAGAAAGCATTTGATTGGACAGAAAATCTGATGTGCAGAATGATGTCATCAAAACTGTTGCTCCGTATTAGTGGTAGAGAGAGACTGCGTATATATTCTAAATGCGAATTTGGTCACTGTTTTGGAGCGCACCAACTCATAGATAACCTTAAGGCTGACATATTCATACTACAAGCCATAAAACGTCAATTTTGATTCCATGGGGACTTTAAATGTAACTATAAATGGGTAAAAAGTACAACATTGTTCTTTAATAAAGAAAAAGTTGTAATTTTTGACAAATTGCTGTGGTATAAGTGGATAAAACACTTCAGGATGTGCTGTTATTAGCCCTAACCCTTATTGATGCCCACAAGTGGTTTCCTCCTTACTTAAATTACAAAACGTTCATTTCTGTAATGGTTTTTATGAAGATGGGGATCAGCTTTGATTTATACCTGATTTAATTCTCAAATGTTTTGTACATGTGAAACTTGGAATAAATTTCAAATTGTATAAAAGGATAATGGGAAGTTTTCTGTTTTTCTTTTTTTTCAAATTGTATGACATTGAGAAGGAGTGGAGATCAGAGTAAAGAGCATGGTCCACGATCTGTCAATCATTAATACACTATTCTAACGATGAGTGGAGCATTTGCTGATCTCCAGTCTACGTGACAGACAGATTTAAAAAAAAAATATATATATATATATTACACAACCATTACCCTCCACTAGGAGACAAAAACTCAAGGTCCAACCACGGTGAGCTATTATTTGGGCTGTGGAATTTTTATCTGCTAGTATCGTCTGTAAAGGTGAGTGAGAAAAATAATATTATAGACATATTAAACAACTACTGCTCAAATTGTGGCCCACATATCTAAGTGACAGGAATATAAATCTATAAGAGGTTCTAATAGATTTTTTTGTTATGTATAAGCGACATCTGTGCTGTAATGTATATTTAATGCCTTGTGTGATGTACTATATATACTGCATTTAGTGTATGTTTAAAATAATAGAAACCATATAGGAGTAATATGTTCAATACATATTTCACATCACAGGTTGAAGTAAAATTATTCTGCTTGAGTTTGCATATTTATATATTTATTTATTAGACACAATTTATTTAAAAAATATTTATTTATCATTCTATTGATATCCGAAAATCGAATAAATGATTACTGTAAATGGTCTAAATAACCTTTTGCAATGTCAGCTGATTAACACGAATAATCAGGTAATTATCTCCAGTACATACTGTCAAATAATAAAAGACATTAGAGAATAATAAAATAATAATATTTCTGATATTTAAAACCAAAAATTATTCTGAATTTCTGGATTTAAATATCAGCCTGATGACTCTTTCCTTAACACTTTCTATGGAGATTATATCTATGACAAAAGATGAATACATTCATATCATGTATACACTCAGAAATGAAATGTTTATAATGTCAAGTTTTTGTTATTTCTTTGGCATTGGCTGTATAATGTGTTATAATCACTGCTTATAATGCATCCTGTTAACAATTTATAAATGTATTATAAACTTTGTATATATATATATATATATATGACCGTTATAGAAAGTGCTATGTTATTTTTTAAGTATTTTTGTTGAGTATCTATCAATGTTGATGTAAAGAGTAGAAATAATTTTAAGGAGAGAGGATTTTTTTTAGTTAATAATAATATCCCAAGTTGATACAGGTTGATTTTAGTGGGCCGGTGTGTAAAGATTGATTTCTAAACGAAACTCAATATTCTTATTTTTTCCATTTCCTTTTCCTTTCTAGGAAAGTCTGACTACTAAAGGAAATGGGAGACTGGGGCTTTCTGTCCACATTACTGGACAAGGTGCAGTCCCATTCTACAGTCATCGGTAAGATCTGGATGAGCGTCCTGTTTATATTCAGGATCCTGGTTCTGGGAGCAGGAGCTGAGAGTGTATGGGGAGATGAGCAGTCCAGTCTTGTGTGCAATACATTACAACCTGGTTGTGAGAATGTCTGCTACGACTGGAAGTTCCCCATCTCTCACATTCGCTTCTGGGTCATGCAGATCATCTTCGTGTCCACGCCGACGTTACTGTACCTGGGCCATGCCATTCATGTCATCCACCAGGAGAACAAACTGAGAGAAAAAATAAAGCAGCAGAAGGGCAGCCAAATGCTAAAATTACCCAAATACACAGATAACCAGGGTCATGTGAAGATCAAGGGCAACCTGTTGTGCAGCTACCTTACCCAGCTGTTCTTCAAGATCATCTTAGAGCTCGCTTTCATCGTCGGACAGTACTACCTGTACGGCTTCATCATGAGCCCCGAGTTTGCTTGCTCTAAAAGTCCGTGTCCCCACACTGTCGAGTGTTTCATGTCGCGTCCGACGGAAAAGACCATCTTCATCATTTTCATGCTGGTGGTCGCGTGTGTGTCCCTGCTGCTCAATGTGATCGAGGTCTTTTACCTGCTGTGCAGCAAAGTGAGATGTCGGTCTGGGAAGAGGCACATGAGGAACACCACTTCTGTTGAAAATCATGCCAGTTTGTCTTCATCCTGGCAGCCGAAACTGGAAACTGAAGATCCTCTAAAGCAGAACAAGATGAACGTGGAGTTTGAGAGTCACACCAAGAGCATGAGTGCTGCCAAAGAGGACAAACAGCTCTTAGAGGATCAATAGATTGAGTACATCAATGCAAAAACTTTCTTCATTGAATTTCTTCTCTGAACTTTTTTCTGTCATTCGATCAATACACTATTCTGCATGAATCAGACTGTAGCTACATATTTTATAAAGTAGACTTTTCAAGAGTTCAAGAGTTTTCATTGAAAAGGTACAAACGATGCTTTCTGTGTGAAATATTATTACTGCTCTGATCCTTGGAAAAACAAAGTATATCCTGATGTTTCAGTATTTAAGTATTATTCCATATGAATGCTGTTGCTTTAAATAATGTATGATTTTTTTTTTTTGTACTTTATCTACAATAAAACATTCCAATTGAACATTTTTAACCATGTCCATAAATACCTTTATGAATTTATTGCAACACCAGCATATAATAACATAAGAAAAGTAATAGAATTTATAATATGCTGAACTTCACAATAGTCTCTGATATTGTACATGATTCGATTGTTAAATAGATTTGAATATATGCCAAATTGAATAGAGCGCACACTATTTTATGCTATAAACATTTCAGATATAAACCTAATGTCACATATTACTCAGAAATACTGTACGTTTCCCAAAGGTGATGTTCTTAGAGGAAAAATCCAACCTGAATGATTTGCATATTAATCTTTATAATTAACATATAATTAACATCTTTAACAGCATTCAATATTTATCATGTGACTCTATTGTCACTTTGGTCAAAAGTTTCCTAGCGAGTCTTTGCTGTAACTCATAACTTGTACAGTCCTGGTCAGAATTATTGGCACCCCTGAATTGTAAGTACAGAATTTAGAATATCTTCAGAAATAAATGCAAATGAACCAATTTTGTATAATCAGAATATTTTAATAATGTGTACAAAGTTATTGAACAGCAACAACAACAACAATAACAAAAGAGGCTTTCATATAGTGAAATTAAAAATACAGACAGAAAAATGTACACTGGACACACTTCTTGGGACCGTTTTTATGAATTTTAAATGAGTTCCTCAAACAAAAGAAAAAAACCATATAAGACTCACCTGTGCTTAATTTTCAATTTTCACATGACCTGATTTAACCGATGAATGATGGTTTTACGTCATAAAAATGAAGCGGATTGTTTCCAGTTTCTTTTTTCACAATGGCGAAGACAAGAGAGCTGTCTGAGAGCATCGGAAATGCTATTATCCAAAAACATAACAATTCCTAAGGCTACAAGGAAATCGCCAAAGATCTTGAAATCCCTGTTTCAACAGTTCGTAATGTTATCAAGAAGTTTCACATTTACAAAACTGTTAAGAAGAAACTCAATGAGAAAAGCCTGCGAAGGTTGGTGCGGACTGTAGAACAAACACCATGCAAGACATCTAAAGAGCTTCAGACTGACCTGGAGCAATCTGGAGTGGTGGTTTCAGCCCGTACCATACACTGCACACTGAACCAAGTAAGGCTCCATGGGTGAAGGCCAAGGAGGAAACCGCTATTGAAAGAAAGGCATAAAAATGCAAGAGTAATGTATGCAAAATCTTTCACAGATAAGCCACAGTCTTTCAGTGATAATGTTCTATGGACAGATGAAATCGAAGTAGAGCAGTGAATCAGTTTGTTCACAGGTAACAAAATGAAGCCCATAAGGAAAAGAACATCCTAACTACAGTAAAACCTGGTGGAGGTTCTATCAAGCTGTGGGGCTGCTTTTCAGACTCTGGTACTGGAGGCATTGAATGTATCAACGGAATGATGAAATCAGAAGATTACCAAGGCATTTTAGAGGGAAATGTGTTACATAGTGCCAGAAAACTAGGTTTGAGGTGAAGGCCTTGGGTCTCAATCTGTGCACATATCTCTCTCTCTCTCTCTCTCTCTCTCTCTCTCTCTCTCTCTTTCTGTAGTACCTTGTGTTCTGTAAAACCAACATCCAACCAATCAGGAGAAGGAGGCGTATCTACTTGCTTGTCAGTTCAAAAAGCTTTCATGTTTTTCGTCCTTGACTGCAAAGAAGGGGATGTATTTGTCTGAATTTTGCATTTTAAAACCGGTAGTTTCAGCTAACCTGCTAATAATTTTAAAGGCACATGACAGCATCGCAAGTAGCTTTCTACAGAAAACATTTTCTTATGCTATACTGGGGCATGTTGTTGTTTGTTTTTTGTTGTTGACAGTAGGATTAATACACTGTGATCTGTAGTATGTCGTGACTTTACTGAGACATCTACAAGGCTTTGGAAAAATCCAACATATCTCACTTAATATACAAAGTCAGTTACTCAGTGATTAGTCCAGTTACTAATTGATTAGCATTGATTACTAAGCTAAATGTTACCCAAAACTAGCAAGCTAATTATTAATTTGAGGAAATATTAGACAGTATTTTTTAAAGGCTAACATCAGTTACTCTTTATTAACCAAGAAATGACTTGTAAGCACACCTCTACCTTTTTGTTATATATTTGCATTTTTTTAAACATATATCATTCATTTCACAGTATTGAGTATTCAGAACCTGATTATTCAGGTTCTCTTTGACTAATAGTACATTTTGTCTAATTTTGCATTAATTAAAATATAATTTTTTTTTCTTAATGGTGTGCTGATGACATGATCAGTCTTATGATGCTGGGTTCAAGTAAAGAACTATTTTTTCACTTTATTGAAATACCAGGTGTACTGAAAAAAGCACACAAACCAACTGCATTAACCAAAACAACATAGTAATGCTTAACATTAAGGTTCCATCTATCCATTTTCTGGATCCATTCACACACATATCAGACAATTTAGAGACACCACACACATCATCCATTCACATGTTACAGGTAATTTAGAGATGCAAATCAGCCTACAACACATATCTTTGTCCTGGGGTAGAAAAACCAGAGTACTCAGAGAAAACCCCTGAAGCATGGGGAGAAACTCCACGCACACAAGGAGGAGGCTGGAATCGAACCCCCAACCAAGAAGGTGCGAGGCAAATGTGGCCACCATGGCCCCCACATTAAGGTTCCATTAGCAGTGGAACATTAAGAAAGTAACACTTACATTAATTGCGTTTTTTTTGTTGTTTTTTTTAAAAAATATTTTAGCTACAACCAATTTGTTTATACAAACAATGAGAAAAATTAAACCTATAATAACCGATATGAACAACACCTTAAGGAACATGTTTGTGGTTGTTTACTGGAAAAATTTCAGGAAGTTATCAACATTTAGTAACATTCTGTAATCTAGTTTTTGTTCATTTAGATTGAATAAATAGTTCTATAGTAGATTGAATAAACAGTTGAAGCAGGTGTATTTCATTAAGATGTAAACAAATGTTCACTAATACAGTCACTGCAACATTCCCTGCAAAATATGACATCTTAGCAAGTGAACATATCTCAAATATACTCAGGTTTATCTAGTATTTCCTATTATAGGATAACAATAAACCAAACATATGAGTATCGAACCTATTTCTGGACAAAATTTATTCATTTTAAGCTAGAAATAGTTTTACTCTACTTTATTTATTTCTAGAAAGTAATACAAAATTAAAAACAAAATTACCTGCCAATAGAATAAGAAAAATTTAAGCTTGGAATGAGAAAAATAATCTAAAATCCCACAAAAATGTGATTTTCCAATGTTTATTTCTATACTGCTTAGATCAAAGGTCAGATACTATCTACTGAAATACAACATAAATGTAGCATTAAGAATGATGGAAAAAATCAGTTACTTGCTAGACTAAATTATATATATTTTTAAATCCTCTCGCATATTATATGGCATTCAAATCATTCTACGTCTACATTTTATTTGATATCTAAATATGACAATGTTGGAATTCCAGCGATGGTTTTTGGACTGATTTATGGACGTCCCACTGAAGAACACGTCCTAGGTTTAATGATTGATTCTTCACCACTCCAAATGACTCTCCCGATCCGCAGCATGAGAGTAAATTTTAATCTGTAGAGCTGAAGAGCAACGTGATAGGAGTCCAATACTATTGCGAAACTGCACACGAATTAAAGGTCAGGTGTAGACGCCCATGGTGTTTTTTGTTTTTTTTCCATTCGTGTACCACTCCAGTTGAGTTGTGGCATATTCCAAGGTAAGTTAATAGCTGGATCTTTCATAAAACATTGAGGTTTTACTTGTATGTAACCCATGTGGGTATTTACTTAAATATAAACATTATAGTTGTGTAACACTAACAGCAAATTTGGGGAAAATATGGTAATGAAATAGTCAGCATTTGAAAGATTACTTGACTATTTTACTTTGTAAAAGTGGTACAATGCTTTTTTTGTCCTCTATGTGATTCGGTGATAGCTTCTCTCATAATCTTTGAAAAAAATAATCATATTATTTAATTATAATAATCATCTATTTTAATTAATAATTTTTTTAATCATACAATTTTCCTAAGTGTTAAGATTTATTTCCGTAAATGTATAGCTTACATTTTTTAAAGGATTATGTACTATTTAAAGTACATTTTTACACTGTCGTAATTTTTTTTGTGCTTATTTCAGCAACAATGTTTGTCCATGCTCTCCTTTGCCAGGTTGAAACTGGACCTTGGACTATTCTCCTGTTGAATTCCGCTCTCAGATCGAATCCACAAAGCCATTTTAGGTACCTTTCTTTAACAATATTTCAATTACATCTCATGACCTGACCACAAACACAATGTTACAGTGAAATTTTATTTTCTTCCACCAGATAAGTATTTGGAAGCAAAATGGGTGAATGGGGATTTCTGTCCAAGCTACTGGATAAGGTGCAGTCACACTCCACTGTCATTGGGAAGGTATGGATGACCGTGCTCTTCGTCTTCAGGATCATGGTCATCGGAGCTGGAGTGGAGAAAGTGTGGGGGGACGAGCAAAGTAAAATGGTGTGCAATACCAAACAGCCGGGATGTACCAATGTGTGCTATGATCAAGCATTTCCCATTTCCCACATCCGCTTCTGGACCATGCAGATCATCTTTGTGTCCACTCCGACGCTCATGTACCTCGGTCACGTCATGCACATCATCCACAAGGAAAAGAAACTCAGGAGGTATATACAGATGCAAGCTAACGGTCAGGGCGGAAAGCTGCCCAAATACACCAACGAGAAGGGGAAAGTGGAAATTAAAGGTGACTTATTGGCTAGCTACTTGACCAGCGTGATCTTTAAGATCTTGCTTGAAGCCGCATTTATAGTAGGCCAGTACTATCTGTATGGTTTCGTAATGATCCCTAAAGTCGTATGCACTCGATACCCGTGTCCCTACACTGTAGAGTGCTTCATGTCTCGTCCCACTGAGAAAACTATCTTCATCATCTTCATGTTGGTCGTGTCTTGTGTGTCTTTGCTGCTGAACATTATTGAGATGTTCTACCTGCTTTGCCAGAGGTCCAGAAGACGTAATAAACTGAGTGTAGGCTCTTAAGGAAAGTATCTTCCTGTAAATGGACATAATTGCAAATCTTGAGACAAGAAGACAAGAAGACAAAAGTTTCATTATTGTGAACACTGGCTTGTATGAGTTAACTCTATGTGTTTAAAAATTCCTTTCGCCTAGCCATCAGTTGATTTTATATTATCGTACTGCATATTTCCGGGAAACTAGTCTGGCTTTGGTTTAAGACTTTGCTTACTTCAGACTTTTGACTAATTACATGGAAAAATACAGAACATAAAGACATTTTCTCATACATATGATCTGGAAATGTTTTATTTGTGCCCTTGTGTTTGAAGCAAGCATTTAATTTATTTTTTTTTAATAAAATGCATTAACTCTAAATATATTATATATTTCATTCAGCATCCTAAGCACTAGTTCACTTCAGAAATGTTGTATTAGAGCCTCTGTACAATAATGACACATATTTTATCATAACGTGGTAGCTATTATACTGTATGTGTATGTACTCCTGTAACAAAACCTTTTACAGACTGTTTTATAAACCATATTATTTTATTACTGTGCTGCAATTTTAACATGTAAAATGAACAGAACGTGTGGACATGAACAAGTGTACAAGGAATTTTGTAACAGTCTGAAATAAAGATGTAAAAGCCTTCAAGATAGAGGGCTTTGCAATTTCTCACTAACATGACAAGATGCATTTTTTTTACACTCATCAACTTCAAGAGAGAGAGAGAGAAAAGTGAGGGTGAGGAAGGAATAGCTGCTTTAACATAAGCGATAACAAGAGCTAACTTTTTTTTTGTACAACATTAATATAACAATAAACGCACAAGATGTGACATCACTTCCTATAATAATGTTTTTTTTTAATTATTAGTGTTGCTGTTGTATGAGAGGAATAAAAAACACATTGGGATGTGCTGTTATTGGAAAATAATCAACTTACAGTATAATAGCACACCTATCGTGTTTTATTCCTTAATTGTATCATGGTATAATGTCACATTGAGTTATTTAGAAGAAGAAATTGGGAAAGTATCTTGGCCAGAGGAATTTTTTTTTAGTAGAAGTGCTGGAATGTAGTGTGGTCTAGGTGTGATTTTTCCTGACTTCTTCCTCATTCTAGATCAGTACATATCTGTGAGGGGTGGAGTGAGATATCATTTTTCCGCAGAGTGTGATGATGTACGTAAAACTGAATCAGGGTGATGTGATGAAGGATTTTGTTATAGCTGTGTAGATTTGGAGCTTGTGACAGCCTAAAGATATTAAAATAGGATGTCTGCGGAAATGCATAACCTTTAATCAATTCTTTAATAGGGTCTGTTAATGTGAATGTCTGGTGATGCAGTACTGGCTTGTGGTTATGACAGGAGTTTAACCATTTAAATTATTTCATCCTGACAGCGACTCAAGTACGTATCATACTGTATGTACTCACTAAAATGTCTGAACAGTTGCTGAAAATTGGACTACCAAAGCTTAATAAGTCACAAAATTGCACAAGTATAGAAAAGGGATACTTCCTTGGAACAAACTGTGACTTCATATTTGGCTCATCATGACGCAACACATACCAGCTCAAACCACAAAAGGAGGAAATAAACATAAAAGGAAAGTCTGCAGTAAAGGATGTGCATTAAAGGATGTAGAACTAAACATCTAAAATAACACTCAACTGATAGATATTCAAATCAGTAATGTTAAAACATGAGAGCACAGGTTTTCTTTAGTTTCTCAAGAGACAAATTAGCAGCTAGGTGTTACTAAAGAAATAGACAATATTAGTTAATCATCAAGAAGTGTGACTACTTTTATAAAAGCAGAACTTTTTGAAGTTTGGTGTTCTGGAGCATACAAGTGTATGTCTACACCATGGCAAGAAGAAACGACATCAGCCATGAGCTCAGAGAAGCAATTTTTGCTGCTCATCAATCTGTGAAGGGTTATAAGGCCATCTCCAAACAATTTGAAATTCACCATTCTGCAGTGAGAAGGATTATTTACAAATGGAGAGTCTTTACGACAGTTGCCAGGAGTATTCCCAGGAGTGGGTGTCCCATGATGAGACCAAGGTGGAGATGTTTGGTCATCATGCACCGCTCCATATTTGGCAAAAACCAAACACAGCGTACAGTATCTCCACAAACACTTCATATCAACTGTCAAGCACAGTGATAGAGGGGTGATGATTTGGGCTTGTTTTCCAACCACAGGACCTGGGAGACTTGCATCATGGAGACAACAAAAGCGTAACTTCCACTTTATATCAGAATATCCTTGAGAGAAAATCTGCCCAGAAACTTAAGCTGGGTCATGCAACAGGACAATGATCCCAAGCACACCAGGAAATCAACATCTGAATGGCTAAAGAAGACAAAAGGTGTTGGAATGGCCAAGACAAAGTCAGGACCTCAACCCCATTGAGATGCTGTGGTGGGATCTTAAGAGTGTTGTGCATAAACGAATGCCCTCAAACATCGAAAAACTGAAGTTGTAAGGAAGAGTGGGCTAAAAGTTCTCCAAAATGATCTGAGAGACTGATAAACTCCTAGTAACTTAGTAACTAACTCATAGTAACCTAGTAACCAATAACTTCAAGTTATTGTTGCTAAAATTGGTTCTACTGGTTCTACATGTTACTGAATTATACGTAGGGTTTTTCACCTGATTTCTGAATGTTGGTTTACTTTTTGGGAAAAAATGACTACATATTGAAACCTGTTGTGTCTTTTTGTTGTCGTCTGATTTAAAAAGGTGTACTTTCTTTTTCCCATGAATTTGTGATGGTCCCATGTGATGGTCAGGTGTTCACAAACCCTTGGCCATGCAGTGTACACGGTAGACCCTAGATCATGAAATGGTTGCATGTGTTCTCTGACCCCCAACCCATGCTCCAGCACTTTTTTTCTGCATTTCAGTAGAATAGGTTTGCCTAAATTCACAATCAAACACA
>JANDJT010000148.1:5090782-5108263 GCA_024331685.1 Stegophilus panzeri
GATCAGTAACCCAGAGCCTGGCAGTGTTGGGGCTTGAACCCCCGACCTTCTGATCAGTAACCCAGAGCCTGGCAGTGCTAGGACTTGAACCCCCGACCTTCTGATCAGTAACTCATTTCCTTCCGTAAAATAAACCCAGAATGCATTTAATGTGTCATGTTAGTAATGTTTTTATGTTGACACTTTGTACTTGACAGATAAAAATAAATAAATCTTACATTACTACATATCCCATCACACACAATTACTCAGAACTTACGGTCAGTTTCACCTGATTACTGATTACTGACTGCACACAGACATAAATAATGTGGACTCACACACACAGTGAGGTTTTGTGTTGAATTGACTCACAAGGATATGATACCAAGCCTTTACATTTTGTGCACATGTTGTTTTGGTTTATTCGGCTTTTGCTTTTGCTTTTGTCCATTCAAATCTGTTTGCTGATCGCCTGACCCAAACCCTGTTTAATAAATAAAGCATAATAAATAAATGCACTTGCAACCATATCCCCTGCCTGTCATATGGATTACATTTAAAATGCTCATTTTATTTCAAAACATGTGTAATCCATGCGTTTCATGTTAATGGAATTAATGAAAGAAATATTAAATATATCATGGTATTGTCACACTCACTAGAAGGTTCTCAGTTGATTATTACTGCCCTAGGAGGTTATCCAGGGTTCACAAAACCATAGTTAAAACAAACAAACAAACAAACAAACAAACAAAAAACATAATCTTTCTTATTGCTAAGAAATAGTCTATCACTAATGAGACAAGGCTGACCTCTGGAGGCCAGCATGGAAAATAGCAGGCCCGTAGTACTACCTAAAATCGGATACTTTCGGGGAACCTAAGAGATCATGACGAATAAAGACTACATGAAGTATTTATTAACATGAATTGGATTGTTTTATGTTTAGATGAAGACAAAGTCTTCATTTTGGACATGCTATATCTAAATCTGCAGAGACTGTGCAAGTCCAGTATTAGAAATATGTGAAATGTCTTACACACAATTTAAAACCATACAAAATAATAAATTTTTCAAAACAATTCATTGAAGTTTGATTACACTTAGGGCCCAGTTGTAAAGTTAAGATTATAATATATATGATTATATTATATGATATATTTTGGTACTTTAGGAAAACAGTTCAGTTTGATTTCATTCACATCAATTAAATGCTTAGTTTTCCTACTGGAAAAGTAGGAAAGTAAGTACACACACACACACACACACACACACACACACCACACAACAAGTTGTGGAATAAAATAATACTTAGTTTATTTATAAACAGTGATTCCAGACCATTCTTCTACCAGATAATCTGAATCTTTCCCCTTTAATCTTCTAACAAAAAAAAAAAATACTACTGTGTCTTATTTATTACCAAAAAGCCATTTCAGACGTGTTTTCCACTCAAAAAAAAACAACATTTTTTTCAGTGGGTGGAAACGCCTTGTTGAGAAGAGAGGTCAGAGGAAAAATGCCCAGATTGGTTCGAACTGCGAGGAAGGATATCGTAACTCATATAATCACTCTTTACAACCGTGGTGAGCAGAAAAGCATATCTGCATGCACAAAACATCAAACCTTGAGGTGGATGGGTTACAACAGCAGAAGACCACATCAGGTGCTACTCCTGTCAGCCAAGAACAAGAATATGAGGCTATCATGGGCACAGACTCACCCAAACTGGACAGTTGAAGATTTAAAAAAAAAAAAAAAAACCTGATCTGCTCCCAGTCTTTACATATATATATATCGTCATAATATGCTGCATAATGATGTTGTACACCAGATGGCGCAGTGTACCTGTTGAGTTGACTCTAAGTTTACTCCAATCATCTTTAGGCAATTTGTTACATTCACAGACTCGTTTTCCTTTCATTTATATTATGACACTCTAATATTTCTATGTAAATATCTTCTTATTGTGTTACTATAACACCTTTATATATACATGTTTTAAGCATACGGCTATCTGACAGAGACTGGTCAATAAAAATGTGACTATAACTACTGTTATTGTGCTTAAACTGTATTTGCACATGAATATTGTGATTCATTTTCACTCTGAATAAACCCTATATGCCCTATGTGAGGAGCTCAGTTAATAAACCAGACAGTGTTGGGAGTTTACTGGGTTAGTTTGGCAGGATAGGTAGAGAAAGGTATCCCTAAATTGATAAGAATGCACGAGGAGTCAAAAAATGTAAGAAGGTAAGAAGAGCCAAAAAATTATGACGCAGGAATCATGTGATTTCGCGTGCCGTCTTACAAGTTTTTCCCCAATCAGCCGCACAGTTCGGGGTTGCCAGATGGGGCGACATTTCAAACATTATACACAAAAAAAGTTTTAAAACTATGAAAATTCGATTCCAATTTTCTAAAGTTGCAGTACAAGACATGAGAAACACTTATGAAGTTTATAAACATAAAAGGATGTCAAAATCCTAAATGGGAACGTGGGCCCAAGCGGAAAAACACAAAGAGTCTAAAGTTCCCAATCTGGCAACCGCGATCTCTTATAAGCGAGGAAAGTTTGACAAGTGAGCCTCAGTCCAACCGAGTCGGAGTTTAGGAAGTTGCCGGAGAAAGTCCTTCAGGGCTCGGCTCTCCTTTCCGCTTCCTCCTCGCTGTCCATTCAGGTACGTGACTAGTAGTTACCTAAACTTTTATCCACTTTTACCTACTTTATACTTTAATAAATAAATAAATAAATAATAATGACAACAACAACAACAATACTAATGCTACTACTACTACTACTACTACTACTACTACTAATAATAATAATAATAATAATAATAATAATAATAATGAGAGCACAATTCTTGGGAAGATTTGTGCATAGACTTCTGTAGCCCTCTGGAGGAATCTTTACAGTACAAAGTCTGTGAGTTGATGTATAAAGTCATGATTTATTTTCTTACAGGTTACAAGATGCTTATAAACATTCCCACAGGGATATAGTGATTGTAAAGAGTAAATGTAGGCTATTATATTGTTTTTGGAACTCAAAAAACAAAAAAATAAAATAAATAAATAAATAAATAAATTCCAAACATGATTCATAAGAAATGTTTAGACATAGTTACTGTAAATTTCCTTTTCCTCCAATCAAACCAGACTGTATCCATGGGTCTCATGTAGAATGATATCTTTTGTCACATAGCTGACATGAATTGTCCCATAGACCAACTAACGCATATAGTCGGTATTTGTTTTATTTGTCCTTAAGGCATTCCTCATGTTTCTTGGTTTAGATGATGAGCATTCTGCTTCTCCATGGGCTGAAAGCGGTGCTTTGATCCCAAACTGCTGAGGCTCAGAGTTTGTTAAATGGTTTCTCTGCTGGAGTTTTGTCTGTGTTTTGTGTCTAGATGAGAGAGCGCCACTTGGGTCTTATAGACACCGTCTGCTGACAATTTACTAAGAACATCACAAAACATCTGTTTGACTGGGGAAAAAAGGGAAAGAAACTAGAAATGTTCACGTGTTGTTGAAAGATTTATTTGGTGCTTGGGAGTTATGGCGTTAATCGATTACATGTTTATAGTATAACCTATGGGAAGCATTATGAAGCACTTGCTGATGAACTCCACAGTATTGTAGTCATATATCACTGTGTGTGATCGAGGTAGGATCGAGTCATTTCTTCTGTCTTTTTTTCTATATTTGGTTTGATGGCAAAGTTCTTAGAGTGCACCTTATTCCTGAATAAAGGCCTTCAATGATACTATATATATATATATATATATTGTACTATATATATATATATCCCTAGACACATAAATAGAAGTTGTATAAGAGATCACTGTGCGCTACACATGTACAAGATTTTAAGGAAGAGACTTAATATCATCTGCAAATGCTTTTGGTGGCATCTAGCATGGAAATGTTTTAACAGTCTTAACATTTTTCTTTGTAGCAGAAACACGCCCCAAGATGGGTGACTGGAGTGCTTTGGGCCGGCTCCTGGACAAGGTGCAGTCATACTCGACAGCCGGAGGCAAGGTCTGGCTCTCCGTACTCTTCATCTTTCGCATTTTGGTGTTGGGCACGGCTGTGGAGTCGGCATGGGGCGACGAGCAATCTGCATTCAAGTGTAACACTCAGCAACCAGGTTGCGAGAATGTGTGCTACGACAAATCTTTCCCTATTTCGCATGTCCGCTTCTGGGTGCTTCAGATCATCTTTGTGTCAACACCAACGCTCCTCTACCTGGCACACGTCTTCTATCTGATGCGCAAAGAGCAGAAGCTGAACCGGCAGGAGGGGGAGCTGCGTGCCGTCCAGAACGATGGCGCCGATGTGGACGAGCCACTGAAACGCATTGAGCTCAAGAAGTTCAAGCATGGTCTGGAGGAGCATGGCAAGGTAAAGATGAAGGGTGCCTTGTTGCGCACCTATGTAGTCAGCATCCTCTTTAAGTCTCTTTTCGAAATTGGTTTCTTGCTCATCCAGTGGTACATCTATGGCTTCAGTTTGTCTGCTGTGTACACCTGCGAGCGTTCTCCATGCCCCCATCGTGTCGATTGCTTTCTGTCGCGTCCCACCGAGAAGACCGTGTTCATCATCTTCATGCTGGTGGTGTCGCTTGTCTCCCTGGTGCTCAATGGCATTGAGCTCTTCTATGTTTTTTTCAAGCGTATCAAGGACCGTGTCAAGGAAAAGAAGGGTCAGTTTCAGTCCAACACCTTAAACCACCCTCCCAAGGACTTGCCAGGCACCAAGTATGCCTACTTCAATGGATGCTCATCACCCACAGCACCACTGTCGCCCATGTCGCTGCCAGGCTACAAGCTAGCCACGGGCGAGAGGACCAACTCTTGCCGCAACTACAACAAGCAGGCGAGTGAACAAAACTGGGCTAACTACAGCACCGAGCGTCAACGCTTGGGTCACAACGGCAGTACCATCTCCAACTCGCACGCACATGTCTTCGACTACCCTGATAACAGTCACGAGCACAAGAAGGCGGCGGTGGGCAGTGAGATGCAGCCTTTGGCGCTCACTGAGCCAAGACCGTCCAGCCGCGCAAGCAGCCATGTGAGCAGCCGAGCCAGGCCTGACGACCTGGATGTCTAAAAGCTGCGCTAACCCATGCCATGCTTGCATTGCGCCAGTCTGTTAAAGAAGTGGACATAAGGTGCAGAGACAGAGAGAAAAATAACGTCTCCTGCACCCGGGGAAAGGACACTGTCCAGTGTCCTGTCCTCGCTCTAGACTCTAGATGCAGAGACGTAAACTTACTTACACTGCTGGAGGTACTATGTGTTAATTAACGTCAATGTCGAAGACTAGCGGCGCTAACATGCCTTTAACAGCCGAACGGTGACAGGGGTGAGAGGCCAATGAGCATATTCAGTTCACTTCCTGTAAGTCCCCCATTTCCCCCGGATGAATATACCTTGGTCATGTGATCGATCGTTTCGTTGTTTTATCCCGCAGGCAAATTTCATTCCGCCATTTCCGAAAAAAAAAAAAATTCAAAATACGATACTCCATTGTTTTCCAACGTTCCCATCATGTTCCTCTTCTCTATGACCTCGACGCTGTCTAGTCAAACCGGGTTTTGTGTAGGTTCCTAGTGCTGAAGTTTCATGAATTAATATTTATTTATTCATAAAGAGTACAGGACATCCACCACTCAGTGACTGATTACTACTCAAGGTCATATCCATCTGAATAATACTTCACACAAAAGTAAGAGCAATAACAAATCACTAGACCCAACTACATATTTATTGACAATAATCCAAAATTTGGCAATACATTTACTAACAAAAGGTTGCTTTTATTAATCGTAGTGAACTGTTGTTTTCCTGATAAACTTTGAATATATGTGGTGTTAGTTTTTGATTATTTTGTGTTTGTTATATCGGTGTGGGGCAGAAGATTTGTTTTTTTGTTTTGTTTTGGGGTTTTTTTTGCATTAAAAAAAAAAAAATGTCTTCTGAAAAAAAAAAAAAAAACTTTGAGAGAATATGATTTCTATGATTTCCCTTTTTAAAAAAAAAAAAAAAAAAAAAAAAAAAACGTTTTCCTTACTTGTCTTGTTGAATGGAAAAGGAAAGTTAATTATATGTGTTCTACCCATGTAGTGAGTGTTTTTTTTTTTGTTTATTTTTTTTGTTTTAATTTGTTTTAAATCAGTGTAGTCGTGCTGCTTGAAAGATAGAGTTTTAGTACTGTAAATCAAGCTAACTGTGTCACAAATGTGAGTTTTTAGAAGACTGCTTGTTAGAGCTGGACTAATATTTAGTCTTTTAAATCCATAAAAAAGAGATATATGCCAATGTAGCTCCACAATTACCAAACGCTAGTAGATTAAATTTAATTTTGGACCTTTTTTTAAGGTTTTGATTCGCAAACTTTACATCACAGCATATCGGTACTCAAAGCATGGAGGTTCTCGGATATATATATATATTTTTTCAGCTACAACGGTGTTTGCACTGAGACTTTGGCATGGATGTTGTATGATGCAGAAGTGGCAACATGTTCTCTCTGTTATGCATGTAACTAATTTATTTGACCACACACCAGGCCGACAAACACTATATTAAAACAGATTTCATGTGAAACCCTTTGTATGTGTTTGGACCTTGAAGGCCCAACCGAGATATTTCATATCCACTGAATAAGGCAAAATATCAGTTTTAGGTTTGTTTGATGAAGAGCGTTGAGAAAATGTCCTTCCTTGAGAATCCACTGTTGTACAGTGTGCAAATGCATGATAGCAAAAAAAAAAAGTCATTAATCAAATCTGTGAAAAAAATAGCTATTTTAACCAATAAAGTTTTTCTTTGTTATATTCCACGTGTTTATGTCTTCATGAGATTTTCATATATGGGATGAGTCACTCTCATCTCCATTAATGATGACATGAAATGATGAAATGGGGTTTTTTTTGTTTTGTTTTTTTCCAGGTCTTAATTTGTTGGGGTGCTGTGAGTATTTTTATTTACAAGCTGTTAAACATGTATAATCCGAAAATGACACAATGCACAACAATTTGTCTGGAGCCAGTATCAAATAAGGCCTGGTACAAGCATTTTGCTCGAAAGAATTAGCTTCACACAAAACCACGCACATAAACTGAGGCAATAAGGCTAAGCCGGCATCACGGCCAAAATCCGATGCCAAGACTTACTTACAAACTGAAAAAGACTGATACGCTTTTACATGTATGTCTTAAAATGCCTCTGAAACTTTAAAATTTTCATCATATAAAAAGATCCAGTGCTTTTTTTTTTTTTTTTTTTTTTTTCCTTATCCAAGTTTCGTATTTAACCTTTCCACAAAGCTAAATAAAACCACATGTCTGGGCCGAGCCTGTGGACCACATGTGGCTAGAGCAGAGAGTGCAGGGGGAAACAAAGCATGAGGCTTTGATCTACTGCTAATTAATCCAGATCTTTTATTCACCGATGGCTTTTTATTTTAAAATCAGCTTTATCACCCAGTATTATTTTATGAACGGGAGACTTCCCTGAAAATGGTTGCACAAGTTAGTGTCAGAAGAGATTAATTAGCGCACAAATTATGTAGAAGGAAAGAACGAAAAAAAAAAAAAAAAAAAAAAAGCCAAACCTTCAGAGAAAACATCTTCCCGTGTTATAAATCAGCATGATCTTTTCTAAGCTAAACGTTTTGTTAATGCCACATGATGCAATGCTGCTGCGGTAACGCAAGGTAACTCCGTTAGAAAGGACTCTGTGCCCTCTCAGAGGTGCATGAGCATGTCTGAGACAGTAAGCCATGGCTCGCACATGTTTCTCTTGTCTATTTTTGGACAATGAGGATTCATCTGAGGACAGTTTTAAATGCATATAAAGCTTGCTTGCCTCCTGGAAACCTCAGCTTCAGAGTTACACTTCCTCTGCCTGAGCAGCCACCCAGACCACAACTCCAGGGTGGTTCTGGGAATCCGTGTTAAAGCTGCTAACTTTGCCTAAAAATGGCAAATCAATTCATTGTTATGACGTTGCCCCATGTTTAATAAAAACATGTGCCACGCTGCTCTCGTAATATTTTCTATTGGACAGCAGTCTGGCTCGGCAGCAAATCCGACCTTCTTATTTGTGTCTAAAAGCCCTGTTACTGATTCCCAGCTGTGTTGCGTTCGCAACATGAAACAACCCTTTTCAATCTTTATGAAAAACACAAACACAAACACATGAAGGGTTTCAGGGCATTTATTCAGCCAGCAAAGCTATGATTTACAAAGGTTAAGTAAGGTAACGTTTTGGACCATGAGCTGGATCCTAACACCATCGACTACATACATCTTTCGAAATGAGAGAGTGTTACATTCCTGATGGGTTTGTTTTCTCTCTACAGATATCACGCATACATAAAGCAGAACATATATCATTGGTTTAAGCAGGTTGGCACTCTGAAAGATCGCTGGAAAGCTACCCATCACATGCAGGGTGTGAAAATATGAGATGTTCTCAGTGTTCTCAGCAAATGGGCCTGTGCTCTCAGCTTGGCTGTTCTGCATGAGCATATCATGCACAGTTATGTTTCCTGCACACTCTTTGCTGTTTACTTAAGCATAGGTGAATCAAAACAGTAGGATGCTTCCAATTCTTCAACTGGGAGAGTGGTCGATATCAAATGGTGTCTTGGCTTTGGTTGTGGTTAAGAATTGGATGCACTGCCTGTCCCATTTCGCTCTTAAAATATCCACCACTGGCCCAGAACATGAAGGCTGGAGCTCGGCATAAAGGCTGTGGTTTTATTAAACATGGATGAGCTGCTACCAAACATGAACTGGAGATTATGAGTCAGACCACCTTTATGTCTCTTCTTCTTCTTCTGCTGCTGCTGCTGCTTCATCATTAAATTGAGTTCTTTTTATCATTCTTTCTCGCTCTCTCTTTCCTCTACTTCTTTGTCAGCTTCATTTATTGTTTAGTCCTCTTCTTTTGACACTGTCATGCATTTGCTCGTTTATTTGACCCCAATTTTCTCATAATTTGGTCACTGGCCAATTCCCATTATTAGCTAGCTCACGTCTATCACATGACAGCTACAAACCAGGGACGGTGAAGGCTTACAGATGACCCTCTTTTGACGAAGATCATTCTGAATCACAGGGGATATATTAATGGCATCCCTCCCACCCAGAGAACACAGCCAGTTTTGCTCTCTTGGACTCATGACCGCAGATTCAAACTCATGATCTCCCAGTGATACAGTGAACTTTTCTGTTGCACCACTCAGAAACCCAATTTTCTCATTCTGTATTGATCAAGACATGGCAGATGGTGATGGACAAGCATTCCATCCCAGGATAGGCTCCAGTTCCACCATGAGCATGACCAGGATAAATAAATGAAGGAATGCATGGATAAAGAAGTGATAGTCCCAAATTCCTCCTACTGATGCCAAAATCCTACTGGTTGAGTATTGAAGCAGAACGGCGTCAGACATTCTGAACCCAATATTCTGCCATTACCTTCTGTGGAAAACGACACAAAACACTCAAATATGCCATTTCATTCATTCCACTCAGAGTACAGTGTATGCCTTGGTTTGCTATGCAAATGATATCAGATTTTTTTTTTTTTAGAAACCACAATATTACTAGCATTTGATGCTTCTGATGCATGCAAATGAACGTTCTCGGAATAGATTTGCAGGAAACAAATTTTCTTATCAGCATGGGTGTTCCCTTTCCTTCAGCTTTCGAACTCACATGAGCCTGCACACTCAATTTCATATTTGTATGCGCTTTCACTTCAGGGCGCATGAACCGCTGATTGTTAAAAGCTGTCTCGAAAATATTTGAAGGTTTGGAAAAGCAGAGTGAGACGAGGCACGGCTCGTGGGCTGTGTGGAGTCGATCGGCTCTTTCCAGCTTTCCGTGTGTTTCATGAAAGCATGCAGAGCATCAGCGCATGCTCAACAGACAAAGCAAAATGAAACGAGCGAGCAAAAAAAACTGAAACGCGACACGGAATATAGGAAAAGTAAGGAAAAGTCTCTAGTGGTAGTGTGTTTAGTGGAAGTGGTGGAGCTTCTTGCACCGGGTTCAAGTTGAAGGAGAGGGCTGGTAAAAAAGCGCCGGCAGTACTAAAGGGACAAGAACCATATAGATAAAAAACAACAACAGAACAGAGCATAGTGGAAGAGCACATGTGGAACATAATTCGGCATGTAAAACCCTGTTCATGAGCGCCATGAATCAGTCCTGCTCTGGCTGTTTCCACTCCTTTTCTCTTCTCTCTGTCTGTCTCTCCGTCAGACCTCTGTGTGCGTGCGCTCTCTGGCCAAGCAGGATGTCAGGCATGTGGGACAGATTAGCGTTTGGTCCTGCCACTGTCCATTCAATTTGTATGCTCGAGCGCTACATCTTTTCTGACAGCTGTCACACTCCACCTCCACTGGTGAAGTGTCAAGGCTGTTAGGACTTTAACAAGCAGGACTTGTTACCGAGATCCCTAAAAAAGAGAGAAACTTTAAATACAGATGCTGTAAGGTAGCTGTAACTATGAGATTCATCACCAGTTAGCCGAGAGGTCATGAGACAGAAAGCATGCAGCGCACGGCCAAAGACAATAGCGGGCTGAGCTGGCATAAACAAAATATTTCCATAGTCACCCCTTTCGTGCAGTTCTGCGGATTTTCCTGACACTTCCACACCGGCATTCACTTACTGTGAACATACAAAACATAGACCATGGTCATTATTCTAAATTTAGCCAGATGGGCCCCAGTTTTCCACTGCAAGATCCAAATCGTGAAAATAAAGCCAAGAATATTTGAAGTATGGAGGGGAAAAAAGTCGTATTTCACTCGCATAACCAATATCTATGCAAAGAATGCCTCAGATTTAATCAGTTTCAGTGGGGCTGTTTTGGCAATATGTATTTGCCACAGCTGTAATTTTAGTGCAAGAGGTCTGTAACTGGTTGCAGAGAAGGAACACAGGATCATGTCCTAGAGCAATGTCTGAGAAACTGGAGAAGGGGCTTTATGGAGTGACTGAGTCAGGCCATAGACTGCTCTGTACTCAAGGCTTTAACCACTTTGAGTTGGTATTGAAGCATTGTGCATCTTTCCCATTTGTATTCCCTCCATCGATTAAAAAAATAGATAAGGAGATTTGGACTGTTGATCACATTACTGTCTTACAGCTTTAGCCAGTGTTTATGATTATGGCTCTGGAATAGAAGTTTGTAGTAGAAGTTCTTTAATAATTATTTTAGAGTTTATATGAACATGATTTCTGTCCAAACTGACCTTCACAATGAAGTGCTCAAAAAGAAGTGTTAACTGCTAAAAAAAAAAAATACGAATACAATTCCTCCTACAACGAGAAAAAGTCAAGAAAGACATTTGTTGTATTTTATTCAACATGGTAAAGTCAAGTCAAGTCAGGTCAAGTGGAGTCCTACGAAAAGCTACATGTTCATAATGTCTTATAACTTCATTGCTAGGGACTCAGAGAAGGTTTAACAACATGACACTGGGTCATTCACTTTAATACAGATTTCTCATGCAATTGGGGCATAGCTTTACAAAAGCATTGCAATACAAATATAAATCTTTAATGGTATACCATTAACTTTCCAATGATTTTAGGAAACAGTGCCCAGGTTGGCTTTTTTAGGTTTCTGCTAGCAAACTGTAAACCAATTAAACAAGCCTCGAATTTGTGAGCCCCAAAACTTTTGCACCTAAAACCGTTGGACTTTTATGTCGATGCTCCAACCTGGGGTGGCTCATACAAATGTGTTAGCAGGACCATCCATCCATCCATTTTCTGTACTGCTTATCCTACACAGGGAACCTCGGGGCACAATCGCACACACATTTACACCCTTCAGACAATTTGCAAATGCCATTCAGCCTACCACCAATCTTTGGACTTGTGAAGGAAACCCCCCCCCCCCGAAGCACAGGGAGAGCATGCAAGCTCTCGAACCCCCAACCCCAGAGGTGCGAGACAAATGTGCTAACCACTAAGCCACCACACTCCCCAGCAGGACTAAGCCTCTGATTTTCAAAGATAAAAGCACATCAGTATAAGGTTTCATTTTAGCATCCTAGCTACTGCTAGATAATCAAATTGAACCCTAACCCAATAAAGCAGCTAAATGTTATATTCCATTATGTATAATTATAAAGTTCTCTCCTTTGCACTCACCCTATATCCTGTAAAGCACAGGCATCATTATTAGAAATATTAGACACTGGTTGTGCTTTCCCAGGTGATCCGTGTTAAAAATAAATGAAAGAATGAACTGTGACTGACGCCTTCCTTTGCCTTGTCACATTTAAACTGCAGAATGGCCAAGAAAGCTCACTCACTTTGTCTCTGAAACGGAAATATCCTAACAGCATGTTCCTGACATTTCTGTTAACCCTCAGTCCTAGCTGGGATAAAAAAATTTTTTTAGCTCTATTATCACATTGTTAGAGCTCCAAATATCAGGGCTTAGAGCACGATCTGGACCTAAAGTTTAAGGTATTGTAGCACAGAGCTTTAGCAAATCTTTGCTTTCTTTGCAAGTCTGCTTCTCCAGATTTATCACACAGATAAATTCATAAGCATTTTTACAATCTCATCAGGAATGCAAAAAGCAGCTATAACAACCTTGTTAAAGCAATGGCAATGTATTTTGTTATTTTCTCGCACTCAATGGACGGCGCACTTGCCAAAGCGGCAGTGGCGCTCAGATGTTGTGGAACACTGAGATCAGCAGATCTGCGTTTCCCAAAGCTGTGCAGCTCACTGACTATGACAGAGCATGTCTTTAACCATGGCAGACACATTCAACAAACAAATCCCAGCGTACATGCACAGATTTCTCAGGCTGGGCTTGTTTTCATTCTTCTTCAAAAGCCAGCTGATCTGCACTCGCTGGCAATTCTGAAAAAAAAAAAAACATTCAGAAGTGATCATATGTTGTTTACAGAACAGTGCCTCCTGTTGTTGGATGAAAAACACACTGATCGATGGCTGTTTGAGAACGTGGGATAATTAACTCCATTCATTTGACATTGGGTTTTGTTATTAACAGAATATAGCTTCATGTCAGAGTCCTTTTCCCAATTGTCTTTGGCAGCAGGAGTTTTATCCACTTTCTGCACATCACTTTCATTCTTTCATCTTCAGTAAGCACTTTATCCTGGTCAGGGTTGTGGTGTGGTTGTGTGTAGAAGGTACACTCAGCGTGATGTGGGAATACACCCTGAATGGGAAGCCAGTCCAACGCGGGGCACCATGCACACACACATTCACACCTAGGGGAAATTTAGTGCTGTCAATTCACCTACTCTCTTGTTTCTTTGGGAGGAACCTGGAGGAACCCATGTGTGAAACACATCTAAAACTCCACACAGACAGTAACCCAAGTTCAGAATCGAACCCGGGTCGCTGGAGCTGTGAGGTTATAATGCTACCTGCTGCACCACTTTACACAGCCTTTGTGCTTCAGATTTAAAGACACACCCTTTATTCTTAAAAGTGGACTTGAGTAAAAAGTTGCAATTCCTTTGGTTTGATTTGTGAACCATCTTAGCTAGCTATGGTTAGAATGATGGAGACAGTAACAACTCATGTAGCCCTACGAAAGAACTTATTGTTGCAGGTAACTGAGGAAGCTAATGTAGCTAATCGTAGCCTCATTAATTAGCAAGTCGCCTGTGGCCTCATGCCTACGGCCAAATCACAGCCATGTTGATATTCATTAGAACAGCGCTCTTGCTCATGTGATAGTGCTTAGTTAGCACAACAGGGAGTTTTTATTCCTGAACTTTCCACTGACGTAACAGCAAGTCTATATTAATTATAGGCCTGCTTGTTTATGAGTTTTGTATTAAACCCATTCAATAAATTCATACATTTAAAATCTATATCCTGAATTGATACATTTCTGTAAAGCTGCTTTGGGACAATGTCCATTGTTAAACGCGCTCTGCAAATAAAACTGAATTGAATTGAATCGAAATGACCAGCCAAATAGCCTTTTGATTTCCAACACTGAATTAAACAAATAATTAAAAATCATGGACCCCCTGCAATGGTACACAGATCCCTGGGGGTCTTTGAGAACTACTGTCTTAGAAAAAAGCTGCCTTTTGCTACTTTCCAGTTGAGACTGGCTTTATCTCAAGAATGCGTACAGATTCAATGTTGTGTTCCTCTGAATGAGAGGACAAAATGTTTTTCTTGCACCATATGTTTACTTGGTTTGACCATTTTCAGCAGCCCCAACTAATTGAAGAACTTTGCAAGGTCATTGGTTAACCATTCCTTCAGCTTCCTGTGGAAATGAGATGCACCCCAGCATCTCTAAGCATGTTACAGTATAAATGACCCCAGACACAAAAGGGATTTCTTAGAATTCAGTGTTTAAGGACAGGCTTGGAGCAATAAGCAAAGCCAAAAAGTGGAATTCCAAAGCAAGTGAGGTGAGAACATGCTGAAAAACATCATGTGTTCATGAAAATTAATCAACCAGACTTTGTCTTGGTTGTTTTTTGTATTAGGTTCTGGGCTGCCAGATTGGGGTAAAGCATAAGGAGAGAGAGAGAGAGAGAGAGAGAGAGAGGCTCAGGACATGTAAAAAGGAAAAGGAAGTGCGAGAGCAGACATGCAGTCCAACAACATGGACTGGAACAACATTGTCTTGTGATTACAAATCCATAAAGTTTACACAGTCACAATCAGATAAATGGAAAAAAGGGGGGTATGTTAGCAGCATATAAAATTCTTGCTTATGAATTTTTCCATGAAATTCCATGCCATCTGGTGATACAGACTCATGAAAACAACCTGAAAATAATTTCACAGTTGCAAAAAAAAAAAAAAATCTAATTGTTGTTCCTTCCTATGTCTGGTTGAGATACATGCTAACGGTAATTGCAGGTATTAATAACATGATAATCATCTGTTCATAATAATCTCCTGTTATCTATTTTGTTTCAGTGCCAATCATAACAGCAATACTATTTACAACTTCAACCTTTTATCTTGAGCTACTAGGCATTTTATCACAAATTAATCAAAGCAAACAGCTACTCTGGGTGGAGGAATTTGGGTTTCTTTGCGAGACAATCATCAGTTATAGCAGCCAAGTGTCCTGTTGCAGCACATGACCAGCGTCTTATGAAAGACTTAGCGTAGCCAAAGCAACAAACGTATCCAGGCCAAGCACAAACAACAACCAAACAAGGCCAACAAGGTGCTTATTAGCAATCAGCTCACAGTGGAGCAGAAAAATCGAGGAGGAGCTTAAACATGCAACAACAACTTATTATGCACAGTGGACTTTGTAACTCTTAGCTCTATCCTTCTTCCCAATATAGTAGACATGCTAGATGATAGAAATACAGGAACTGGTACAATGATGTAAGTGGATCGTTTTTTCAAATGCCTGGGGGAAAAAAAACAAAACCCTAATCTCTTGTGTATCTATATATTGAACTGTCATTGATATCGTGGTATATTAGACTGCCTTAGGTTCTTAAAAATCCACCGTGAATGCCTTGCAAATGAATGTTTATAATTAACATGTGATCTTCAGTGACATCCAAGATTTTATTTCGTCCAAGAACTTCTTGCATCAATATGTTGTTCTGTTTTTATTTTAGTTTCATAGATTACTCCCAATGATATCTGATTACCTGCTGATAGACATGGCAACAGGATTTATCCCCCCCTTCTTCTCTACCTAATAAGAGTGATGCAGCAGCACTTTAGTCCTTTAGTCTGTCCAGCACTCTCACTTCCTCATCTGTACACTCTGCTCAAAAGCTTCAACTTTCATGCTAATGCCACGACACTCATTATCTCATAGATTGCTAACAGGCTGAGATGACTCTCTGCTGTAACTCAGCACAAGTGTGTCGTATACTGTAATTACACTGCATTCTGCGATATCTCCACTAACTTCTATGTTGGATTTCTCATCAATATCACAAAGCTCTTGCTCTTCTGTTTTAAACCTGACCACTATCCCTTATGATCAATGAAAATGCTTTCTCCTATTAAACTCCTTTGCACATTAGCACATCACATAACCGCTAAATTCTCATGGGAGTAAGGAAAACACAGTACCAAACAGCACCAGAATTGCTAAACACATCACAAATGTTTCAGTATAAAAATGTTTAATGTACAGTTTAGGCTATGAGTGTGGAGTTTTCCTTGAAGCAGTGCATTATTGTGCATTTTGAATTATTTTTATTATATTTATACTTTCACTTGAGTACATTTCCAGCTTCACGCTTCCACTTTTGATTACGATTTCGACATCCTATCTGTTCTTTTACATAAGTAGAATTTCCCAGTACTTTTTTGGACACTGGTACCTGCGGCATGCTCCTAATAAACTTTGGTAATGGAGCGCCCTCGTTGACCTCCACATGTTAGTAAAAGTCCAAAAAGAAAACTCAAACCATAGCCCTTAACATTCATGGAAAGGAAATTGCTTGTGTATGTGTAGTACTGGCCTTAAAAGACCCTGTGCTTCATAATGACTACTAGGAAACGAATGGCGCAATGGCGAAAGAGATAATGAATCTCTACCTCTAGTTGAAAACATGCATTTGAAAAATTTCATCATTACGGCTCCTAAGCAACACCACTTCAGTCTTCAGTCTGGCTGTTGGACGATGTAATATTGGCAACAAAGCATTTGACACGTACTTAAATGGAACGCCAAGCCCTAGGTACTTTTATGAAGACTTTAAAAGAAACACCTTTAAATCCAAAAGTATGTATTTCATCAGTGTTGCCTATTTGCATCACAGTGTTTTCAGCTAAAGAATCTATTATCTGTGTATCCTCCATTCACTTTCAAAGAAGCTGACATCATTCAAGTGCAAATGCCTAGGTTTGAGTCATTATGCTAAACCATGACTTCAGCTGAGAGCTAACTTTGTTCATACTGATAATGATTAAAGTACCCCCATTAACAATCATGCAGCCAGAACACATTGGATTCATCTTCAATGGCAGGTTTTACAACATCTGTGAAAGCATCTGACATATTGCAACGTGTAATGTAGACTTGAGCTGGCCATTCCCCCAGTGGGTTTCTGCTCCATTCTGGCTCAGCAAAAGCATTCTTTTTTGTGAATCTGGTTTACAGGCCACTGAGATGTGTGAAAGAAAGTAACTATAGCAAAGCCCAATAGCATCAGACAAGTGGTTAATTTGGCCTTCACTTTTATTTCCAGTGTTACATATGTGCTTCCTTCCTATCTGTAAAACTCTCTTTGAAACACTGTGAAAAAGTCTAGCGATGGCACATCATACACTGTTCTCTCAACCAAGACTGTCTTCTGTCACTTTTTGGTTAATGTCTGGATGAAGTTGATGTAACCATGAGAAAGAAACAGGTTTAGTGGTGTGGAGCTAGAGCAGGGGTGGGCAATCTTATCTGGAAAGGGCTGGTGTGGGTGCAGGTTTTCATTCCAACCAAGCAGGAGGTA
>JANDJT010000148.1:5108363-5120301 GCA_024331685.1 Stegophilus panzeri
ACCTGTTTAATCAGTTGATCTTGGCTTTCAATAGATTCGGGTGTGGCTTCTGCTTGGTTGGAATGAAAACCTGCACCCACACCGGCCCTTTCCGGATAAGATTG
The DNA here is from genome assembly GCA_024331685.1 of Stegophilus panzeri. Lineage (NCBI taxonomy): Eukaryota > Metazoa > Chordata > Actinopteri > Siluriformes > Trichomycteridae > Stegophilus > Stegophilus panzeri. The sequence goes on from JANDJT010000148.1 coordinate 5,108,468, forward strand.
CCCACCCCTGAGCTAGAGTCTAACTTTAATCAGGAAAATTAAAGGCAAGGAAATAACTCGCTAAGTAATCTGGTCTCAATCACAGAGTCTGTTTGGTTTCACCCACTGCACAGAATATAGTAATGCCATATGAGATCTCATTCCAAATATGCTTGGAGTGTCTAGATGAAAAAGCCCACCATGCCATATATTTATTTGTAATAAAAGGCAGTTTTTGGACTATAAGTATTGTAAATGGCTTTGTCATTAAATAGACCACTTCAACCCAGACATAAATCAGTCATTACTCCCAAATACAGTGTATGATGTGTTGCTTGGGGGCTGCTTTATAGGGGTTTGTGTTTATAAAAATAAATAAATAAATAAATTAAAAAAAAAAAAAAAAAAAAAAACATCCTAAAATGTAGTGTAAATATTACTTTTAACTAGAAATGATTTATCCTTATGGGTGCTAAAACTTATCCCATTACTACAGATTAAAAATGACAGCCCCGGGTTTATTTTTTGATTTCTTCCGCAGATGGCAACTCAGACTTTGAGACTTAAAGCATATTGTTATTTACATGGCCAGACAGTGTCAATTTGTACACAAATTATACCTTTCCTTTTTTGCTGGGCTCAGCGATAAGTAATGAAATTAAAGCGTTTATAAGACGTAATTGTTTGGCCAGGGCCTTTCAGACTCAGACAAAGCCTAATAAGCCTCTCTCTGCATTTTACTGCCCATAAAATTGGTTAATAAAGCGTTGCTAGCCATGGGCCTACTTGGAGATTTGGGCTTTAGCCCAGGGAAAGTGGAGTCTGTCCATCCAAAAGTCCACACCAGGTCCTCAGCATGTCTTTATCATGCCAGCCCATACCATGCCTTAGCTTATAACACAGATATTAGACTAATGTAGCTGATTGAGTTATCAGAAATTAAAATTCAAACTTGTAATTAAACCCAGTATACATTAATGGAGGTTCCATAGTTGCAACAAAGGCAAATATAACAGAAAAGTTAAGAAAAGTATTCACAATGAAGCATTTTAAATACATGTAATAAATGAAAGTTTTGATAGACTCCATTGTTGGTGACTAATTAGGTCAAATTGGCCCCAACTGATAATAACTTGTTCAGTCAAAACTACCTCAGAACTATCTCATTCCCAGAGATTAGAAATATACAACTTCATATATACAAATATATAGATCATTCTACCGAACGAGTACCATTTGCTTGTTGTAACACGCTCTTCCAAATTAAACTTAATTTTGATCAAAAAAACTTTTTTTTTTTTCAGCACTGAATCTAATAACACACATATTTAACTATTCAAGATGTGTATTGGTCAATCTCAGGTAACTTTATTTCATTTTTATTTTTTACAAGGTTTCTAAGCAGAAGACGGTTGTATTTTTCTCAGTCCTGTTACCAAAACAAATGTGCCATTTAAAAAGCATGTTTAAAAGCTTCTCAACTAACAGAGAGAGAGAGAGAGAGAGAGAGAGAGAGAGAGAGAGAGAGAGAGAAAGAGAGGGTGGCGGTTGTGTCTTGCTCCTTCCCCTGCAGAATGCCATGGGTGGGTGTTTCTGGCTCCTCCATAGCATGGGTTCTCTCCGTCTTCTTCTACAAAAGGTAAGAAAGACAAAGACAAAAAGTTGAACATATTATGCACGTCCTCAGGTCTCTGCATTGACTACCAGTACCTAAGATCAGTTTGAAAATATTATTGCTTGTCTATAAAACACTAAATGGTTGACTTGGATAAATTGCATCCAATAAGTGTTTCAGCTAGAACTGCATTAAATTCATGAAAACAAACTTGCCGGACCTTTTCTTAAGAAGCCTTCTCTTTATATAAGTAACAGGATTGAAAGTAACAGGACTGAGTTTTTAGCATAGAATTAACCAATACATGAAATATAACCACATGGTGTACATGAAAATAACATCTAAGAAATAATTTAGATCACAGGACTGTACGCTGAGATTAACCTTCTCAGTCATAGTCACAATATCACCAAATATACAGAGAACAAAATGAGAGAACTTACTTTTGCTCTTCCCATGGCCTTCAGATCCAGATGATACAACTTCCTGGTGAACATGTGACTTGTGAAATGTGTAACAGGACTGAAGTGAAAACCTGGAGACAGAACTCAAATATAATGGATTTCTTATGAAAAAAAATATTTAAACCATAGATGAGATAGGGAGCCATACATCCATGCAAAAAAAAAACAAAACAAAAAAAAAAACCACTATATTAATAATTATATTTAATGGTAAAGTGTAGTGCTAGAGCATGGGGACAAGCAACAGATGCTATTTTTTCAGTGTTCTGTGTAGTTTTTATTCATGTTTTAAACACAATTTGCAGTTAAATTAATCTACAGGACAGTTTGCTTAATAATAAAATGTATTTTTCAGCAAATTTTCATGCATATTTATACATATAATGTCCTGGGGATGGAAATGGCACCCATACGGTGGAATGGCTCATACGCAAGTTTACCAACAATTTGTTAAAATGATCAGCGTAACAAAATCAAGTTTTGTAATTGACTTTGTTTACACGTGTGTTTTTGTTTGGGTTTCTGTCCTGTCATCGCCCCTGTTTTGTTATTGGTTGTTTGCTTCATGTGTCCTCATCATTCACAGTTGTTCCCATTTCTCCCTTGATTAGTTTGTCTATTTATACCCTTGTGTTTCTGTTTTACGTCACAAAGTATTGTATTAGTGTTTTGCCAACTGTACTCTACAGTGCCTTTGATCTTTGTTTATGGTTCTTGGTTTATTGATCCTGATATTGTTCCAGTGTTTTGCATTTCTGATTTTTTTTTGCCTAGTTTAGTCTGTTTGCTGATAGCCTGACCCTGTGCCTGTTTTTGACTACATTTTTGCATCACATTTTGGATCTGTCTGTCTGCCTCTCTCTTAATAAAAGCTTAAACTGCAATTGCATCCGTCTGTGTTCCCGTTACATGACTGAATATGCCAGGATAATCATGTCAGCGCTTAACTCCATGCAGTTTTCTCAGTAGACTTTCCTGATTCCCCCGGAACTGTATGATGGCTTTTCTGGTTATCCTGAAAGTTTTCACCTACAATACCAATTTTTGTGAGCCTGGTGGACCACAAGCCTGAAGAGAAGCAGTGGCTGGGGTTCATGTTGTCCTGGCTCACTGGCCCACCCCACCAGTGGGCGGCGTTCCTGATTGCCATGAGATCCCGTGGCCTTAGTAGCGTAGCCCTGTTTGTTAGACTTTTAGTTAAGGTGTTTGGGTGTCCAGAGTTCAAACCCAACATTGAAAATTTTTTGGGGAGGGCTAGCCTGTAGGACGAACCTGTTCGGCTGTTCACCACCTACTACAAGAGAGGTGGCTGGAGACAAGGAGGAAGCAATGTCTCCAGCCAAGCTCTTGCAGGCAGCCTCCACAGCCCAGCTCCAGCCAGAGGCTGACAGGGCGGCATCCTCCCCTGCAGAGCTCCGTCCAGAGGTCGACAGTGCGGTCTCTTTCCCTGCAGAGCTCCAGCCTGATACCAACAAGGTGGTTTCCCTTGCTAAGCTCCAGCCAAAGGTCAACCTGGCAACCTCGCTTCCAGAGCTACAGGCTGAGACCAACAAGGTGGTCTCCCTTGTCGAACTCCAGCCCGAGGTCAACGTGGCGACCTCATCTCCAGAGCCCCAGCTTGAGCTTGATGAGGTGGTCTGTCCTGCCATGTTCCTGCCCGAGGCCGACGGTGCGGCCTCCCACGCCAAGCTCAAGTTTGAGGCCAATGATGAGGCCTCCCGAGTTCTGCTCCTGCCCGAGGCCAATGATTAGGCCTCCCAAGTTCTTTTCCTGCCAGAGGCTGATGACACAACCTCCCAAGACATGCTCAAGCCAGAGGTCAATGAGATGGCCTACCAAGCTCTGCTCACGCCAAAGGCTGACAAGACGGCCTCCAAAGACCTGCTCACACCAGAGGCTGATAAGACAGCCTCCCACATAAAGTTCCTGTCTGAGGCCAATGGCAAAGCTTCTCAAGACCAGCTCACGCCTGAGGCTGATGATGCAGCCTCCCAAGCCTGGTTCCCACCTAAGAAACCTGGTGATCATGTCCCAGCCTAGCCATTTAACCTTGGCGAGCTTGTCGCCGACCCAACACCCGCTTCCTGCCAGTATGCTCCATGTCTGCTCCCTGGGTCCTCTGTAAGGAGCCCACACCAAAAACAATGCCTGCCTTACGACTTTGGATCATGCATGGACATTTTGCCTAGGGGGGGAGTGTTTTTGTTGGGGGACTCTGTCATGAATTTCCCCTCTCGCATTCAGTGCACATGAACTGCATGAAGCACAATAGCGTGTACTTCCGGGTTGTCACTGACTTTGTTTACGTTTACACATGTGCTTTTGTTTTGGTTTCTATCCTGTCTCCGCCCTTGTATTGTTGTTTCCCTCATGTGTCCTCATCATTCACAGCTATTCCCATTTCTCCCCTGTTTAGTTTGTCTATTTACACCCTTGTGTTTCTGTTTTACGTAAGTACTGTAGTAGTTGTAAGTATTGCATTAGTGCTTTGCCGCCTGTGCTCTACCGAGCTTTTGTTCTTTGTTTATGGTTCTTGGTTTATTGATCCTGATCTCGTTTCTGCATTTCTCATTTCTGCCTAGTTGAGCCTGTTTGCTGATCGCCTGAGCCTGTTTCTTAATAAAAGCTTTAATCTGCATTCCCATTACATGACACTAAGTAGCAAAATTAGCTTGCTAGTACCTGGCTGGTTTTAAGTCTAGGTTAGGCTTTGCTATCCTTGAACTGAAAAGACGAATAGCTGGCTGATCTCATTCCCAACTAAATTATATCAGCTATGTGAGAAAAATATATTTAAAAACAAAAAAACACATAAATGTACCAGCATTTAAGCATGAGGAGTGTCTTGGTGTTGTCTTTTAAGTTTGCTGAAAATGATGTGTTCTTATCTGTCTTGGTTAAACTAGCTTACATTAGAAAATTATGTCTTTTAACTCTGTTAAATTTCTACATGTTTCTTTTCAAGAATGAATAATAAAATCATTATAGCCAGCTAACTATACAGTTAATTGGCAGTTCACTGACAAGATTAATCAACCTAAATTTGCTCGCTGGTCAAGGCTGACTTAGCTACATTTGTGTCTCCTCTCTTGCAAATCATGAGGCAAAAAACATGCACACAATGTTGTAATTCTCTCAACAGGCTGATCTTTGTTCAGGGTAATCAAGATGTCATGTTTATTTGACACCAGTTACAGCCAATGCAGATGTCATGCCAAACTTTTGCCAAAACAACAGAAAAATACTATCAAATACTTTACAATTGGAAAGCCATTGCTTAGCTATAGCAAACAAAATGTCATCCAAGATAAAACATGTAGTGATGAGTACTTACCCTATCAGCAGATTGAGCAGTCTTAAGTCATTGGTAGATTAATTACAGTGGATTGACGGTGGTAACAAATAGTGATGTTCCTTCATTTTCCCCATCACAACACCATACATTTAGCTTTATCAGACTAATTAAACCTTGCTGAGTGCAATTTGTATGGGTGTCCAAATAACAGTCTGTTGCAGAACAAAAATACAGTTGAACCCTGAGTTGAATTCTGCGGAATACCTTTAATAACTAGCCAAAATTTACATTTAACATCTACTTCATCAATAATGATAATGATTTATTCATATAAAGATTTAATAAACCACAACACTGGTGAATTCTCAAATCCGAGTGTTCAGAAGGTGATTCGTTTTCTACAACAGCACCTCTAACAGTAGTGTCATCTGTGATTCAAATCACAGGTTTATTATCACGTCATCTCTTCAACACATCAAAACTGAGTTTTCACATATTTAGCGTTTTTTTTGTTTGTTTTTTTTTGTCGTAGCTGCTTACAAAATGTGAAATTCATTACTATCAAGTGAGTGGGTGGAATTTGAAGGCTTAGAAAATAAACTCCTTAATGATTTGTATGTTGGAAAGTGGTTAAAGTAATGACTCGTGCATGGTACCTCTTAGAAGACATACTAAAAATGCTGTTTTCAATATTTAGCCAACAAGAATAATGTTTACATCAACGTAAACATCTGAATATAACAATGAGATTGCATGTGCAATTTGGGGACCCTAACAGATACTTAAGAGGATGAGCAAACAGATAGACAGACAGACAGTCAGAGGCTCATCATTCCTGAGTTACAACAACACCAGTAAAATCAGACCTGTGTTTATAAGAAACGCCTTCCTGAGAAAAAGGTGGCTTTTGTGCTTGTATAATTTCAGTTTATATTTAGCGTAGGCATTTAAAAAGCTAGTATTATCCAATTTGGCCTTTGTGTCATTATTAAGCAGTTACATACATGAGGTAGTGGTAATGCTGCAGACGAAAGCACCAGACAGGTCATTAAAACCACCGGGAATGTCTGGGGCCCAGAGTGGCTTCATCACCAACCTCCCATTACGGAGCACTCCGGTCTGCTACCTTAGAGCTGTAGTTCACACTGCGGCAGTAAAGTAAATAAATACATGAACAAATAAGACTGCAGAACTGGTTTTGATTAATCATTTAGGGGGGAAACACAATACAATGTTTTCAATTCAATTCAGCAGCAAAAACAAAGACAATAGAAAATCAATAATGCCTGCAAAGTCAGAATCTATAATGTGTGAAGAAGAGCTACTGTTACTGCCCTGAAGTTGATTATTTTCCAGCAACACATTCTGAAGTGTTTTATTCCTCTTGTACTACAGACATTTCTTAACGATGGCGAATTTGTGTTTACTTTATTAATAAACGATGTCGTGCTTTTGAACTGAGATCATTTTCTTTCACGAGAAACCAGAGAGTCCTCTGTTCTGAAGACTTTCACTGACACTTCAAGAGCTGACACTGGAGACTCCTTACATAAATGTTATGTTAAAAGTGCCTTAATATAAACTTGTGATTTGTCTTGCAGCTGAAACTACTGTCAGAGCTTCTCTTCAATACATTCAGACCAATCAGAATTGAGAATTTTAACAGTACTGTGGTATAAACAAGAATGAACTATATATCCTGATAAAATAAACAGGCAAGGGTGTAAACAGGAATGCGTTAAACAAAGCTTGGACTTGATGGAATTACATACATAATAAGACTTCACAATGAGACAGTGAAACATCTGAATATAAGTAGAGAAACTAGTCATGGACGAACACAGATCAGGTGAACACAGAAAGGTAACAGAGCAAGGTGCAAGGACAGGCCCAAAACAGAAACAAAGGCCTATGGCATGTATCGCTATGGGAATCAAGATAATGATAGGAAGGCCAAGGAATTAGAAATGTGACATTTACTTAGTTGATTTTAATTTGAATCTGTTCAATAAAAAAATATATTTGTAAATATATGTAAAATAAATATAAAAATATTTGTATTTCATACAAATGGTAAGTTATGCTTGCATGCATTGGTTAATTCATTGACTAATACCTTTAAACCAACGCCCACATGATAACCACACATCAATTTTGACCATAATCCAACTAACTAATCAAATGTTAAGCAAATAATCCCCATCATACAGTATGAATTTATTTATTCATTTAACGGACATTAAAGCTGTATTCCTAAATCTTCCATGTACAAAATCAATCACTCTGTGTTAAAAGACTTGAACCATTTTGAATAAATATAACAGCAAAAATATTCTTATTTTTATTTATCAGCTCGACATTTGTAACTTTGCACTTTTTTGAGGGAAAAAAAGTTTTATATTAAGAAATGAACAACATCAAATACAAATACATCAACATACTAGCTTAATAATAACTATTATTACTGTTATTATTAATTATTAATATTATTATTGTTGTTGTTGTTGTTGCTAAGAGACACTGCTCTACAATTGCAGTCAAAATGATTCAACGCCCATTGCAAATCAGGTCTGTTGTCAAAATGTACAGACTTTCAGCTGTTTGCAATGAACAAACAAAACAAAAGCAATTGAAATACTTCAACATAACAAATGTATTCAAGTGGTTATATATTTGATAATATTTTTATATATTTGTAATAAAGCTATGAAATCAAAACTCCTCTTGTTAACATGGTAACCGACACATACTCCAGGAGCCTACACTAGAAGTGGCAAGAATCTCTGTATTCTTCAGATGGTAATTAATGGTTCTTTGTGGTATTTTTTGGTTCTGATGGAAAGAAAAAAATGATTAGCACTTCCTGTCTGTCTTTGTTTTATTTTTCTCCTGTCTCCTCCCTGGTTTCTCCAAACTTCAGACCTAGCTCCACATTGTCCTTGCCCAGTGATTGTCTAGTTTATTCCCACTTGTTCTTCATTAGCTCTCATTCGTTGGTTTATTTATATCTCCCCTTCATTTTGCTTTAGCTTATGAGTTCCAGGCACTTTATTCAAATCCATATAGGGGACACAAATACACTCATTTCACATCTATTTGCATATTGGATATGTTTGGTTCTTGCTTAATTTTGAATTTGTATGATGCAAAGATGTTTGACTAGATATTTACTGGAGATTAATGTCACTGGTTAACCCCAAAAAGACACATGGTCTCACGCCATCTCTCCTTCAGGATCGAAAGAATAAAAAGTTCGAACCATCTGAGGCAGCTTAGCTTGAACTCATATCCTCATATCATCATATCATATTGTCAATATTTCCTGATATTTGCAAACATACACGTTTTCTAATAAGGTTTTTTTTTTTAATAAAACGTGATGTGACCTTTTGTATATAGGAATATAATGATGGGGTGGTGTGATGCAGTAACCAACCCTGAAGTTGATTATTTTCCTGTAACAATACATCCCAAAGAGTTTTATTCCTCTTATACCACAGCAATTTGCCAATAATATAACAGGTTTATTATATTTATTAGTAAACAACACATTTTTTTGTAAGTTTACAGTTACAGTTAATGTTGTGAAACATTTGCAAAACAGGTTAGTTCCTGCCAACACTTACAGCTATAAACAGTCATTCTCTCACTGGTCTCTCTTTTTTCTCTCTCCCGAAGTTAATAAGACAAAAAATTGGTTTGCCATGTTATCAAGAAACTTGAAACGGTAGTCCTCTGCCCTGAAGACTTTCACTGATACTGGAGACTCATTCCATAAATGTTTCATAAACGAGTCCTTAGAGAAAACTTCACCATAGTATATGATTTTCTTTGTTAATTATTTAGATTATGTGGAGCATCCATCATGCAAGTCCCTGGGTAAGTTGTTAGTTAGTTACAGTTACATTTATGTAGTGCTTTTCTTGGCACTCAAAGCGCTTTACATAGTATGGGGGAATTCTTCTCAACCACCACCAGTTTGTAGCGTCCACATGGATGGAGGGACGGCAGCCATAGTGCACCTTAACGCCAAACACACACCAGCTATTAGTGGAGAAGAGAGTGTTGTAGCCAATGATAATCAGGGATGGAGATTATTAGGGGTCCATGATAGATAATGGGGGAATTTCACCGGGAGATCAGGGTTATACCCCTACTCTTTAACGAGAAGTGGCCTGGGAATTTTAATGACCAGAGAGAGTCAGGACCTTGGTTTAACATCTTACAGACCACATGGTGAGCGCCCCCTGCTAGCCTTCCTAATACCACTTCCAGCAGCAATCATAGTTTTCCCCAGGAGGTCTCCCATCCATGTACTCTCCAGGCTCAACCCGCTTAGCTTCAGTGGTAAACCAGGCAAGAACAGCAGGGAGATATGGCTCTAAGTTACTATAGAAACAAATCTATCTATTAAAATGAGTGCACTTATATACTAAACCTGTTAATATACTACATATACCAGTATACTAAATTTGACTGAAGGTTGGCACTACTGTCAGAGCTGCTGTTATAGAAAATTAAACTATCTTGTGACCAATCAGAATCAAGAATTCAACAGTGCTGGCATGTAAAATGCAAAAAATAAATGTTTCTTTTGTCTCTTAATTTTCCTCGGTATTTCTCTTTTTAGCCCTGTGTACCAGGGCCCTGTACAGATTTTGCCATTTATTTTGTAAAAACCCCATATAAAAGACATTGCGGTTACATCCAATTGCCTCAGGCATCAAGTGGTGGTGCTCTGTTTCTACTAGGCACTCCAGATGGATCAGCCCCCTGGGAGATGTGGAAGGTGTCGACTCCTGTTTAAGTGTCACAGGCATTCTTTATGTGGTGGAATTAAATTTGTGGTCAACTTTAGTGAAAACAAGCACACACACACACACACACACACACACACACACACACACACACACACACACACACACACACAAATCTGCTGTAAGCATAAAGTATAGCAAACATTATACTTTAGGTAAAGAAAGACTGCACTGAAAGCCTCCCATTTGATTGCCCATTTGAAAAACAAGCAGCGTTCCTTCTCCAGGCTGTGGACATTCCTCTGAGAAACCAAAGACACTCAGGGCAGCTCATTAGTAGGCACAGCATAACTGATGAGCCAGACTCTTCTTTTAGCAAACTCTGAAAGTATTTCATCAAACTGCCGAGCTCTTACAGAAATCAAGTGCAAGACACAGATGAGTTAGAACAGATTAAATACTGTGTTTCAAATTGTACCTACTGAAAAACGTGTGTTTCTTGCCACTGACTTTTGGTTATGTTATGTCCAGGAGTTAAAATTAGATTTAGAAGGTGGGGAAGCTCTGCTCCTTTTAATCATTTGAAAACACTCATCTAACGTATGTAGTATTTTTGGAGCTCACGACATTAATCTAATGGATATTGTAGCAGCCAAGTATATTGTGTACTTAACTGTATAAATATTATGCACATCCTGCCATGTGCCGGTTGCAGTTGGATGAAGTGAGATAAAAATGTATAAAACGTTTGCTAACTGTCTCACTGCACCCGGATAGGATGGTAATGCATCACCCATAATCTTATTGAGGCCAGTGACAAAGAAGAAACATTATAATACATGGTTAAAATAAGTTTTTTATAGCTCTGTATTAAGGATTTAAATTAAGTAAATAAAATTACATGACCAGATTTAAGGTTTTAGAACTTTTTTTTGTCAGTATTGGTATCACAATTAAAATATCTTCTATTTCTTATTTAGCGATGTCCATGATACAATTACGCATGTAAATGAGCAAAATAAACACCAGTATATTCTTACCTCAATAATCATTTACCTTGAGATCCATAGCTCACTCAACTCGATTGAACTGACAATCTGAGTTCAACCCCAATTCCCAAAACGTTGGGACAGTATGGAAAATGCTAATAAAAACAAAGAGGGGTGATTTGTAAATGTACTTTGACTTGTATTTAAACAAAAAGCATATAAAGACAAGGTATTTGATGTTTTACCAAATCAACTGCATAGTTTTTTGACGGTAAACGTTTATTTTGAAATTGATGCATGCAACATGTTCCAAAAACGTTGGGACAGGGGAAATTTAGGGCTAATAGCGATGTGACAAGTTGACATAAGAAGGTGATGTGAAACAGGTGAGGAAATCGTCTAATCATAGTATATAAGGAGCCTCCAAAAAAGGTCTAGTACTTCATTAGCAAGGATGGGTGGAGGCTCGCCAATCTGTCAACAGATGTGTCTGCGAATAATCCAAAACTTTGAGAAGAACATTCCCCAAAGACAAATCAGTAGGATTTTGGGCATTTCACCTCCTACACCACACAACACAATATACACCTCCTACACCACTACACACAATATAATTAAAAGATTCAAGTAATCCTGTCAAATCTCGGTGCATAATGGTCAAGGCCGAAAACCACTTCTGAATGCGCGTGATCTCCGATCCCTCAGACGTCACTGTCTTAAAAACCGTCATGAGTC
>JANDJT010000148.1:5133873-5144570 GCA_024331685.1 Stegophilus panzeri
GCAAGGGCGTTGCTGGGCTGTTGCTATGATATTCCAGGTGGTTGCCATAATTATGATAAAATAAATCAACATATATATAATGGCTAAGGTCAATAATGTCATTTGTGTTTTGAACATTCCACCACTGCATAGAATTTCACAAAGTATCATTGTGGAGATTTGTTGAAGGCAATCATGTCTATAGTATTCCAGGAGCAATATTTGTTTGTACATTATGTATCTAAAAACAAAGGTTTGCAAAACAATCCCTTTTAAAGATTGTTAAAGGTTCAGATTTTAGTGAATTTCCATTTGCGAATAGTCCAATTGTGTTTATAAGTGAAAATAAAAAAGGAACTGAAACAATTTTCAAGCCAAATACTCTGTATAACGGGCTTCTAAAATGAAAAGCAAAATAATGTAATAATTTACTCCATACCAGCAACAACTCTCCATTATCAGAAATCATCAGCGAACATGGATTAGCTGACAAAAATCATGAGAAAATACCACTATTATGGCATATAGGAAGTACTGTGTAAAAGCTGAGCGCTGGAGATGTTTACAGTATGTCTATACATCAAAGCAAATTCAACATATGACACATTAAGTAGTGGTTTGGGTTTCCCTGAATTACAGTATTTCATATCAGAGACCTATGGTACATTACAGATTAAAGATTGAAGATTGAAGATGAAGATTAGTCACTCGAGTACCACCAAGACACTCCTAAGAGAGAAAAAAAAATCTACTAATGCAGTAAACAAATAAGGTCCAAGCTTGTTTAGGCTGGCAAGTCTTAAGAGTTAATTGCTTGACAGGAGGTCTAACATTTGCCGAAGCGTAAGCACTCTGGCTCCAACTCTATTATTTAACATGTTTTTGCAGAATTGTGCAACGCGTTAACTGCAACCCAACCATCACGTAGTTAAGTTCTGTCGGATGTGGCCAAAAACTGTGAGCACCAGCACATGAACTGCAAGCACAGGCGTGAAAAAGGCATTAAAATGTGCCACTAGTGGCAAGACATTTGCAATTATGGCATACCAAGGTAAAAAAGGTTTTCCCCTTGGTTCACATGGCTTGTAACACTTTGGTTGACTATGTTTGTTCCTTTTGGAAACATTTGTTTGAGCTTTGTCAGTCACACCCCTACTTGGATGGAGAAATCACTCTGTTGATGATGTGTTCTCAGCGATGGGAATTAGCCATATGATTTGTTGTCTGGAGCACAACGTGGTGTTATGAGAGTTCCCGAGTCTCCATGTACGTGTCCATTATTGTTCCCAACTTCCGCACAGGATGTCACATGGGCCTGTGTGTATTTGTGTCAACGTGGGAAGCAACGGGTTAGGACTCTGACATGGGATCAACAGGAAGAGGAGAGCAGCCATCTCTGGCTATAATGTGAAGCGCTGATGCATTGCTTGTGTAGCTGGTATGTTCAACACCATAGTCACAAAGAATAGGAAATGTCAACAAAGCTCAATTTCTTTTTTATATTTTTGACATACTTTGGTTAAAAAAAAATTGTCCGAGGTCATGGTCAGCGATTGTCTGACACTTCTGGAGAAGAAGTGGGTTTTGTCGAGGGGCCCAACTTTGGCAAGCTGGCAGTTCCAGGATTATAATTCACTACCTTCTTGTCACTAGTACACCCTTAGAGGGTATATCACGAGTTCTTCATGAAGTTATTGGTTCTAGCTTCCTAAATGGGTTCTAATTGGAACTTGTCAGAAGTTAGAAGTCATGGTCAGTCATTGTATAACACCTGTGGAGCAGTTAAAACTCTTCTTCAAGGGCACAACATAGGTAGGCTGGCAGTTCTGGCATTTGAATTGTTATCACTAATACACCCTTATATGGTTTCTCAAAGGTCATTTTCATAGTTAACCATTCTTGCTTTTTAACAGGTTAAATATGGAAGTTGTCAGACATCATAAGTCATGGTCAGCAATTGTATAACAATTTTGGGGGCAGTTCCGTCATTCAAGGGCTCAACTAAGGCAGTCTGGCCATTCTGTGATTTCATGTCACTACTATACTTGTAGATGGCTTATGAAGTATTTTTTGTGAAATTAACAGTTTTAGCTTCCGAAACAGGTTCTAATTAGAACTTAGAAGTAACTAACTGACTTCATGGTCAGACATTGTACAGCACCTATAGAGCAGTTAGTTAAGTCTTGTTCAAGGGCCCAACAATGCAGGCTGGCAGTTCTGGGATTTGAATTCACAGCCTTCTTATCACTAGGACATCTGTAGAGGGTTTCTCAAAGGTTCTCTGTTTAGATAACACTTCTCACTTCATAACAGGTTTCCCTTTTGAACTGTCTACTTGTCAGAGTTCACAGGTCATGGTCAACCATTGTACAGTGTCTCTGGTGCCGTTGAGGAGGTGGCAGGCTGGCAGTTCATGGATTTAAATTCACAACCTTCTTATCAATAATATACCCTTAGAGGGCTATTGGATGGCAAAAAGGTTCTACCTTACTTGAAGCATTCTTCAAAAAAGCTAACCTTTTCATAGGGTTTTAGAAAACCCTTAAGAGTGGAGGGAAAAACCCAAGGACCATTTATGGTACTATATGAAACCGTATAAACCTTAAAATCTAAAGGCAAGAAAATGGACCAACCCCCATCTACCTGAAGGTTCTTATCAAACACTGCTCTGCGCTATGTTCACTTAAAGCCTCTAACATGGCTTTACTGGACCCATCTTACCTCAATATTCAAAGGAGACATGAATCAAGACTCTTGTCTTTACTGGCACCCAGGTGATGGAGTGAAATTCCACTGGGTTTCCGAACAGCTGAGTCACCGTCTGCATTCAAAGAAAGACTGAAGACCTATTCCTTTACTAAGAACTTAAAGGAGCAGTTGAGAAAAAAAAAACCCACCTACTTGTACTGATTTGAGCTTAATAGTATTCTTAGATAAAAAGATGTTTTCGATGGAGACTACAATGCACTACTGTAAGTCTCTCTGGATACGAATGTGTGGGAATGTAAATGCAAGTGAGATACAAGTAGCCATTTTGCAGCCCTGCCTTTTCACATCCAGTAGAAAATCTAGGCAAATCCACAACAGCTCTTTAATTGGGTTAGCATTGAACTGCCAGGAGCTCATAAGTCTGAGCTTGTTACATTCCCCCAAGTGACGTACTCATGCTCGACCCCTAGCACTAAGCTGCTGGGACGTGACGTGACGTGACTCCAGTGTCTCCTTCCGATAGAAGAGACGTGAACATGCTCACTCACTCACTACTGACACGGACATGAAAGTTCTCTCTGCCTATAATAACAGGCCGCATTAATTCCATGGGGAAGACTCTTCTGATTCTCACCCATGTTTAAGTGTTACTAGACAGCTTCACTGGAATGGGGTCGATGACTGCTGTCACATCCACTGTTCTCCAATGGCTACTTTCTTTTTTTTTCCCACTTCTTTTGACTTCAGAGTGTTTGTGCATGTGCATGTGCATGTGTGTGTGTGTGTGTGTGTGGAAGTTTTTCCATTGAAACGTGTTTTCCATTTGCTTGCTCTGCAGAAAGTTAGCCATGAAATTGCTTGTGCTGACATGGTCTTTCAGCCACACACACTCCAAACATCTTTACTCGTCTTCTAAAACATGTCCTCACTATCCCTAAAAAATACATTAAAATACAAAAGCAACTGGGACTAGTGGCAGCTGAAAATGCACAGTCTTTCAAATTAAATTTTAAAAAAACCCCAACATTTGATAAGCAAAATATGTCTTAATGCCTGGCTTTACAACAGGAAAACATTTTTGTTATTAAACCTACTGGTCTCTTGTAGTTAAATCTCGAGCGGCTAAACAAACATTTTAATTGCTCTTCCAAGCTTGTAAAAGACACCGAATATGGAGCAAAATCATGAGCCAGGTTTGAAAGACTGGTCTTGGCCTTGACGGTTGGTAAACTGTAAACAACTTTTTCTATTAGATTTCCTCTGCCATCGCTCATACTCTTAACACAGTGCAATGTTATTTTATTTCCCACAACAGACTGACCAGAGAACATAAAAGTGCTTGTTGAAAATGTGGGAGAAGATGTGAAGGTGTGAAAAGCTATACAAATAGCTTTCCTGGCAATTTTGTAGCATCTGTGTAAATTCCTGTATACTGTGATCATCTAAGAGGTGCACATACAGTATACGAGAGCATGAACGTGCAAATGAACATGTGTGCGCGCACACACACACACACACACACACACACACACACACACACACACGCTTGCATCATTGCAGTTGCTGGTTCGGACCACGTGGCTGCTTCAGCCACACTCGCACCACATGCTTTCACACACCCATGTCACATACGTCAGCACTGCCTCACTATTGGACCAGCAGAAAATAAACACACACTGCCATGCCATGCCATGGGGTGTGTGTCTGTGACTTCTGAGACTCTCAGAAAGATACAGAGCTACAGTAAAAACCAGCAAAACATATTCAGCCTGTATTTATCATTACATAACGTATAGGTTCAAAGCTGACATTATTTTATTATTTATGGCATTTGGCAGACGCCCTTATCCAGAGCAACTTAGATTTATCTCATTTGAGCAATTGAGGGTTTAAGAGCATTGTCCAAGGGCCCAACAGTGACAGCTTGGCACTGCTGGGGCATGAACTCCTGATCAGTAAGCACAAGCTTTTAACCATTGAGCCACCACTGCTATTAGAAGATATCAGAAGCTAAATACAATTCAACATGCTGATTTTAATTTCTTTCCAACTCTGACATATGCCTCGGTATAGTTATGTTATACATCATAATTTTTCAGAGCCACTGTGGTGACATTATAAGTTGAGATCATTGAGGTTACATTTTACTGAGGTTAATTTTTTTAACAAAAAAAAATAGCCAAAAATTAACCATCCTCCTTTTCAGGGTCACGGGGAAACCTGGAGCCTATCCCAGGAAGCATCGGGCACAAGGTGGGGTACACCCTGGACAGGGTGCCAATACATCGCAGGGCACACAATCACACACACATTCACACCATTTGGACACGCCAATCAGCCTACCATGCATGTCTTTGGACTGGGGGAGGAAACGGGAGGAAACGGGAGGAAACCGGAGTACCCGGAGGAAACCCCCACAGCACAGGGAGAAACACGCAAACTCCGCACACACAGGGCCACGGTGGGAATCAAACCCCCAACCCTGGAGGTGTGAGGCGAACGTGCTAACCACTAAGCCACCGTGCACCCCCAGAAATTAACATATATTAGAAATGTGTTAATGCTGATATGTCAATACTGCAATATAATAATGATAACTTTGATATACTGTTTTCATGAGAACTGGAACTCTGGGTCAGCCTTCGTGGAGATGAGTGCAAGTTTAAAAACCAAAGCAGGATATTTTTTACTACATTGATGGAGCGATCGTAACTGTCTTTTCAACTTTCAACCTCAGCTGTTTAAAGTCAGGAAAAATCGATGCCAACAGAAGATAGTGCTCAAATGGTTTCTCTGTTTTTAAAAAAAAACCTCGCAAAGACCCGTTAAAAATGCGTGTTGCGTGGAGTGTTGTTTGCTTAGTTCTGCTATCCATCCATTTTCTATACTTCTTTTCCTTCACAGGGTCGCTGGGAGTCTGGAGCCTATCCCAGGGACCTCGGGGCACAAGGCGGGGGACACCCTGGACGGGTGGACAACCGCACCCTGGACAACCGCACACACAAACACACACACTATGGACAATTTGACCGTAAGCATCCACATTTTATTTGTAATGACAACATGGAATTCCAGCTTTGAGTAATCGGCGCTCTTGAGAAAGCCCGACTGAGAGTGGGAATACCGAGATAGCAGAGCCGGGGTGGGCGGTGGGGGTGTTTGGGCTCAGAAATTTTCCAGTTGTCGATTCGTTGCATTATCTGATGTTATGGTCCGTATCTAACTGCTGCTGCGTATACAGTAGCCTAAACGTTGACAAGTTATACGAGCACTCACTTTCTCTTGATGAATTAAATGAATTTTAACGACTGTTATTTACCTAAGAAAATAATCTTTGATACAGTGCTCTCTTAAGAGATCAATTAACAATTAAGGAAGGAGTCTCCAGTGTCAACACTTAGTAACAGTCAATAAAGGTTTCCTCTTCAGGACAGAGAAGAATGTTTCTTGGTTAGAGTCCAAAGCTTTATTGTCTTATTAACATCAAGAGTGAGAAAAAAAAGAGAGGCTGGTGACATGGATTGTAACTATAAATGGATTAAAAAAATAAATAAAACAATAATCATTGTCAAATCGCTGTGGTTTAAGAAGAATACAGCACTGTTGTTATAGGAAAATAAGCAACTTTGTGTCATCACACCACCCTGTCCCTAAATGTTTTTCCTTACTTAGTTAGGACTCAGTGGTAACAGAGTTGCTATGGTTACAGTCAGCATTGTTTTTCATGTCACCCCAAACAGACCCAGGCAACGCGTAATTTTATTTATTTATTTATTTATTTTTTATGGCTAGTGTGAATATAGTCGAAGTTGGCTGCAATAGTGCTTTTAATTTCATATAACATTAGTCATGCTTATTTCCTGTTCATGAATCAAGCGGTGTGGTATGTTGTAAGCTGATGTTGGATGGAGAACGAGTTTTTCTACACTGACAGAATCGTAATTGAATTAGGAGTACTCAATGTATTGCTTTGATTTATCTATCTCATTAATTGAATTTATCATTTCTTCCTCATGCGCAGAGTACGAGTGTCTAGCGTGTTGTTCTCGAATTCTCGACTCGTCCTTACGTAATGTGGCAAATTTCACCACATTAAAAAAACCTCATCAAATTATCCATTATTCTGTTTAAAACTCAAAGCAAAACAACATCCTTTTTTTATTTATTTGTTTATTTATTTATTTCATTTTTCATTTTTCCCCTCTTGTTTTGTTTTTCTCTCTTATATGAAATATGCATTTGTATTCCAGTATTATACGTACGGGACTACTTTATCAAATCCGGATAGTTCTTATTATGAGGAGAATGTGGCAAAGAAATAACAATGCATGATATATGAGAGCGGGGTTAAAACACACTGCTAACATCTCAGCTTAAGTGTTTTCACAGTGATAAAGTGCTATGAGGTCAGATCCAAGCCTCTGCTTGGTGACATCATGCCCGCAGGATCAGTCTTATCATGTTTATACAGATATATTACTGTTATTACAAATGGCTGGTAATGATAGTGCCTTACTGCAGAATTGCACTCATTCAAATGTTACCAAATACTGAAAGGACGAGCTGATTGATACGGGTTTACTGGGGAACGAATACAAACGGAAAGAAAAAGAAAAACGGACACCTGTTTATCAGGCCACATGTCGACTTCCAAAACCACTAAATGTTGATCTATGGAAGAGAGACACCTTCTCACATTCTGTATCGGTTCCCCAGAGAAAAACAACAAGGACTGTTGAAACAAATATGGATCACCTACGAAGAGTATACGCCTGAAAGGGAGGATGGGAAAATATTTCCCTTACTTTCAACACCCTGAGAAACGACAGTGTTTGTGTAAGGTACTGTGTGTGATAACTTTACAAAGTAAACATAAAGCAAAACCAACTGCTGACTTACTAGTGAGGAAAATCTTTCTCTACAGTATATAATGCACTAGTTAGGGAAGGTCTGAAACTGCACACTATTAACAATACACTGCACTGTTTTAGCTATTTATATCCATTTACAAAAGCATAATGATGATTATCGAGTGTGCTCATAAAGTCCCATAATGCACTGCTTTCAGTAGGGACGGTGTCCAAAGGGTGTACCATAGATGGTAAAGAATACTGATGATTAAATGTACCACAGTACTGATGAATTCTCCATTCCGATTGGTCGTAATTTTCTATAACAGCAGGTCTGATGGTACAGTTTTTATACTGTATTGATGTGTTTGTCCAAATACATTATGATTTCTAACAACTTTACCCAGGGACTTGCATAGCAGACTTGTATAGCGCCATATGATCTAAGCCCAGTAACAAACTGAATAAAATATGCTGTTATTGAACAAAGAATAGTTCATTCCTATAGTAAGGAGAAGATTATTTAACATTTATGGAAGGATTTTCCAGTGTCAGCTCAGGACAGAGGGTTTTGTGTTTTGTGGTTTCTCAGAAGCATTTCCATCCATCCATCCATCCATTTTCTTTACTGCTTATCCTACACAGAGTCACAGGGAGCCTGGAGCTGATCCCAGGGGACTCGGGGCACAAGCCGGGGAACACCCTGGACAGGGTGCCAACCCATCGCAGGGCACAATCACACACGCATTCACAGCTTATGGATAATTTTTTTGATGTGCTAATGAGCCTACAATGCATATCTTTCGACTGGGGAGGAAACCTGGAGGAAACCCCTGAAACACAGGGAGAACATGCAAACTCTGTACACACAGTGCAGAGGGAGGAATCGAACCCCCAACCCCGGAGGTCTGAGGCAAGTGTGCTAGCCACTAATCCACCTTTCGACCCTAATAATGCATTTGGACACAGCAAAATAAGTTGTGATATCGAGAGAACAACTTTTGTTATGTCGAGATAACAAGAAAAAAAACCCCACATGACCTTTCTGATCTTCCGTAGCTGCGGTGTAAGAAAATTAAAATTGGAAAAAAATAATAATCTTCGTTGTGGTAACATTAAATCCACTTTGTGTCGGGTCACATCACACCACCCTGTTGATTTTTTTTCCTACAACAGCATGCTCCTAAATGCTTTATTGCTTGCTTAATAAATAAAGTCAAATGCACAGAAGAACCTTTTTATGGATTGGAAGATGCACTTGGATGAGTATGAGTGCAGGTATAAGTATAACCCTCCCCTTAAATATATACTCTATAATATAAAGTAACAAAGCACAATTACTTAAGTACTTTCCACCTCTGGAGAGAATTAGATGGATTTGGATGGAGAAAAGCTGATCGCTGCGTTCTCTTCATGGGTTTGCTTTGAGGTTCTTTTTTTTTTCTCTCTTTCTCTGAGGCTTTGGCTCGATGATTTGACCAGTAATGTCTGCCTCCTAATCCTTCTGGTTCCTTTCACAGGAAGATCAACTACACCACATCAGCAATGCTATTTTCAGTGTTTGTATCGGTTCACCATAATTTCATCTTATAATACAGTGGACTGTGCAAAGACCCATTTTTCGCATTTAAGTCCATGTGCTTTGAATTTGCCTTCTTTAAGAGGCCGGTACATTTTGCTGTCACTGAATGATTCAGTTGTGCTCAAATGCAAGCAGCTAAAGAGAACATCCTTTCGTCAACTTGCTGTAAGGATATTCTTTATTGCCATGATTGATGGTGACAATATGTGTAAGAGGTTCATGGAGGGTACAAATGTTAATGGAGGAAACAACTCTGTTAAGCAAGATCAGTAATTTAGATCTCTGGGTGCACCATTATTGGCTGCTGTGCCAATAATTTGTGGAGAGAGAGAGAGAGAGAGAGTGCAGAAAAGGCACTGTGAAAAGCAACATGAGTAAATGCATATTTTTCTTGGCTATCATGAAAAGACTAACTAGTAAAATTGCACACATTGCTTTAAAATGATTTTCAGTCTACCATGGCACTAGTGCCACTCACACCAACTTTACTGCCATTACCATTTCCAATGGTAACCATACAAACATGCCTTAAATACACAAAGTGCCTGAGAACTTTTTTTTATTTATTTAATTTAGCAACCATTCTTTGACCCTGGAAATAGCCTCTCATGAGTTCTCATTGTTTTATATTAATTCTGTTTAGAATAACTATGAAAAAAGACCTTATCTATAAGGAACGTGTTATAGTCACAACCCCTAGTGTATATGTGTATATGTGTATCTTGTTCCACGGACATATGTAAACAAATAGAAAAAAAAGATTGTAATTAATAATTAATAACACTCATTCGTGCATCATGTCCAGTCTGAGCTGTTGTTTTTCATGCAGCCATTTCCCTAATTATATGTTCCTCTGTTGGACTCCCCATTCCATCTGTTTCTGTTTAACAGCTTGGCAAGTTCTTCTAGTCGCCCAGTGGTGTTACTGTTTGTTTGACCCTTTGGTTTTATAACCATGCTTGAATTAGAAAATGTCTCAAGTGTTCTAGCCATCGTTTGGCCCACAGAGCGTTTTGGACTTTCTCAGAACGAGCTTTCGATTACGCCGAGGGCCAACGCTGATGTCTGATTCTGATGGCAGTTTGTAAACGTATGGTCTAATTGCACAGTAATGGCTGGATTTTTGCATATAGCCAACACCAAGTGATTAACTGTTACCCTGATCAAAGCGGAATCAGAAACTAGCCTTGACTTTGCCGCATAATGACATCATTTGTAAATATTTAGCTAATTAAGAATAAAATGTTTAACTGGTAACCATCAATTGCAGTCACAAGTATGAAACCACCCACAATGAACCACATTACATAAGCGTGGCACAGGGGACGATGTCCCGTCAACTGTGATTAAAAGCAGATGTATGCTTTCTTTCCTAATAAAGTTTTGGAGGCTTTTTGTTTTGTTAGCAATACAACATTTTATTAGGAATACAACTTGCTCAGTGGGGTAATTATAACAACAATCATCTTATTTAAAGGACAGTGGTCAAAAGAACATTTAAACAATTTAAAAAAAGGTTTACTGATTTAGGTTTAATTGTAAGGTTAGACAACCAGTATAACTCTTATCAAAGGCTT
>JANDJT010000148.1:5144670-5156902 GCA_024331685.1 Stegophilus panzeri
ATGGCGGGGGGAGGGGGGGGGGGGTTGTTTTGACTCATTTGTTGCACAATGTACTCCTCTCCGCCTTGCTTTGAGAACTGTAAACATGGACATGGGTCACTTCCTGTTGTAATTGCCTTGCAGATTCCCCACACTTCCAGCTGCTGATTATAAATAGCTGTGACTGTTGAAAAGCATAATTTCCCCCAAACAAAAGTCTTGCTGCTGCAGTAACCTACACATACTTGGTGGTTTTGGCATGTCACATGACCTCTGATTATTTGGGTTGGTTTAGGCATGAAAAATGGATCGTATTTTATTCATTTTGAATCTTTAGTTTATTTGAATCTTGTGTTTATTTGTTTATTTACATGGGGTATTTATAACACTTTCATCGGCATTGAATAAATCTTTTCTAAAATGATGCTGGGGAATTTATGACAGGCTTATATACTGTGTGTAAGTTCATAAAGGCTTAATATAAATTCATATGGAAGTATTTCATAAATATATATGTGGAAGAATGGAAATATCTTTAATTCATTGATTATTTATCATTATTGTTAGACTTATTGAGTTATGGAAGGTACACATTTGATTACCACTTTAGTCTGAAGGTGTTAAATCATTTATTTGGTTGTATAGGCTTTTCATAATGTATCACAGTATACTATTTCATAATAGTTCTGAACACAAATGGACCACCAGAATTTAATTGCATGCACCTATAAGCAGGGGATACAGTCACTATATTCGCTAAAAAAAAAAAAAAAGACAATTGGTGGACACTTTCTTGGAATTTTTCTTTACTCTTAAATTACTGTTAGTAAAAGATAGCAGCTTCCAAAACAAAATTAAAAACACATTTAAAGGTGTCACTCCAGTTACACTGACTATCTCTTTATTACAACTGAATTCTGTTCACACTAACATTGGTGGGGAAATAATCACTAATTAACACCCTTTGTTCTGTTCAGATGGGTTTTTCATCATTCTGTACAGTGTGTAAGCCCCCGTCTTTGTTTTGTTTGAACTTTGCTCAAATACATTTGTTTTCTTAAAGTTGAAGTACAAAAATACACTATATAGCCAAAGGTTCATGGACACCTGACCATCACACCCATATCCCATTCTAGATTTAGTCCCCCTTTGCTGTTACATTTATAGCATTTGGCAGACACCCTTATCCAGAGCAACTTAAATTCATCTCATTTACAGAGCACTGAGCAGTTGAGGGTTAAGGGCCTTGCTCAAGGTCCCAGCAGTAACAGCTTTAACTCACGACCTTCTGATCAGAAGTCTAACGACTTAACCACCGAGCTACCACTGCCATAGTATATAATAACCTACATTCTTCTGGGAAGGCTTTTATACTAGATTTGAGGCTGTGGGGCTGTGGGGCTATGGGGTGTTCATTCAGCCACAAGCGCATTAGTGAGGTCAGGCACTGATGTTGGGTGAGGATGCCTGGGGTGCAGTTGATGTTCCAGTGACTCCAAAAGGTGTTCACTGCTCTGTGCAGGCCATGCAAGTTCTTCCACACCAACCTTGGCAAACCATGTCTTCATGGAGCTCGCTTTGTGCACAGTGGTATTGTCATACCAGAACAGGTCTGTGCCTATTAGTTCCAGTGAAGGGAAATTGTAATGCTACAGCACACAAAGACATTCTATACAATTGTGTGCTTTTGGGGAAGGAACACATATGGGTGTGATGATCAGGTGTCCATATAATTTTGGCCATATAGTGTATGTTATTGGCAATAAACAGAATTTTGGTCAAAATCTGGTTTGTCTAAATCATCTTTACTGGCTGTTTTTCAGAACTCCAGAAGAACAGGTTAATCCAGCAATTTCACTCTCAGATGCAGGGCCCATGGCCCACAAATTCTTTTGTACAACTTTACTGGCCACAAGCTCAGGCTCTTGATGGTTGAAGATCATGACCTTGAAGATCTGATTGGATCTTCACACTACACGTCTGTACACAGGTTTCTGGAGGAAAACAAAATCCTTAATATTGCAACTTAATAAACTTTTTTTTGGACCAAGATATAGTCACTGATAGCGGGATCTCTGGTGTGACTTCTGGTACGTCAAAGTTATGTTTTGTAATGTTATTATACCAAAAAGCCTAACAGAAAGGACAGATTCCAGTCATAGGAGGTGAAAAATGAACTGTTTTCGCAGCTATAGTCAGACTTTGGACCTTTTAGCTGCTTCTAAATAGCCCAGAAATAACACGCCTTTGGAGAACTGAACAGCCAAATGTAGCCTGAGTAATGTGTGGCCGGCTCCAGACGTCTCCTCTTCCATTCCACTAACTGCATTGACGCCTGTGTGGAGAACTTCGGTGACACTCTGACTCGGCATCTTCAGTGCTGGACTTATAACTAGCTAGTCATATTTCAAATAATTGTTCCTGTTCTTTTTTTTTTCTCAGGTTCTGTTCATTCTCTGTTTAATAACGGATGTCCAATTCACCCGAACCTTTTTATAGAACTTATCTATATCTAAATTAGCAGAACTCTCCATAATATTTATAGAAATAGAGCCCCAAAATGTCTTACTTTTGTGTTAATGTCCTTGTAATCTAAATAGTAGATTTCAAATAGATAGGGATTTTTCCTCTTTGAAACAGTGCCTATAAATAAAGGTGATACACTTTATCAAATGGCACATAAAACTGACATTTTCTAGTAATTTTCACTATTTAAATTAACAAACAAACAAAAAAAAACCCAGATCAGTCACATGGAAAAAGTAAGTACACCCCTACATTTATCACACATTCAAATCCATAAAATTAGAATCAGGTGATCAAGATTGTTTGCCAGTGATTAGAACCTGCTTAGGGTGTGCAGGTGGAACCGGTCTTATTTATTCCCCTCTCATATCTAGTGTCTGGTGTTCCCTTTGTTATTGAGGTGTGTGGTGTCATCGTGCCAAAATCTAAAGAGTTCTGTATGGCCTTCAGAAAGAAAGGTTGTGGATGCTTATGAGTCTGGCAACAGATTTAAAAAGATTCCATAATTCCACTGTATGGAAAATCATCTACAAGTGGCACAGATTTCAAATGACTGCCAATTTGTCCAGGATTGTCCGTCCCAGCAAATTTAGCCCAAGAGCAGACCGCCTGATGCAAAAAGAAGCCTCCAAGAACTCCAAAATTTCATCACAGGACCTGCTAGTAAGTCTTGCAACTGTTGGTGTCAAAGTGCATGCTTCTACAATCAGAAATAGACTGCACAATTTTGAGCTGCATGGGAGGCGAGCCAGGAAAAAGTCTTTGCAAGACTACAGTTTGCCAATGAGCATATAGGCAAAGACCAGGCCTTTTGGAATAAGGTGCTCTGGACAGACGAATCAAAGATAGAGTTGTTTGGTCACAGTAACAGCAGACATGTTTGGCGCAGACCAAAGACAGCTTTTCAGGAGAAGCACCTCATACCAACTGTGAAGCACAGTGGTGGAAATGTTATGGTTTGGGGTTGCTTCACTGCCTCAGGGACTGAACAGCTTGCATTCATTGATTCTACATCATATCAAAGAGTCCTTGAAGATAATGTGAGGCCATCTGTCTGGAAGTTGAAGCTGAACCGAAAGTGGACCTTTAAACAAGATAATGATCCTAAGCAAATCCACCAAGGAATGGCTCAAAGAGAAGAAATTGAGGGTTATGGAATGGCCTTTGAAATCCCATTGAAATGTTGTGTCGGGATTTGAAACAGGCAGTAAGGATATGTAAGAAAACCTTCAAACATCGTGCAACTGAAAAAATATTGCATGGAAGAGTGGTCAAAAATTCCATCAAGCTGCTGTCAGAGACTGATAGACAATTATCCAAAATGTCTACAAAAAGTTATTTCTAGGGGGCAATACAAGCTTCTGAGGCCAAGGGTCTACTTACTGTACTTTTTCCACTGAAGAATATCACATCTAAAAAGCTATTTTCCTTGTAGTTTGGTTCAAGTATATCAACTTCATTAATAGGCACTGTTTCAGAGTAGTCTCATTTGTATTACCACAGACAATGCAGAATCACAACATATTTCCAGGAATATCAAATTAACAAGTTGAATGAGCCTCTCTCTCTCTCTCTCTCTCTCTCTCTCTCTCTCTCTCTCCTTCCTTATTCCTGTCGATCACATCTGTGTCTTGTAAGCTGTAATGGAGTGTGTCAGTTGCTCAGCCCCTCTGTAATTTTTGTGAAGGACATCCTGGGAAAGGAACAATGGCAGAGAACAAAGATGGGCTGAAGTTCCCAAGCTTTCTGTGTTATTGTCGTCCATACAATGGTACTACAGAATAATGACACCTGCATTTTACCGTAAATCCACTAGAGCACATGGTGGAAGCCTTTTCCATCAAGTACTGGAACTGAGTTGGAACTCAGTTTTTTAAGGAACTGAGACTTAGTAATATCAATTAAATTTAATATTAAATATGAAGTGTATTATTCAGTAACTACATAACTCTTTATATTAAAGCTTCCTTAACCATAGGCATTAATAGATTATAAATTATTAACACTTGTCTTAAGTGATTTTTGATTAAATAATAACTAAACACTTCATTAATTAATATTTATTCCATCCCTGACTTAAAAACACAAATGAGCACAAATTAGCATATGCCATATTAATACTGATGAATACTAAATGAATTCAGGTCTCCAAGTGTAAATATTGGCACCCACTATTAAGACTGACTAATGAATTTTGCCAGTTAACCACCACAAACATTAAATTAGGGCATCAATTTAGTCAGTGGATTTATTCCCAGTGATAGGCTCCAGGTTTCCCCGTGACCCTGAAAAGGATAAAGTGGTATAGAAGATGGATGGATGGATGGATGGATGGATTTATTCCCAGTGACAATAATGAATAAAAGTCATTATTATTATTAATATTATTATTAATACTATTATTATGTATTGGCCTGCTGGCTGTTTCTGATAGCTTTAGGGGTTAAAAACATTAACTGGAAGCATTTTATATTTAAAAAATATTGCAATGTAAATACTGGAAGATGTTGTGAAAAATATAACTGACCAATTCTCTTACAGAAAAGGCATGTCACTGTTAAGTGGGAAAAAATAAGCTCTGTTCTGTTTCAAATAAAGTTCAGCAAAACCACATACAATTGTGTTCAGAGCCATATCTATTTGTCAGCACATGTTTTGTGAGTAAACAACTGGGACACCTCTGAAGGAAACTTAAACACAGGCCTGCAAACAGCCATGTGCGAGAGGGCAATGATGGGGGTTTGACCACAACACCACTCCCCTTGGCCCAGCTGTGCCCTAGAAAGCGTGTGGCATGCTGTTTTTGTACTGTTGAATAGTAGGAGATAAAAAATATTTTTTTCTTTGAGAAGGATGGGGAAAAATGACACATTTCTACTGTTTTGGCTGCTCTCGCCTAGATGCTCTACTTCTGCACTTGTGACTCACACTGTGCTGCTATCACTGGTCTCATACGGACCCTAAAGATTCCCCCAAAAGGCCCAAGTCTCACCCTTTCTTCAGTGGATCTCACCTGGATACTGTAGAATTCTACCTAAGAACTGCTGCTCTAATCATAAATACTGTCCTGTTCTGAGCCCAGGACAAAACAATTGATCCTCGTGGGATGAATAACGTATACTCATACTGAACATACTTTCAACACACTTAACCCTTTACAGTATGGTGGTGACATACGGCAACAATGAATTTTTTAATTAATCTGCAATTTTTTGATAACACAAAACTACTATTTTCATACATAAGTTGAAAAAGGGGGCTTTAACTTTGACATAACAAAGAAATGCCATGTCAAATGACCAGGAAGTGCTGTTTGTACTCCCTTCTCGACAGTCACATGGCGTAGTGAAGGTCATCATCGGAGGGCTCTCAAACTTTGATTTATTTTTCAATATCTAAGCAAAACTACTTAAAAGAAAAAATGTAAATGCTATCTGAGATAAGGTAAAATTTATTTTTGTCATTTCAACAAGTTTACATATATATTGAATATTCTGTTAAACGGTAAAATGTAATTGTTGCCATTTGGCAAAGTAAGAAAAACTGTTGTAATTTCAGACATTTTGCAATTGCACATTATTTTCAAAATTTTATGTTTCAAGAAAAAGAAAGATACTTACACAAAAAAAAAAAAAACAACCTACTGTTTGTCTTTACTCTTCCACACCTGCCTACTATAATGATTTATAATACCACTACCTGGTATCACCCAGAAGAGAATGGGTTCCCTTTTCAGTCTTCATCTCAAGGTTTCTTCCTCATGTCATCTCGGTGAGTAATTCCTCACCACTGTTGTCTCTGGCTTGTTCATTAGGGACCTAAATCAACATCCATATTTCTGTAAATTCTCTTACTGACAATGTCTATTGTTAAAAGTGCTGTACCAATCAAATTTACATGAAAATCAGTGATAGCTAGTTGATCCTAAGCTAGTTATCAGTGAAGAACTAACATAGCACACAATAACTGCACTGTAAAACCGGATAAGTGCATTTAACTCAAAAAATTTGAGGAAACTAATTACCTCAAAATTTTTCAGTTGATAAATCAATTTCTTTAAGCCAAATACACTTAAATATAACAAGAATTTAACTCAAACTTGTTATATTTAAGTGTATTTGCCTTAAAGAAATTGATTTATCAACTTTTTTGAGTTAAATGAACTTATCCGGTTTTACAGTGTGAACATGGGATAAAAATGGATGTTCACCTGTTTGTAGCAAAATAATATCACTGGAATTGAAAAAAAAAAATCTTGTAGTATCAAGATTTCATGCATTCCTCATGATTCATCGGCACGAGGTGATTCACTTCTAACAATAAGAAATTAATCTAGCACTTATGAGAAGCCTCCCGGCAAGACGGATGAGAGCTAATTTGCTTCCTCTGTTTCTGTTTTTTTTTTTTTTTTGTGAAGAACTGTGAGAGAACTCAGTCGGGGACGACCTTGCTGGACTTCCCAGCATTGTTCTGCTTGTCAGATAGAGTTTTCTCTCAAACCGCTCCCTCGGTTTGGCTCTATTGCCTTCACCCCCAGGTACTCACCTTACGAGGAGGCATGGCCTCAGTTCTGAGAACAAAAGGTCAAAGGGGTCACATTTTTACAAGGATTCAAAATATCTCTGTATAACTCAGACTCAAGTACGCTCTATTGTTTATTTTCCTTTTTTCCATATCACAGATGCGGGCCAGCTTTAATCTCACTGCCCTTGTGTCTGAGAAGGAAGAAAGAGATCAAACGGTGGACTGTGTTGGCACAAAAGTGATTAAATACCCACGCAGGGTCCTGTGTTCTCTATTCTCCATGCCATCAAAAAAATGCTCATTGTTTTTTTTGTTGTTGTTGTTGTTTTTTTTTATTCTTTTTCTTTTTCCTCAGCTGTGGTGCGAAGTGTGTTTTAGGTCCTGTGGAGAAGGGTAAGCACAGCTGTCAGATCAAACTTGCCTTTTTAAATGAAACCCCGATGTTTAATATGATCCGCACCACAGGGCGGAAAAGGCCTAGAACTTTCTTATGGTAAATCTGAAACGTACAGGCGTCGTGAGAGCCGAGTCGGCTCTCTCAGCCTTGTTCTTTACTTCTTCCCTTGTGCTCATCACCTGTCCAGAAGTAACTGACCCATTACGACGGCTGGCTCCAGCGTTTCCACAGCACCATCTCTGGAATGCCAGTGCATTTTTTCCTCTAATCCCCCGTTCAGAGAAGAAATCCAACTCTGTGATTCATACAAACCCTATTCCAAATGCTATGAAAACAATGTGTTTAGGGCTCAAGGACGCTTTTGAACAGGTATTTTAGATGACATATTTACACATTTAAAATTTGCAATCAGTGTCATATTCAGCATAAGCCATATATTTGTACAGTACCTGAACCCTGTCCTCCAGATATTACTAGGCAGTGTCTGCATTATCACTGTTTTAATGTTACATAGTTTTATAGCAGCTATGTTGAGTTCTCAAATCTGATTGGTCAGAAGGAGTTGATTAATTTTCTATAAGAGCAGCTCTGACAGTAGTTCCTGGCTGAAAGGTTTATGTTAATGTGCTTGCTGTTCGTTGTGGTGGCTTAGTGGTTAGCACATTTGCCTTGCACCTCCAGGGTTGGGGGTTTGATTCCTGCCTCTACCCTGTGTGTGTGTGTGTGTGGAATTCTGGAACTTGGGTTTCCTGGTTAACAATCTTTAAAGTCAGGCAAGGAGGAGGCAATGACCAGCTAAACATAAACATACACTTTAACAATAAACCAAACTCAAACATATAATAAAACACACAAACGTAACACAAAGTGCACGTGTGTTTCTCTTCCCCTCAGTGGCGCTTCCAGCCTCTGCTTTATCTCTCACTCTCCCACTGATTAGCCCAATCAGTGCCAGGTGTCCATCTTCACGACCCGGATTCTCCCTTCTCTTTGTCACACTCCCCTAGTCCAAAGAAATACGTTGTAGGTTGATTGTGCCCTGCGATGGGTTGGCACCCCATGCATTGTTTCCCCCATGACCTTATGTAGGATAAGCGGTATATAAAATGGATGGATGGATGGATGACTGTGTGGTTTTCTGTAAGGAGATGTTTATTTAGCATTTATGGAAGGAGTCTCCAGGTAAAGCTGTAATTGTACGTTTTCTAACACAACAAAGTCTTCAGGAGAGAGGAGTTTGGGCTTTGTGGTTTCTCAGTAATGTGAAAAGCTGAAATCTTTTGCTGTCACAAAGCAGAGGTAGGTGGATGTGAGGATGTGCTTAATTTGATTTAAAAATCCAGAGTTAATAGATCAGGCATGGGTTAATAGATCAGGCAGGGGTTAATAGATCAGGAAGACAGAGGAACGTAGGTCCGAAAGCAAATTTGAAAAGAATTGAAAAATCTTGTAAGAATGGAAGTGAGTAAAGTTTAAATACGCTTACTTGACTGATGGTTAGACAAGTGCAGTCTGTAATCATGCAAGTGAGATCTACGTATATAATGTCTGGAATAGATTTGGATGTGGGATTGTGATGGACCTGGATCGGTGCTGAATTCAAATTAAGATTTGACATTTGTCTTATTAACTTTAAGGGAAAAAAGGAGAGGCCAGTCTGTTCAAACGTCTTGCGGATGAGACGTGAAACCGAGGTCCTGACTCTCTGTGGTCATTAAAAATCCCACTTCTTGTAAAGAGTAGGGGTATAACCCTGATGTCCTGGTGAAATTCGCCCATTGGCCCTTCTCTATCATGGCCCCCTAATAATCTCCATCCCTGAATTGGCTACATCACTCTCTCATCTCGACTAATAGCTGGTGTGTGGTGGGCGTTCTGGTGCACTATGGCTGCCGTCACATCATCCAGGTTGATGCTACACACTGGTGGTGGTTAAGGAGATCCCCCCCCCAATAAAATGTATAGTGCTTTGAGTACCTTGAATAGTGCTGTATAAAATCTAAGGAATCTAAGGAAAGTAAGAGAAAGACTGATTATAGTAGCGGCTTTAATGTAAGTGATAACAGGAACTAACTTTTTTTCCCAGATGTTCCACAACATTAAATGTAACTATAAACGGATAAAAAAGTATGTTGTGTCTGTCATGCTGTTACATAAACAATAACCACATTTTAACATCACTGACTGGCTCTCAATCCCTCCAGTGTAAAAAGCGAAATCCGTGGATCTTTAAAGAAACATTATGAGCCCTTCTCGATGTTAGTCTTCAATCGGAAATGAGTAATGGAACAGTAAACAATTTAAAGGAAAGTAGAATGACATGGAAAATGCTGACTTCGATGTTCAGATGAAAATGTCAGAATTCAGGCTGGAAGCAAACACTTCAACAGAGACTTCAAAGTGGCCAGTGCCACAAAAGGGTTGTAGGACTTTGTGATACACTAGCAGCACAGAGCCTGTAATTCAGTAGGCTTAAAATAAATCTTCAAATGTTCTTACTTGCATTAAATTTGTACCACTCAAAGCTGATGATGGGCTCTGTGGTGGATCAGTGACTACAAAATAAAAACTATCAGGCACAAATGCAGAGTTGTTTATCCAACCTCATTTTGAAGCAGATTTGTAAGGGAACTTAGCAGTGGAAATGATTTTGTTGAATTTGAAGCCTAAGAATAGCAATTATTAACTTCTTAACTTCTCCCACAACTTGGCTCATACAAACTCTTAATTTGCAATCAGGACATCATGTTAACGCAAATGTATACCAATTTGTAGGACTAAGATTGTAAGAAATGATATGAAGGTTGAGGTTAAGGTTCAGCATTACGTTAGTGTTTGTATGCTTTCTCATGACTTTCTTATGACTATGAACTCAAACATCATCCATAATAATCA
Organism: Stegophilus panzeri; assembly: GCA_024331685.1. Classification (NCBI taxonomy): domain Eukaryota; kingdom Metazoa; phylum Chordata; class Actinopteri; order Siluriformes; family Trichomycteridae; genus Stegophilus; species Stegophilus panzeri. The sequence continues at coordinate 5,154,992 of JANDJT010000148.1, forward strand.
CATCACCCTTATCTGTTTATATTTCATGAGATCTCATGTTAACATTTGGCATAAATGGGAAAAATATACTAATTTAACTTGTGTAACCCGGGAAGCATCTGAAACACATTACTAAAACACAATAGCTACAGATGGCACATCTTAGTCCTATTTCATTTATTGAACTCGTATAAAAGAATCGAAAAAAGCAACAAGTAAGGAAACGAAAGGAAAAAAAAGAAAAGAAAAAAAAAAGACATGACTGATGACTGTTGCATAATAAATAACGTACTACTGGTAATTGCTATGTAATAATAACACATTAAGGATTTGAACAACCTCCATGTGAACATAGTTTTAGTGACCATATGACTGAATTACCCTATTATTAAAGTTCTCTGCTAGACAACAGTCATCACAGGGGCTCCAGCAGGACTTGGTTTGATGACAAACACATTTCAAATTAATGTTTGTTTCCAATGACGAAAAAAAAAAAAAAACTGCAGTTTTCTCCTTATTACCCTTCTATTGGTAATAACATGGTAGGAAAGACTGAACAGCACAAAGACTGCTCATCATTTACTCGTTCCTGCTTTAGATAAGACTACCTCCGACAAACTAGTTATTTCATGTAATAACACTTTGGATATTTTTTGGCTATGTCACTTGCACATCTGCAATTCATCTACAGTTACTATTGCAATACATTTGGATTTTAAATGGCTTGCTGGAAGTTTCTTCTCCACTACAAGCCATGCTGATACAGGTTTGCCCAGTGGAGTTTGTGGTGGTAAAAAAAAAAAAAAAAAGAAAGAAAGATATCCGTCTTCAGCTACAACCAAACACTGCAAATTATCAAACATAATACTGTGAATGAACAACAGGCCATCGAAAGATGGAAATTTGAGGTCTTGTTTTTTCCCTCCTCAGAATCGAATGGTAGGATTTTTTAAGCAGATCTTCAGATGATCCAGATGTTTACGTAGTTTGAGTTGGACACAGTAGAACGACCAAAACAACCAGCCTGGGAGCTAATAAGTATGTGAGAAAGAAAAAAGACATTCAGGTACATTTATTCAAAGTATGAGTCAGCATCAAGTAGTGGAAAGTCTGAGTCATTATTATGACCATTTTAGATGACTCGCTTAGTTTCATTGTATATTACTATTATTTTTTATTATTATTATTTCAGCATTTTCCTTCAGGAATTTGTTTTCTGGTGTGATCCTAGTCCCAATAACTGTCAAAAAAAATTCTGCGAACAAAATGAAGGTGAAGAAATGTTATTTTTAAGACACACGAACCCAATTACCGTATCTTTTAAGCCATAGTCCAACTAAACATACCTGAAAGAACTCAGAATCAGTTTTGTGGACAAGACTAACCCGTTTCGAGCTAGCTCATTCACTTTGGCACCAATGGTGTAAATGAAATGTTTATAGCAACTCAGATAATCAGTCATAACACTGGCAAATTCAGTTTGTAGTCAGTAGTAAGGACTGATCCCATGAAAATAAAGCATAAGGCTGATTAAGCATCATAATTTTTTTTTGCGGTCTGGGAAAAGCTTATGGATGTCGCTGTGGCTGAGTTCTGGTAAACAACCATAGAAGATGAAAAATCAGTTTCTGCCTAACATAATGAGTCATTATTGGTCACATATACAGGACAGCACAGTGAAATTCTTTTCTTCGTATACCCCAGCATGTTAGGAAGTTGGAATCAGAGCACAGGGTCAGCCATGATACAGCGTCCCTGGAGCAGAGAGGGTTAAGGGCCTAACAGTGGTAGCTTGGCAGTGCTGGGGCTTGAACCCCCAACCTTCAGATCAGTAACCCAGAGCCTTAACCACTAAACCACCACTGCCCCCCCCCCACAAAGCCACCACTGCCCCCCCCCCACAAAGCCACCACTGCCCCATTTAGATAACAT
>JANDJT010000148.1:5159659-5179316 GCA_024331685.1 Stegophilus panzeri
CGGGGGCCATCCTGATGGCAGCCATAGTGCTGGGGGGGACGGGATGGGGATTTAAGTAAGAGTCACACCGCATGCTTCTCACTGCCTGCCTGCCTGGTTCAGGCTAACACACACGAAATCACACATGCACACACATAGCAGCAGCACACATACATCAGGGCCTGAGCTTCTGCTATAGATTCTTACATAGCATAACATGCAGAGGTGGCATTTTAGGTCCCATTTATGAAGATGAAGTGCCATACTATCTGAAGTTATGTTTGTCTTCATTATTATAATAAATATGTCTCGTGAGCAAGAATTAGCTGCTTTAATCTTTAATCTTTAATCTGCTAAACGCATACTTAGGTGATAATTTGGTGAATTACTGTAAATCACATATTTACTGTAAAATATATATATACTTTACATACCTCTATGAATTTTATATATATATATAATATTTTTAAATGAATACCTGATTAATAAAACCTGTTATAAATGTATATTACACAGTTAATCAATCCATGCTGTTTCCTATTTATTCATACAAAAAGTTTTGGGATCGGCTAAGCCTCTGTAGACTGTAGCAGAACCTCCAGAAAAACTGGCCCGACGCTTGAGATGCATGCGTGCAAAATTATTAAAAAAACAACAGTTATGAGTTATGATGCTACTGAAAAGATAAGTTGATGGGAACAAAGAAAAAGATGCTAATTAACGATCAGCAAATTTGAGTGCTATTTTCTCTCTCATAAACAAGATGTGTGAAATTTATATTTCATTTTAATCCAGTCCATAACATATAAACCAAAATGTTCATTTGATAAAGCTGGATTTTTTTTTTGTTGTTGTTGCATTTTTTTTTTTTTTTAAATGTGTTAAATGTAGACATTTAAGTTCATAAAATATGTTCATTATAAAAGAATTTGACAGGAAGTGCAGCAAAGGTAATGGGCTCACTAGTTAGTTAACCTTGGGAGCTGTATAACAGTCTAGGGGGCTTTAGCTCACTTCAGCATGCTGGTCTGCACATAGCATCTTGACAACATAGGGTTTGTGCATGTGGACTGGCACCTACAAGGCAAAGCTACAACAGGATGCTGTGTATAAGAGCATTGCACAAAGGCCAAGCTCACCTCGCTGGGCAGGAGGGGACGGTTTTCCTGGGTTCTTGGGGGAGGGGAGGTTGGTTTTAGGGGTCGGGTTTTGATTTGTTTGGGGGGAATTGGGGTGGGATGACCAGTTTCTGACCCGCTCTCCTCGCCGTGACCTCTCATTCAATCCCTTCCCCTTCCGTTGTCTGAAAGGGTGAAAGTATGAGCGAAGAGGGGTGGAGGTTGTGTCGTAGGCAGCCTTTGTACCATGGCTGGCTGCTACGCCTCTCTCTAACCTCGTGGAAGGCCCTGGCCCCCCCTCGAAAACCTAGAACAGAGCAAGACCCCTCACGCCCCTACCCGGACCCGCCCGACACTGCTGCCTTTACTGCCTGCTTCACTGAGACCTGGTACAGATACGCGCTGCACCGCACCTGCATGCCTCCCCCGAACCTCCTCCTCTGTCCCCCCACACTCAGCGATAGTGGCGTCTCCCGCCTAACCTCTATGTGGACAGGTGCATGTTAAACTGCTGGGATGCCCCACATCACGCCATGCTATAGGGAGATTGTGTTAAACCTCCCTCTGTCGTTGTGACTCTTGTTGCCTTTCTTGTTGTCGCTGGTGGTATTGTTCGTCGTCGTTCATGTTGTGGGTGTGAACATCCTGTTCTGACCCTGAGTGTTGTAGACTGTTTAGTCCCTTTTTTGTGTGTGTCACTGTTCTCTCCCAGGAGGTAACGTTGTTTTTCCATATCCTTCTTTGTCTTTCTAATGCACACTCACACTCACTAGGAGGGACACTTCTACGTCCACTCCAGCTGCACAGGAGGGCCTCTGTTACCCCATGCAACCCAACAATGTCAAACAATGTCACACTTAATATTCACAGGAATAACGTTCTGGAATAATTGAGACAGCAGTGTGTTAATTCTTAAAAATCAAGGTCAAGGCATGCAACATTATTTATCAAGTTCAGTTCAAGTATTCGCTCACATGGATTTGCTTTTATATGGCGATTGCTGGGTTGCTCGGGTACAGTGGTTAAGTTCAGTGTTCAGAAAGAGCTGTTGTGGTGTAAATTTGATATTTCTGGCATTGCCTGCACTAACTCCTGTACCTTCTGTTCCCTCTGCGTTTGGCCATGCCACCAAGAAACGTCAAAAAAAGACGATACGACCCCAACGCCAGTGCTATCTAAAGGACCGGAGACTTCAGCCTTGCCTGGTTTCCCTTGGGATTCTGAAAGTGAGCTACCTGCTGGACTGTACCCTCTCCTGCTGCTAACAGCCAGTTAGCTTTACTTGAACACAAGAAAAAAAAAAAAAAAGAGAAGAAAGACAAAGATGAGTAGAATATTTTTCACCCAAAGTCTGGTACCCAAAGCCTGTCCCAGTCCCCTCTACTCTTCCATGACCTTTGAACCATTACCCAGTTTTGGATGGGTGTGTGTTCTTGTTCCTGACTTCCTGGCTTGATTTTGGCATGACCATCCATGGCTGTGGCTATTGCATGGCAGTGGAGGGTCACTAACTCAAAACAAAAAGGGAAAAAAAAACTGGAGAGCAAATGTTCCTAGAGAAGAGCAATCTAGAGCTGAGTCTACACTGACCATGCTGCCAGGTGAGACTCTCCTGTAGTGGTCTTAAGGTCTGAAAGGGCCTAGGTCATCTGACCATGCTTCAACATGGGAGAAAAAAAAACTCATTCCATTTTGAGACAAACATGAGATTTTGGTCTCGTGATCTAGACGTTGTTGTACATGGACATGGTTTTCAACTGCTTTTTCTTTCAAGTTTCAGCATGTTGTATTGCAGGCATTTTATGCCACATTAACAGAAAAAAAAAAAAACTAACGAAGAAAGAGCATCCAACAATTTGGCCAGCAGCTTCTTTTTCTGCTTAATGAGTTCACCTTAAATCACCCCACACATGCACAATTAATTATATATGCCTGGTAATGTCAATAACTGCTCCCCTTACTACTTATTATACTGAACTACCATGTGTGGTCTGTCCTATCGGTTAATCAGAGAGCTGCATGAAAAAACTGCACTGGGTGCGGAGCCATGTGAAGCCTGCCACGCTTCTTAAGGTAACTGCATGTCAAAGGAAAAACAGTTAACTTTTACTTACTATGCAAAAAGGAAATGTCGCACAGACCCTATGGATCAGTACCATAGAGAAATGATACTAACAATGAAATTGCTATCATTAGGCAGTCTTTTATATGCTTGGACATGTTGGTCTTTTAAATTAATTACTTCTATTTAAAATGAATGTTTGGTTTTTTTTTAAAAAAAGAAGAACCTCAGCTTCTAAAAATTGAATATTTGTTACCATAGTCAAACTTCAGAGACAGATGAATACAAAAACTTGTAAGTAATCAGCACCGGGCTATTGTTTGGATTGGGAGTGTTTCGTTTTGGGTTTTCAAGGGTTTTCTCCACTGACTTATGGCACCTGATGTCAATTCTCATCTCCTTAATACTTAAAATTCATCTCATTTTTCCCATGGAAACATTGACAGAAGAATAAAGTTAATCAAATTTAACAACAACAACAACAAAAAATGTTTATTGGAAGTTTTTCTGTCTTTGGAATTCACATAATCAGTCAGACTGAAGCACAAACATAAAATAATAATAATAACGTGAAAGAAAATAAATAAGAATGTACAATTTGCAATGTTGCTTAAGTGGTGTATATAGACAAGAAGGTATCTAGTGCTTGAGAATGGGTACAAAAATTTAAACATTAAAAATTTAAAATAATTAGATATTTTTTATCAAATTTTATTTAACTTGACTCAACGTGCAGTACTTGCGAAATCAACCATCAAAATCACAGCAATATTTTAATAATACATTTAAGAAGAAAATAAAAAATTAACAACTATAGCACTTAATAGAGATGAACAGTAAAAGTTGTAGGGTTTAAGTGTTTTTAAGTTTTGAAATGTTTATATATATATATAAATATGTGTGTGTGTGTGTGTGTGTGTGTGTATGTACAAAGTTTTAGGCACCCTATTTTTTTTTTTTGTACCACCTTTGTTATGTGACTTCTACATTATCGAGTCAGTACAAAAAACATGTTAGGTTTCCAATCATTAGTTTTCCAGCACAAAATTAAATGTTACAGAAAAATGTTTGTATGTCAGTAAAGAAAGCAGCATATGAAGTGGTAAGAGACACTTTTCAGACAAAAAAACATAATGATGGATTTTGCTGCAAAAATAAGAAGGAAGTGCAAAAGTCAAAGTCTCCAGAAGAACCATGGCTGGTTCTGCAAAATGCTCAGTACAACTTACAGCTCATTTCCTTATAAAACCGCACAAATTCTACCAGAGACTACTTTTTTTTTTTTTTTTAAAGCAAAGGGTCATCACACCAAATATTGCCTTTGTTTCATTTATTACTGTTTACTGCTCTTTATAGTATTTTCTTGCAATTGAGAAACATTTAATTTCCTTATTTTTGAAGGTATCTTTGCTCTACGGCATTTCTTTGTATGTGCCTATTGTATAAGCCTATTCCACAGTACTTTTCCAGCACACCCCAGCTGCCAATAAACTCTCGAACTCCAATAGACAATCTCCCTAATGACTGTTCTTCTCTATCTTCACGGAACTTTTCACTTTTCCATTTACCTTTTTGAGAACAAAAAAAAAAGAGTTTATTGATTTAAAATTACAGTCTAGTGGAATTAACATAATAAGGGTATAAATAACCCAGTTTTTTATAGACACTTAAAGTTGCACGTGCATTTACTAACTGCAATTAAATGACATAATTTAACCCAGATTCGTGTGACAGCATTAAACACATGAACAGAAGTCACTTTGCTCTAATTAGCACCACGCTGAGTCCATGATGTCTTTAATTATGCCTATATGTTCAGAAAGAAAGGAACTTTATTATTAGAGGACCTCATAATACAGCTGTGACAAATCCAATACAAATTACAGGACCAAAATGTGAACTCCATGTATGGTAATGAAATTATATCGTTTTAATCGCACATTGACTATCACATAAAACACAGAAGAACAGATTTGCTTGAAGCAGAACAATAGTTGAAGAAAGCTGAACATCTGTTGACCATACAAGCATGCAGAGGTGAGCTCTGCCTGTTAGTAATGAAATACTTAAAGGGATTCTGGTGAGCCTGACTTGGTTCTAGTTCTATGGTTTTCGCAAAACGAAAACAGAACTTGACATGCCGACAGATTCTGTTCATTTTCAATGGGATTTTCAAAGGCAAACGCATTATCCAGAAACACGAACGTTTGAGCAACTGTTGCATTTCACACTAAGATCAGCAAGACGGCTGTAGTTCTCACTTAAACCCACTTTTACGAGCATTGGCATAAAGGTCTTACAGATGGTGTTAACGTCTTTTCGAGAATTGGTACTGAACGTTTCTTTTAGCTATCATCTCTAGCCTCCAAAACTATTGTAAAAATATTGCTTATAGTTTATTCTTGGAAAAGCTTGTGAAAGAAGTACAAGCCCAACACTGTAAACCCTAATGTTGTCTTTACTTAAACAATCATGTACAAGTAATCATGACTAAACATTACATAAAAGGTTCATAAAAAAAACAAAAATCTAAGTTTGTTTAACTTATTTACCTACAAAATACATAAACTTTAGATTTCAAGTGTTACAAACTCATGTGAGGAGTTCTGCCTGGCAGCAAGTGAACTAACGCACTGATTGGTGGATAATTGAATAAGGCGGTCCTCTTCTTCTCCTCTGTTGCTGGTACCAGTGTACTAAAGTTCAAGAGTTCATCATGAGTACGAGAGACGATTCTGTGTGTGTTTACAAAGAAATGTCAATTATGTAGAGGATGCTTTGTAAATAAAGTTACTTTTTACTAAAAAAAAATAAAATAAAAATAAGTATATTGTATATTGTGTGTACTGTACATATGCGATATGTATATGGGCTATACGTATATTGTGACTGTACACTGTTGTTGTTGTTTATATTGTTCATATGTACATTATATAGTTTGCTCTCATGTTTATATATATTTATATATGTATCCACTGTATTCTTTAGATGTCCCTGCATTTTTCTCCTTACTATCATTATTTTCTCTACCTGTCTTGATACTGCTGTGACACTCAAATTTCTCCACCTGGGGATTAATAAAGTATTATCTTATCTTATCTATTTAATAAAAGTGTTAATTTCCCCAGTGAACATAATTATTTAAGCACACAGTTTCGCTGGTGGACTAAGTGGCTAGCATTCAGTGCTCTCACTGCCATGACCCTAGTTTAATTCCTGGTCAGTAAATGATAAAATACAGTATATGAATGGGAATGGGGGAGACTCTATTACTCAGTTAAATTGAGGGAACTGGTTTACTCAATCAATTGAGTACAGACAACTTGTTCGGGTTTTCAGTGAAGCTCTTCAACCAACCCTTAACATTTTAAAAAATTTGGTACATTTTTGTTTGTACAAATTAAATTTTTTCCATCAAGTTACCAGATGCCACTTTTTAAAAGAACCAGACACACTTAGAATTTTGGTCTTTAATTAAACCTATTTTAAGCACTTTAATAGAATCTGAAAATGTTGTTATATAAATGCAGGCTTAAGGTTGAAATCCATCATTTGCCATACCTGTAAACCAGAAGGAACTTACTGATTAAGAGGAAGATAAGTGCAGATGAATGGCAGTGTACATGGTCTTATAAGGACATCAACTCCGGGCTGCTCGTAGAGAAAACATGTCAGTAATGACACATCCAAGTTCTTAAGAGTGTGTTTAGTTGATCGAAGGGTCTACTAATGCCCACTAACGCCCTTCTCTGTTCTGTTCTGAATGGAACACGTCCAAAGATGTTCCAGGATTCCTGAAGAGGTGATGGCCGAGAAGGAGCAGAAGGCACATCCTCCCTCTCGCTCTTCTTCTTCTCTACAAACACGGTTCAAACCTGTAAGCCGGTCCTCGGACATCTTGCCAAGCGCACTGCAAATATTTATCGCAAGTGAGATTAAAACAAATTTGTCAAAACACTTAACTTTGCTAAATGTGTCTTTCCATTTCAGAAAAAGAAGTTTCTTCTCTTTGACGTGCCAAAGCTCCCTAAATCCTGTCTGAATCTGATTAGGACAAACGCAGTTTCTCTGTAGGAAATCCCTCAGTAGGAAATCCACAAGTGCACTGGTAAAATTGTATTTCTTCCAGAAATCTGGTTTAGGGCAACATGACCCGTGTTCATTGATCACCTGTTGCTTATCCCATTTGGATCTCGCTCTAGAAACAGATGATCAGTTTGACACAAAGAGCTTTCGAGTAATTAAGTTGCTACCACATGATATTTAACATACCACTGCAGAGTGTTTCTTTTTATGCCTCATTGTCAAACAATAGAATCAATGGGTGTGAAGTGACATCAAAGCATAAATATTTAAATTGCTACTGGATGTAAATGACATGAAGAGGTTCACTGGGAAAGAGCACTAAGTGATGGCAGTCTGCCATAACAATATATTCAGCTGTCGACTCATACACACACACACACACACACACACACACACACACACACACACACACAAGCTTGTATTTGTATTATTATGTTTATGGGAGATTTTATATTAGCAGAGCTATGCTATTATGGGTCTATGCGTATTATGGCCTATGTGTAATATGGGCCTATGTGTAATATGGGCCTATGCGTATTATGGGCCTATGTGTATTATGGGCCTATGTGTATTATGGGCCTATGCGTATTATGGGCTATGCGTATTATGGGCCTATGTGTATTATGGGCTATGCGTATTATGGGCCTATGCGTATTATGGGCTATGCGTATTATGGGCCTATGTGTATTATGGGCCTATGTGTATTATGGGCTATGCGTATTATGGGCTATGCGTATTATGGGCCTATGCGTATTATGGGCCTATGCGTATTATGGGCTATGCGTATTATGGGCCTATGCGTATTATGGGCTATGCGTATTATGGGCCTATGTGTATTATGGGCCTATGTGTATTATGGGCTATGCGTATTATGGGCTATGCGTATTATGGGCTATGCGTATTATGGGCCTATGCGTATTATGGGCTATGCGTATTATGGGCCTATGCGTATTATGGGCCTATGTGTAGTGAGGATTTAATAGCAAAATTGTGCATCTCTGTATTCATACGTAAGTGCTATTAAAAATTTATGAAAATAGTTAAACATATGAGGAAGAGTTTGCCTTAAACAGAAGTGTCTCTGTGACGTGTGATTTTGACCTTGAACTTAAGCCCATTTTTCTTGCACAATATTGGCAGTAACCACCAGTATTGGGTCCGAGTCCACCTTTTTCGAGTCCAAGTCCTTAACCAATCGAGTCCGAGTCCAAGTCCGACTCCAAAAGGGGACGAGTTGGACTTAAAATGTGAATCCTTAATGGCTGACTCCAGAAAGTAATTAAATTGAAAAAAAGATTTGAAATTGCTATTGTAAACTCAACACTGAGCTGTCAAATAAATATTTTAACCTTCACAAACCAATGGCAACATAAATGTAACAAAAAAAATACCACTATTACAGCTTGCAATTGCTATTTAATATTTTTATTTCATGCCATCAGCGCTTCAACTAGTTTCCTATCAAAAAATGGTTTCAAAAAAAAAAAATGGATATAGAGGTATATGTAGAACGTGTATTATATTACAAGTGTATGAAAATACAAATCAACCTGTTTTGTTATTGTATCACGTTATATCGTGTCCTCCAGTTGGAGTTGACATGTCAATGATTTGATGCGTCTCCCCCACAGTTATATAGTCTGAGAGAGAGAGAGTACAGAGTAGAGTTACATTTAGCAGCATGTCATAAAAACAAGCTTCAGGCTTTATTACTGCTTTTAATCTGTCTATGAATCACAACAAACTCATTTCTGAACACAGCTCTGTTCTTGCGACTCTTTATCAGCAGGGTTTATGATATTTACTACATAAAGAAGTACATTTCACATTTTACGTCAGATTCAAGACTGGAATCACCAAATGCTAATGTTTAGGGGTGGCCGATATGTGTACGATCTCATTTCACGATAACAATACGTTTTCTCAGGTAGATCTATCAGTAGTATTCAAGTAAGAAATACTACGGAAATTAAACAAAGCAATTAAATGTAAAATAAAATAGACTTCACTGTATGATATATACACTGATTCTTATTCAATTTACTGAAGTTATTCAGTCAGATGAGTGAGTGAGTGATTTTCTCTTTGTCTTTTATTGTTTGATTAACATTAATGACACAAACAGCAGCAGGTTTATTAGACTGCTGTCACTTTAAGACTTAATGCACAGATCCAATATACTGTATTGACACACCTCCGATTTTTCCCCCAACATTCACTTAAGACATAACCGACTGTGTTTGCATGAATACTCGGCCAGACCTGCATTTTGACATGATGTGTGTGTGTTTATTTGACCGTCCAAGCATAATAAGCCGCTAAAAAGCCACGCACACACACACACACACACACACACACACACACACACACACACACTATAATGTATATACATGTATATGTGTGTGTATAACATTAACTATAACATGTACCCTGCACGTAACTGTGATAACCAACAAATATGTTTGCATTAATTTCTTTAGCATTATGTTTCAAAAAAACTTTTTTTTTTTTCCCCACATGGCAAACAACAAAAGGTTCTCATAAAAATAATGTAACAATTTTCATGTTTTCCTCTAATTTTGGGGGAAAATATGAGGTCCAGAGGAAAGAGAGCAAAACACACACATACACGGCACAAGACAAACATGATCATCTTCTATTAAACTCACCAATCCCTTCCTGTGCACTTATTAAAATGTTTGTGGTTGTTCTGTTTCTTCAAATTACTTTACAATGCTTTCACTTCATTTCCAGATGCAACATAACAAGTCTGGACTAAATCTTAAACCCAAATGAACTCTACCAGTAATGTTAAAAAAAAAATAAAATAAAAAAACTTGAGAGAACTTCTTCATTCTCTTCATTCAAGAGAATTATTTATCTATTTATTTGACATGCAGTATTGCACAAAAGTATTTGGCATTAATTTTTTTTCTTTTTTTTTTTTCTTCTTTTTTTTTAAAGTAAAGACCCTGGTGTTATAAGGCTCTATCTGGCATTTTGGTCAAAAATGTGTTAACTAAATAAACTTCATCACAGAAGAAGACTTTATTCTCATGTAATGTAATGTAATGTTATTTGTTTGTTTGTTTATTATTTTGCCATAATATTTGAAAAAGCCAATCATGCAGGATGTTGCCAATCGATATTGTCATATAATTTACACGCTAAAGGAAGAGAACAAACTCGAAGTCTCAGTATGGTGAGCTGGACTAGAAGGAAATGCGTGTACCCCTGCGACCCTGTGTAGGATAAGCGTTACAGAAAATGGATGGATGGATGGATGGATGGAGTGTAAATTCAAATTTCACTACCTTGTTTTGGAACAACTTTTTGATTTTGAGAGTCAAATATCTTCCATTTGCTTCTTAGCTCAAACTAGAGCATGTACTGTAAGTGAAATGATGTGGGATTAGTGGTGTGGGTATTTTAGTAAACCGTGTTATCTTTTGGTTTTACGGTTAATAAATGTTACCAAATTGGATATAATTAGGGGATTATTAAACTTTTCTGAGGAAGAAAAGCCAGTTATTATAATCATTACAGTAATCGTTTTAAGTCAAAACTCTCCCACTTTATAGGATGAACCTAATCCATTCCTGGCATACACCCTTCCACTAATATTACCATAAAGTCATCTGACCATATGATCAGGCCTCAATGATTTGATCTTGAGAAAGAGGAAACTCGGTCAGCTATGAAGAAAGAACATGACACAGAACAACAAAGTGAGGATTACGTTGCCGCTCTGTCATGCTATGGAGCTGATACAGAGGCATCAGCGGACATCACAGTGCCAATCTAATGACCTGAAACTGGGCCTCGGAGCAGCACAGGACTTTCTCAGACGCACCGGGCAAGCAGCCAGGCCTGCCATGCTAACAAAACTGCCTCAATTAGGCAGGCCCCTCTTGGGAAGCTTTCAGGATTTCATTTACTGTAATCATTATTTCTCTTTCAGTTGCTTCTTCATTACCTTCAAAAGCAGTGTCATATACAAGCCTCTAAAGGTTAAGAAAATAATTTTGTTTATAAAAACTCTGTTGAAGTTCTTCTGGTCAATTAATCATGGTTACTGAGCGATCATCAAAGTAGCTCTCATTCCTTCTGAAGTGGCTTTGCAAAGTTCCTGGGGGTTTTTAATCGGATTCCTGAAATCTAGCTATAAATCTTTAAGGAACGATTAGCTTGTTTGTGTGTGTGTGTGTATGCACGTGTATGTACGTGCACCATGTGCATGTTTACATACACTCACTAAGCACTTTATTAGGAATACCTGTACACCTACTAATTCACGATGCAATTATCTAATCAGCCAATCATGTGACAGCAGTGCAGTGTGTAAACTCATGCAGATATGGCCAGCAGCTTCAGATAATCTTCACATAAACCATCAGAATGAGGTAAAATGTGAAGTGAGTGATTTTGACCATGGCATGAGTGTTGGTGCCAGACAAACTGGTTTGAGTATTTCACCTGGGATTTTCACACACAACAGTCTCTAATATTTACTCAGAATGGTTCAAAAAAAGAAAAAACATCCAGTGAGAGGCAGTTCTGAGGATGAAAACGCCTTGGTGATGAGAGAGGTCAATGGAGAATGGCCAGACTGGTTTGAGCTACAGGAAAGGCTACAGTAACTCAGATAACCACTCTGTACAATTGTGGTGAGCAGAAAAACACCCCAGAATGCACAACACGGCGAACCTTGAGGTGGATGGGCTACAACTGCAGAAGATTATGTCGGGTTTCACTCCTATTAGCCAAGAACAGAAAGCTGAGGCTGTAGTGGGCACATGCCCACCCAAACTGGACGGTTGAAGACTGGAAAATCATAGCCTGGTCTGATGAATCTCGATTTCTGCTGAGGCACACATATGGACAGGTCAGAATTTGATAATGTTAATGATAATGAGTCTTTATTGGTCACGTATACATTACAGCACAGTGAAATTCTTTTCTTCACATACCCCAGCATGTCAGGATGCTGGGGTCAGAGCGCAGGGTCAGCCATGATACAGCACCCCTGTAAGGCTAAGGGCCTTGCTCAAGGGTCCAACAGTGGCAGCTTGGCAGTACTGGAGCTTGAACCCCCAACCTTCCGATCAGTAACCCAGAGCCTTAACCACCAAGCCACCACTGCCCCAACACCAACAGAATGAATGTAATGGTGTGGGGAATGTTTTTTTGGCACACGTTGTGCCCAGTAATACCAATCAATCATCACTTGAATGGCACAGACTATTTGAGTGCTGTTGTTTACCATGTGCATCCCTTCATGGCCACAATTTACCCATATTCTAATAGCTACTTCCAGCACGATAATTAATACACCATGTCACAAAGCATTTCATGATCTTGACGATGAGTTCAATGTTCTCCAGTGGCTTTTCCAGTCACCGGATCTGAATCCAGTAGAACATCTTTGGGATGTGGTAGAACGGGAGATTTGCAGCATGTTTTGCAGCTTAAATTTTGCATAGCCTTTTATGTTAAAACATAAACAGTTGAAACACTACATTCTCTAATTATCACTCATTGCATACATCATGTCATTAATTTAATTTGATCACCTTTATGAACTGTGCTAATAATTTTGAGTTGTTGGTCTTGATTTGACTTTTTTTAATATATAGTAGAAACAGTAATAAATAACGGGATGATGTGATGTGGCCTAATGTAAAGCGGAAATACTATTACCACTATTACCAGTTGATAACCAATCAGATTTGAGAATTCAAGTACTGTCATATAACCCTTAATAAACCAATTCTGTTTGCAACAATTGTGTAATAAATGGGTTGTTTAAGTAAAAATATGGTTTAAAATAAGAAAACAAAAGACACTATGGACGTATTGTCCATGTAATTTAGATCCATCTCTCAAACTAAATCCAATACAGGCCTGCTAGCAAATCATTTGCATTTGTCTTAGACTGCTGTGTCAACATCAAAACTGCTCACGATCCACATTTTCTTGGATTATTTTCCTGCTTGCTCCCCAAAAGTTCCAACTGACAAACATGAGGCAAATTAAAATTGCTCTGCTGTTGTGCTTTTGTCAGTGGAAAAACTCAAAGAATCAAGTCAAGACACTGTGGAATACTGGGCAGCTCTCAGATTGCCTTGACCAAAGAGGACTCGTTTGTGATCACACACCAGCGAGTCTACAGCGGTTTCACCTCAAAAACAATCTGGTGCAGATACTTTCGTGCTACTTTTCTATCAAGAGCAGATGGAAGCAAATGGAGGAGAAGGCCAAAGAAAAAAAACAGCAGTTGGCCAATCAATCAGTGAACTAGATGGATCTTCTTTTTTTTCCCCCCAAACCTTGATTTGTGTTTACCCACAAAACAGTTCTTGGTTTCCAAGTGAAAAGTAGCTAACATTATGTATAGCATCCAGAATGACCATTATTCAGCTGGTGTTTTTTTTTTTTTCATTGCTGTTTTCATGCCTATTTTCCATGGTTCTTTGGTTTATAAATATGTCTTCACTGTATTTAGTCAGTCTATTTTGTTGATGGGAAAAAGGTTCACACCACTAATCAGAGTCATGGGCTTAATCCCAAACTGAACATGAGGACATGTTCTTTTAGTACAAGATGGTTTTCAGGGGTGGACAGATCAGTAGCCCATGTGCCAGGGATACACATATTTAGTGCTTGAATAATAAAGTGATAGTCCAGAGTTGCTTGGTGGACAAGTAGATTTTACAACTATCCATGCATCCATCCATTTTCACACAGGGTGGCGGGTAGGCAGGAGACTATCCCAGGGAACGCGGGGCACAGGTCGGGGGACATCCTGGACAGGGTGCCAACCCATCTCAGGGCACAATGGGGCGGCTGTGGCTCAGGTGGTAGAGCGGGTTGTCCACTAATCGTAGGGTTGGCAGTTCGATTCCTGGCGCACGTGACTCCACATGCCGAAGTGTTGCTGAAGTCTTCTTGAGCAACCCCAAGTTACTCCCGATGGCAAGTTAGCGCCTTGCATGGCAGCTCTGCTACCATTGGTGTGTGAGTGTGTGTGTATGGGTGAATGAGACACAGTGTAAAGCGCTTTGGATAAAAGCACTACATAACTGCAGACCATTCACAATCGCACACACATTCAGAAATGCCAATCAGCCTACGCCTTTGGACTGGGGGAGGAAAATGGAGTACCCAGAGGAAACCCCCGAAGTATGAGGAGAACATCTGAGATTCAATCCCCCAACCCCAAAGGTGTGAGGCTAATGTGCTAACTACTAAGCCATTATGCCACCCCAACACTCTCCAACCCCCCAATTTAACAACTACAAAAAGAAAAAAATAGATGTAAATCTTTTACATTAAAAGTATTATGTAATACTGGGAGCAGTGCATTATTGTTACAGAACGATTCATTTCACTGAACAACTGTGCTTTACACTTAATGCACACAACTAGGAAGCAATTTAAAGTTAAATCTCCTAAAATGGTTAAAATACAAATTAATCATAGCCATGTTATGCAGCGGTGCTGGATGGCTTTTTACAAGAACCACATGAGTGAGTATGAATGGTCTTATGGTATGCAGAAACCACAGTGAATACGTCCTTGTGGCGTTCTGGGTGACTGCGCTGACATGAAACAAGGGTGGTCTTGCACTGCCTCCCACACAGCAGAAAGTCTTGGGTGTAAATAGGTCATCAAGCACACTCAACTAATAATGACTGACCAATACTGCGAGTGATCCAGGAGGGCAAGAAAAAAATGTCCCTTTATTAATGCCAAGGGCAATTAAATGAGAGCAGGATTTGTGTCGTATATATATATGCATTTTTATGAACTGCTGTGCATGTACTGCACACCTTAATGTATGTTTGATGTAATTGCCAGATGGATTTGTGATGGAGACTATTAAAAAAGAGGAGCGTAAAAAGCCAGACATTTATGCTGTAAAACAGAGGAGGGGGAAAAAGTGCAGCTGTACAGCAGAGGTGGTGGATGAAGTGGTGGTGGAGGGTTGTGTTTTAATGAGAGAGATTTCTGTGGGATTTTTCAGTGCTAATTACCTTCTTTATATCAAACCCATGCTTCCAAACACGTCCTACTGTTTCATTGTACGTGTTCAAATGGCCAAAGAATTCATTGGGCACTACTCATACGGGCAGCTAAATAGGTAGCACTGGAATAATTATTTTAATTAAATAATGTGGTAATTAAGTCTAAACATTTAAATCTTAACTGAAATTTATAGATAAATTCATGTGGCATGTATGTTTGATTTGTTTGCATGTATGTATGTATTATTATTACTATTAGTATGGTTGTTTGGTTAATTGTTGTTGTTGTCATTGTTGTTTATTTTGTTTTAGTAGTTCCTGAAAACTCTTATTATTATTATTCAGTTGTTCACATACAGTCAAATTAATAGGACACTCCTGGGAGTTTATTTGGTTAAGTTCAGGGCAAGGTATTATCCATCTATTCATCTTCTATACCACTTACTCCTTTTCAGGGAAACCTGGAGCCTATCCCAGGAAGCATCGGGCACAAGGCAGGGTACACCCTGGACAGGGTGCCAATCCATCACAGGGCACACAATCACACACACCCATTCATACACTACAGACACTTTGGACATGCCAATCAGCCTACCATGCATGTCTTTGGACTGGGGGAGGAAACCCCCGCAGCACGGGGAGAACATGCAAACTACACACACACAGGGCCACGGTGGGAATCTAACCCCCGACCCTTGGAGGTGTGAGGCGAACGTGCTAACCACTAAGCCACCACGCACCCCGGAAGTATTAGTATTAGTATTAGTATTATTGTTGTTGTTGTTGTTGTTGTTGTTGTTGTTGTTGTTGTTGTTGTTGTTACCACTATTACTAGTATTACTACTTGTTTGTGATTCCATAACCATGTACATTATTGTACAATTATTTAATTATTATTCTTTTCATCAGTGTAAATAAAAAAAGAAAATCTGTTAATGTGTAAGGCCATAAGCTTTATTTATTTATTTGTTTGTTTGTTTGTGATTCTTTAACTTCATATGTTAATATGCATTGTTGCATTTTGTTTTGGAACTGTGCGTAGACCGCTATACTCAACGCAATCATAAGAATTCGTGCAAGATTTCCTCCACTTATAAACAGTGCACTTTCACGTAAAGAAAATGAGTTACGGATACATTTCAAGAATGTAAACGGGGAAAAATTTTACAGAATGTGAATTGTTTATTTATAACACCAAAAACGGCATTGCCCTCTAGTAAAATAAAAATTATCCACTTACTGGAAGTAATATTCTTTAGGGCTCTTTTCCAGCCTGACCTTACCAATGTTTTCCTTATAGTTTTTGTAATAAATAAAATAGTTGGCATTTTTTACCTTTCTATTGTTTTCAGGAGTTTTATTTATTTGGCATCTACACTTAACCATGAATGATGTAATCTGTGTTAAGTATCCAGGTATGTGTTTTATTAGCTCTATCTGTATGATGAAACCAAAGAGTTAAGAGAACATAAAGACATATCTGGTAACATTTAATATGATGAGGTTTGTTTGTTTGTCTTGTTTTTTTTTTTTTATTTTAACTAACCTTAATTAGTAAATTAGTTAACACTAACAAACCATGAACTTCAGCATTAATACACCATAAGTAATATACTTATGATTCCCTATGATTGTTTACTGTTCATGACTATTGATGACTGTTTATTATTCCTTTTAATTAAGTATTTTCACAAAAAAAAAAAAATGCAATAAAATGACGATGAAAATAAGCTGAATGGTGGGTGCCAATATTTATACTCACAGTTCAGTTAATTATAAATATTTAGTAAGGCACTGTATATACATTCATGCAATTATACAATCAGCCAATCATGTGGCAGCAGTGCAATGTATAAAATTATGCAGATATAAGTCAAGAGCTTCAGATAATATTCACATCAAACATCAAAAAGAGTAAAAATATGATCTCGATGGCTTTGTCCGTGGCATGGATGATGGTGCCAGACGAGCTGGTTTGAGGATTTCAGGGACTGATGATCTTCACACAACAGTCTCTAGAGTTTACACAGAAGTGAGCATCTGTTCTGTGGGAGGAAACACCTTGATGATGAGGATGAGAGAGGTCAGAGGAGAAAGGCCAGACTGGCACGAGCTGACACAAACACTGGCTATGGTAACTCATGTAAATCAGTAGATATGAGCTTTCAAATAATAAAGGATGTATACTGAGTAATTCTACAACTGGATAATATTTGCCTTATTGACGTTTTTCCTCAGAGAACATCTTTTTAGGGCTGAAAATATTATGATTGGTTATGTAAGACGGCCATTGAAAACAAAAAATGAGACATGATTTCACGTGAACTCACTGACGCTGAAGCTCTCCTCCTCGGCATGTGCCAGAGCGGACGTGTGCTCATATCCTCTGTGTTAGTGAGTGATGAAATAAAACATGCACCTGTCAGGAGAGCTCTGAAGCTCGGCAAACAGAAATGAACCCAATATTTCTAGCCCAAAACTAGGCACATGCAGCATATTCAGGTACTTTATGATGCAATTTAAGACCTGCTGACGCATTTCTGAAAAGCTGTGGAGACTGAGGACACAGCACCGGGTTGACAGAAAGGTCACTCGGCAGTTTAATAGCTCTGATCCTGTTCTCCGACAAGAAACAGAAAAGTAGACTCTAGGGAATTATAAACTCAGCAAAAAATGAAACGTCCCTTTTTCAGGAGACTGTATTTTAAAGATAATTTTGTAAAATCCAAATAAGCTTTACAGATCTGTATTGGAAAGGGTTTAAACGATGTTTTTCATGCTTGTTTGATGAACCATAAACAATTATTGCACATGCACCTGTGGAACAGTCCTTAAGACACAGCGTACAGGCGGTAGGTGATTAAGGTCACAGATACAATAACTTAGTACACTAAAGAGACCTTTCTACTGACTCTAAAAAACACCAGAAAAAAGATGCCTAGGGTTCCTGCTCACCTGCATGAACATGCCATAGACCTGCTGCAGGGAGGCATGAGGACTGCAGATGTGTCCAGAGCAATAAACTGCAATGTCTGTAATGTAAGATGTCTAAGACAGTGCTACAGGGAGACAGGAAGGACAGCTGATCGTCCTCGCAGTGGAAAATTACATGTAACCGTGTGTCCCCCCCCAGACTTGATCGAGAACTTGCAAATGCCTTGGTGGAAGAGTGGAGTAACATCTCACGGCAACTGACAAATCTGGTGCAGTTCATGAGGATCAGATGCACTGTAGTACTTAAAGCAGCTGGAGACACCAGATACTGACTGTTACTTTTAATATTGACCCCCCCCCTTGTTCAGGGACTAATTATTCCATTTCTGTTCGTCAAATGTCTGTGAAACTTGTTTAGTTAATATCTCAGTTGTTGAATCTTTTTATGTTAATACAAATATTTACACATATGAAGAAATTTGCTCTAAATAAAAGCAGTCGAATGTGAGAGGACATTTCTTTTTTTTTTCTGAGTTTACATGTGGGTCATAAAACACTTACATAAGTAAGTCTTACATCAAGTCTAGCCTTAGACCTCGCCTGTATGTAGGAAAGGAAACTCATATATCACATCAGACATGATTTTTATATGAAGTCACATGACGTCATGATGAGACATCTTCTTGTAACCCAACAGGTTCCTGTGTAAACATTTAGTCATACAGTTAACACAGAGGAATGAATTCAACACAGTCTAACCACCTATGACTGAAGAGCTATACTTAGATTATATTTATTATCTGGGATACTCTAGTCTTCTCAGAGCTTTGGTTTTAAATGTACAGCATTCTGAGCAGGATCATTGTGTTCACAGGTATTCATTTTAATATTGCCATGCATTAAAGACACTGTGGTACAGCTGTGCTAACAGGGCTAAACCCCTGATCAATGCCAGTTTGTTTGTTAACAAATGTCTTAAGGCAGATTATTTTAGATTTGCAGAAGCAAGCTCAATAGAACCATTAATATACACAAAAAAATACACAGAATGTTATGAAAGAATAAGGCTGGGGCTGATTTCTTTCTAGCCCAGACTGTAGACTCATGCAAACTATCAGTGACAGTTGTGCCAGGCGATTAACCAGAATGAAACAAGGTGAATTGATTTTAAATTTTAGCCTACGAATATCACAACCAGCCGTCACTGATATAAATCTAGCTTTAACTCTGTTTGGCAGAGTTTGATGCAAGGCGTATATTCTCAGTTCAGTGTAGGCTCACAACTACAGTGACCAGGGCAGTCGGGGCCAACAAGGCATTACTGTACTCCAACGTGTCGTGGCTAACAATCTTTTCAGCCTATCAAAAAACTTGAGAGACAGAGGGTTAGTAGATGTCAAAAAGTAAATAAACTTTATTGAAACAATAAAGTGAGACAGTCTGCAGAAAGT
>JANDJT010000148.1:5187300-5203438 GCA_024331685.1 Stegophilus panzeri
GGCTGAGCCTATAGGGTGAATTATGGGACAAAGTAAAAACCCTGGTCTGGTACAACTTTTAAAGAAAATACAACTGATAACGCATGCGCCACAAATTTAAGGTGACATATAGACAGGACTAAGTAATTGTGGCAAAGAAGATTGATCTGTTTATAATGGAAGAAAAGGCAAAAACCCCGCCTAAGCTGAGTACGCTGTGGAGAAAGGTATAAAAAGGGCCGTATGTGTTTGTATCATTTAGACGTTCTGCAGACTGTCTCACTTTATTGTTTCAATAAAGTTTATTTACTTTTTGATATCTACTAACCCTCTGTCTCTGAAGTTTTTTGTTAGGCTGAAAATATTCTTCGCCACGACAGTGTCTGGGGAGAACATGCAAACTCCAGTGGGAATCAAACTCTCAACCCTGGAGGTGTGAGGCAAACGCGCTAAGGGTTAGTGCACATCCCTGTGTGAGGGACCTGTGATTTGAATTATCGCCAGAACAACTGTCAGACCTTCTGATCTGATGTTTGAGTTTGTCTTGATTATATGTGAGATCAGGATGTACTGTATAATTGTATTGATGCAACAGCAGAAGCCATCATGTGAATAAATGAGACCTCTGATCATTAATCAGACTGCATGCTGGCTTGAACATAGTTAAATTTTTTGGTTTTATTGGTTATCCAAAGAGCAACATCAGGTTGAGAAAGCACTTAAGGAAATAAGGCTCTGGAGGAAACGTTTGGCCCTTTCTGCTTTTCATTCCTCCCCTGGGAAAGCTCTTTCCGAGAGGCTGAAGCATGGCAGGAAATCCTCACACACTGCCACCCGCTCCCATACTCGCCCTTTCCAGTCGTCTGTTTAGTCAGTCTCTTTCACCAAACATTGATTCTGTGTCATCAGTTCCCTTTTCCGGCATGTAGCAGCCATGCTGCAATCTCTCAAGAACATCTCCTAACTGCCCACAGACCTGTGCCGGGGTGCATATCAAAGGCAAATCCAGGCATTTGAACATTTTTATGTGTTACTTGGTAGTTCTTGGTATTTTGCCAGTCTTCTGAGAATATGGTATTTCTGGTACATTCTACTGCCTCACCGAACGCTGGATAAAACCATGACGGGATTAATGGTTCTCTTATCTTAGTGGTTTAACCATGCCAAAGTTCCAGACGCAGCATGCCCTTTGAAGGGAATATGCAAAGGCTGCCTTTGTGAGGGAGGCTTAAAGGGAACATGTCCTCGTTCCTAGTGAATCACACGTGAACACAAGTGCCCACAGTTTTCTCCATGATGAACAGGATGGGGTGGAATGACTGAGATAACGATTCAGGAAGTAGATCTGTGCGCCATTATCCACTGTGTGCATCTGATAAATTTCTTAAAATCAACAAAGTTCTAAAGGTGTAGGATAAGCAGTACAAAAAATAATGGATAGGATTGACTCTATGTGGACTCAAAATGGTTCATTTCCAAATATTTTATTAAAACCAGAATCTTCCTAAAAAATAAACAATGCTATGTATATATGCTGCTAAACTGGAGACTTAACACAGTTCCACTATCTATGTACTATGTATATGTATCTATATTGTATAGCGCTGCAAATACCCATGTGTGTATCTGTATTTGGTTTAAAATCCAAAGTGGCTTAAATCGGAAACATTGGGAGAGGAAGATAATATCTAGAAATGTCTGTATGGTGTGAATTCTCTGACAGTTCCCCAAAATCAGCTACATCAATCGAGTTCATAACTGGTCTTAAATTTCTGTCATCTTAATCACCTAACAATACTTAAATCTTTATACGTCTTCTTGAATCTTCCCGTATTTGCCTTTTTATTTGACCACAGTAGAGCCATCATACTGATATTTTCATACTGGTTGCCCTTCCTCTCACTGCTTAAACAGGAAAAGGAGCAAATGAGTAAGGCGTCTTCATGGGTGTGGGGGGGATCAGGAGGAGTTGTCTTCCTTTCACTGTGAATGACGTATAACTGCCCTTTCCTTTCCATTCTACAGATCGGCACACATTCACAAAGAGAAAGCCTCAGCTGAGTTCTGATGTCACTTGATGGGGACAGATTGTAGTTAGAAAATGACAGGAAACAGGAGCAAGACAGGAAAGGACTTCTTTGCTATGTTTGGGCTATTTCATGGAGGCTGAGCCTAAAGTCAATCATGGCACAGCAATCAGAAATACAGTCAAATATTCTAACTGACTGTGTTGTGGACAGGGACAGGGGACAGAGATTGAGTGTACACTGTAACTAATAGATAGTTTGTAATCAGGGTAAGGAGAATGCCTGTTTATAGTGGGATATACTGCAATATTAAGCTAGTTTGGGTCAATGTACAATGTATGTACATTTTCTTCAAAGTATTTTGCATATATAATTGCAAAAAATCCTAATATATGTGATATACAGATATATTATATACTAATAAAATAATTCAACTAATAATGGTTAATAAAATGAATTAAATGGTTAATATATCATATTAATGGAAGTATACACTATATTTTATTTAGAAGACATTTTTATATTAAAATATATGGTCAATACATTCTTCCATAAAAACCATCCATCCATCCCGCTTATCCTAAACAGGGTCAGAGGGTACTGTACTATATATTATATATATATAATATACAGTACAGCATATGACTAATTATCATTCCAATCCATATATTCTTCCATACATGACGAGTGGCAAATATGTGTTTATTCTAAAATATATCTTAAATATACTGTATTAGTGATATATTATACAGCTGAATACATTTAATGGTAATTCATAGTCATTCTGTTTTTAATTTTGGTTAGTTTCATTAGCATCTATAAAAAAAGAATAAATCTATAAATCTATCACTTTCATAACTACACACCTTTCCTTTTAGTTTCTCTGTAGTTACTGAATAATTTACAGCAGGTACTGAACAATACAATATGATTTAATGATTAAAAATAAATATCTGAACAATAAGCTTGAAGGTTAAGGGGTTAAAGCATTTTCTCAGTCTAGTATACAAGGAGTTGAGGAAAATGAATCACAGGAGACCCAAGAAACATTTCATTTCCTTTGCAACTGCCACAGTAATCATCTGAGTGATGCATGAGACCGTAAACTCAGACTGTAAACTATTATTCTTTCTCCATGGGCATTATTTATTTTTATTTTTTTGGTAAACCTCATAGGCTTATAAGATTCCTATGGCGTTGCTACGAACTTTGTTATTCATACAGAGCCGCATTGCTGATTCTTCTCCTTATGAGATGACTAAGCTGAGCTGGACACAAGCATGTGCACACAGTATTGGAACGTTTTTTACAGCAGCTACATGTGAGTCAGAGAGTCTGCCCCCTATTGGTAGTTAACAAAATCGGTAACTCATTGAGAGCCAATGCGAAATAAAGTGCACTGCTCAAGATAGAGACAGGTTAGAGATTGCACATTTTTTTTTAACATTTAAAAAAGGCTAGTGGCAATATAGTGTGTTTTTTGTTAGAATGTAGTAAAGGGGAAGTAGATTTATAATTAAGTAATAAAGAAAAGATATGCTACTATTCACAATATTGAATTGGAGGGCAAAATAAAATTAGACTACCGATCAGAAATTGTGTTTCTATTATAAAGCCATGGTGGTTTAGCTTTATAGAATGGAGTCTGATCATGGGCATCATGCCATGTCTCTTCCAAATTAGCAAGTTGGGTATAAAGTTGTGTTGAGCATTAGCGAGCACTTTTGTTCAAACCATACTTCATTTACCTCTGCTGAAAAAAGAAGAAAACAACAACAACAACAACAACTGAACCCCTCATAGAATTTGTAATGGTATTCAAGGCTAGAATGGGAATCTTAGTTTAAATGGAAACTGTAATGGTGCCTGTGGGTCTCTATTGGTAATTAGTTGCCTTCTTTTGGCAGCATGTTATGTCTAGTGGATGCCATTAAGGACGAATAATGGTAATGGTTGTAATGGTTAGCTGATGGTTTGCGATGGTGTTTGTAGTGGAAACCATTCAAATTTCTGTGATCGTTTCTATTGTTGTTGGGGTTTTTTTGTTTTTCTGCAGGGACAGTTCTGTTGTTGTCCCTTTGTGTAATATGTATTGGGGATTGGACAATGATCAGTCTACTTCCAGTTTCTCATCCAAAGGTATTTTGAAAAATCAATAATCGAGAAAGTAATACTTCATTCATGTTTATGACACCCGCAATTATATTTCAATCACTTTTAATGCCATGTTATTGATGTGTCAGGGAGTCAGGGTTTAATAAATTAGCCCCAATGAACATGAAATCTAGTAGGCATTTCACCAAGTGTAATCACTTGGCACAATTTCACTCATAGGCTGCATGAATCTACAGCCTGGGTTAGAAAGAAATCAGCCCCAGCCACAACCTCATCTCATTATGCGTATTATTACTTTTGTAAACACTGGTGGGCTGTTGTTCTTGGTTCAGCAAAAGTCAGAAATAATCCACTTGAAGACATTTATTTACAGCAAATAAGACAATGCCAGAAATTTTATGCATTTATTCTTGGAAAAAGAGGGAAGGCTTAGCCCTGCTAGCCCAATTATACCAGCTGGTCCTGTTAATATTTAAGCTCATAATCCCAAATATTTGACAAAAAGAATTCCTAACACAACATCTCAGAAACTTTTCACTTCCGTGCAAAGTTCTGGTTCCATCTGGAGTTAATATTTTCATTACAATGCATGTGCGGAGCATCAAGTCAAATATTTCAGTAACTGATCTAATTGAAGTGGGATGACTGCAGTGTACTGAGGTCCAGTAACACCTTTAATGTCTTACATGCTGCACTGAATTACACACACAGCTCACCCGGCTGCCTATGAGAGCAAGATCGAGAAGTGTTTAAAAAGAAAAAAAAAACCTTTTCTATTCATTCTGTACCAAATTTGACATTAATGCAAATAGTGGCACCAGTAATGCCAATGGAAATTCATTTTGTGATCATTAAACAGCCAGGCATCCATTCCAGTTAAACACCATAGATATTATCTTATATTTTCCAAAGCCTTCTCTTCTCTAGCTTACAAAGCCTTTGATTCTATAATAGGATTTCTTATATACAGTATAAAACATGTGACTTGCATGCTGTTGCTATACGTGTACACAAAGTAATGATATAATGACATGGGAATGAATGTCCTCTTGTTAATTATGCCTTACTAGTGATTTACTTATATTAAAATCAGTAAGGACAGCTTTTTTAAACCTACCTTATTGTAATCATTTAGGCAATTAAGCAAGACCAGCTACGAATTACAGTTGCTCTACATTCTATAATGCTCTATATTCTATAAATATGTTGCTCTACTTTGGTTCATTTGGCACCAAACAGTGTAATTACCAGCCCAAATCGAAGAACTAACTGAACCCTGGATTTATATATGCCCTACCTCTGGATGGAGCTCTCATCAACTGGAGGCTACAGATTAGGATGGTACCACTTGAAGTACGATGGAAATGGTTTTGGACTTCAATTCTACATGGATGTTCTCGCTGTGGTTGCTGGGACTACGGTTGCTACTTTGGACCTGGGACTGCAATTACCACATACAATTTTGCACTCAGGTCTCCTTTAGTGAACAGTGGACTAGTTCAACAAAACAGACTTCATATAAAACCATAATGAACTTTCTTTTACTTTCACACTATCCGCTGTTACCCAGATGAGGACGGGTTCCCTTCTGAGTCTGGTTCCTCTCAAGGTTTCTTCCTCATATCATATTAGGGAGTTTTTCCTCACCACCGTCACCACCGGCTTGCTCAACAGTGATAAATCCACACACTTAAAATTTCTATCCTGTGTTTATATGTTTCTGTAAAGCTGCTTTGCGACAATGTCCATTGTTAAAAGCGCTACACAAATAAAATTGAATTGAATTGAATTGAATACTTTCATTCAATCTTTCATCTTTCAGTAAGCACTTTTTTTCCTGGTCAGGGACATGGTGAATCTGGAGCCTATTCCAGGAACACTGGGAGCATGGTAGGAATACACCTGGATGGGATGCCAGCTCATTGCAGAGCACCTAGATCATTTACACCTAAGGGTAATTTAGTGCAGCCAATCCACTTACTGGAATACTTTTGGGAAGTAGGAGGAAACATGAGAACCTGAAAGAAACCCATGCAAACACAAGGAGAACATGTGAAACTTCACACCTGATTGAGTATTTGTATTATTTTCCATCATATAACTTTGCCTGCAAAAGTAGGAGACATTCTCTAGGGCTGTAGGTTGCTGACTAGTAATGAGCATTAGTGATGAGTGAGAAAAAATACAACTTTTTACAAATTTGATTGTGTTTAACACAAAAAGAGGTAATTTAACTCATGTGCATGGGGCTGTGGTTTATTTGCCTCATGTGGCTCCTATTGTTAACTACAAGCATCCCCAAATGAATCCAGTGGTGCTAATATGTAGTCCAAGTAAAATTAGAAGTGCAGATATTGTCAGACAAGGTTAAATTACAACAAAAACACAATGAGTCATGTATTTTCTGTGGCTGAATCTGTGGTAGGGGAAACACACGGGGAATGTAGTAATGTAATGCACATTATGTTATACCTAGTATACTGAGCAATGGTGAATAGGAAGCCATTTGGAGCTAACTTGGAGATGGTTGATTTTACAAAAAAATTTTCAGGTAAAAATGTCAATGTCAGCTAGGGGTAAATAAAAACAAATACAAAACATTAAACTGTGTGATAAAATTGGGGCATTGCCTTCCAAAGCCACCATAAAAAGGACATATACTGTATGTAGTGGGATGGGATAAAAATCGTATTTTGACCAAAATTGAGTTGTTTTTTGTTTCTGGCAGTAATATACTTTTAACATCTCTACTTTTTGAAAAGATATATAGATTTTGCCAAAAAGACATGTAAATGTTTTTATTTAGGAACCCCTGCAATTTCTGAAATATTCAAACCAGCCTGTCTGGCACCAACAACCATTCTACAGTCACTGAGATCACCCCCCCAATTCTGATGTTTTTATGTGAATATTAACTGAAGCTCTTGACCTTGATCTGCATGATTTTATGCACTGTGCTGCTGCCGCATAATTGGATGATTGTATACTTGCACGAGTGAGCAGGTATACAAGTGTTCCTAATAAAGTGGCTGACGAGTGTACGAGTTGATAGTTGATAGTTTTCAGAACTATATACAGTAGAAAATATACATATTTTTTAAATTGACCGTGTAAAGGATTTTCCCAGCTTGGCACACACTTGTCCACAAGCTGTTCCTCTTAATAGGACCACTAATTCTACAGTATGTGCCATAAATATCAGCGAACTAGAGCAAGCCTTTGCATCATTGCACAGATTATTAGAAAATACACTCACTCTGATTCTTAGGTAAACATGTTCATCATTAGCTCTTTATTTTGTTAAGAGTTTCTGCTGGGATCCATATTTAGCTAACTGTAGTGCAGCCTTGCAGTGAAGTGGAGACCTACAGCACATTACACTCCTTACTGAAGCACTCACTAAGCTCTGAGTCAATAAACAGCGTGCACCGCTGACCCTCTAACAGCCAGTTTGGGGAATGGAGAGACGTCACAGACGCACATGGTATGATCCGCGAAAGGACTCAAAGGCACGGCACACTGGCTCAGTCACACCAGCTGAAAACATGGGAGTCGTGTTTATTTTCACTCGACAGAAGAGGAAGAGGGAGAGGTCAGCGCTGTAGTTCACTGCCACGCAACACACCAGATGTTTGCACTTCGAGCTCCAAGTTCTGGAACTGCAGTGAGGGGACCCTCTAATAGGTCGCTAATAGCCCAACTGTTTAGGGGAACTCATCACGGTACTTGCTGATAAAGTCCAACTGTATCGTTCTGCACTTCCTGTTTGCATGTGCTCTGACAGAGATCAGTTGCTGCTTGGTTCATGATTACGACATTGCCTTTCTTTCATGTCTTTTTTTATTTGGCTCGCTTTTTGATCTGCAGATGAGGAACGACTGGCTTGTCTTCTTTCTTTCTCTCCATTTGCGTGCATGTAATTGCTTTAATTCATTCACGATCTGATCATCCTGTCGTGAGATGCACTCCATTTTTTTTTTTTGCCTGACGTTATTACAAAACACATGCTACGAACGGGACAGAAAAATTTTCCGACAACAAGCCAGTCTCTCTCTTTATTCACGTCATTGATACGAATGATGATTTACTTGCCCCTCCATCCTAACAAACAATCCATCGGTCAATCAAACCATCAATAAACTTCCCGTTCAAAATGTCTGGGAATGTTTATTTAGCCGCAATATGTTCTATTTCCTCCATCCACAAGCACCAAAATAACATAATTATCTGGCAGACGGCAAGTTTCAAATGAACGGATGCTTAATTCGTACACACTGGTGAGCAGCCAAGCCCGGAGTTTCATTGAGCACTCTGTAAACGTAAGAAAACCACCAGAAACAATCCATAACCATTCATGGTGGCTGGTCAACATCACACTGTTCAATTAGCCCGTCAGTACAAGTGGAAAACATGCTCGTTTCAACAGCCAGAGCTACGCAGACAGCTGCAGCCTCAATCTGGAGTTTGAGGCCATCTTGCGTGTCTCCACCTCGAGTGTGAACTCGAGCAGAGACGTGGCTCCTGTGTTTCGCGTGTGTTGCACTGAGACGGATGTTCTAACCTCTGTTTCGCCTCAGCGTTTAGCAACTCGCCTACTCAAGGAGCGTGTAATTGCTATAATTCCTTCACTTACTGTGATGCAGGACTGATTTAGTCCTAACGTACAATGCTTGGGCTAGATGTTGCACTCAGTTCCAGGCATCAGGAACAGATCGCAGTGTGACTTTGCAAAAAAAAAAAAAAAAAAAAAGCATCATCTACGCAAAAGCAAGCCTTGCATGAGAACAGCTGCGAAGGGCAGGCCTACCTTCTCAGCGGCCGTGCACGCGTAAACATTTACATATTTTTTCTGTACGAAAACACAGCTAGGAAAATAAACAGTACAATTACACTTCACAGAGCATTGCGTCTGGGCTCCGGTGCAGATTCATCCCAGTTGCACGTGTGACAAGCAGGGGAAAGGGAGGGCAGTCTGTCTGGGTCTGGTCCTGCAAGGCGTTCACCGCCTCGACCACCAAACAGCAGGTGTCTAAACACAATTGTCTGTGTAATCAAACTTAACATGTTGTCCTGGCACTGAAATGGCGCCTAAAAATGGCACCACTGAGCTACCCAATAAACTGGTGCATTTCAAAATTTGAACATTTCTACAACAACACTGAACATTCCTGAAATTTTCAGAAAGCAGTTTTTTTCGAGCTTCGTGGCTTACAGCCTCCAAATGTCACTTAAACATCCAGAAAGGAAACAAAGAACACAAGGTGCGTGAGAGAAGCGGTAAACTATGCTGTCTGAAACAATTACAGCCCCGTGCCTGTAATCAATACACAAAGGCAAATGATAACATACTGGGTGTGTTTCTGAACCTAATCATTTTTGCATTACGGGCCTCGGCGTCATTTCTCTAATACTTTTCTCGCCAGCCTCCACCTTGCAGGCTTTAATTCTTTCTCTAGACCGTGATTGCTACCTCCTACACCTAACATCTGTATAACACATGACAATGCAAAGTATTTCAGCACCTCCGACATCACCACATCTTTTAGGAGGCAAGAGAAAACACACTCTGAGAAATCTGTTCTGGAGGAAGAATGTCTGGACCTGGACTTTGGGCTGTTTTACATCAGACTGCATGCAGCATATTTAGCAAAACTGAAGAGGTTGCAAAGTCCATCAATGTCACGTTTTTTTCTCCACCCTCACTAGGATATTTATTGTGATATAAGTACAAAACCATGCCAGGTGCTGAAAAAATGTTCGGTCGGTCTCGTTTCAAAAAAAAAAAAAAAGGATGAGCTTTTATTCTCATTTCATCTCCATAAAGCAAAGCGTGAGTTCTCATTCTCTGATCTAAACTTAGCCCAAGAATGCCTAGCATGAAGGTGAGAGATGTTTGGCCCTTGGTGTGATGTGTGGTTATGTGCCATGGAGAAGAGAACCCTGGAGGAATGAGAGATCTATTGCTATTGTGTTACTAAATTACTCAGGCCAAAACCTGGAGGTTAGTTTAGTGGAAATATTATAAGACGATCTGAAAGCCCAGCTAACTCAGACCATTATTAGTACTTTCAGTAAGTATTCAGTTGATTGCTTTACATGTCACAGAAGTTTGTTTTGTAACATGCGAGGAATAAAATACTTGAGGGCGTGCAGTTAAAGGAAAATAATCACTGATAGGGTGTTGTGATGTCTCCCGAGTTACTGTTACCACCCTGAAGTTGAGTATTTAACTATAACAACACATCCTCATGTCCCCTTATACCACAGCAATTTGTCAACAATTACATTTAGAAATGATTGAAAAAGTGCACGTCATACTTTTTATCCGTTTATTGTTATATTGAATCTTGTAGAACATCGATTGCTAGCAAATTGCTGTGACAATGCTTTGTAATGTGCTGTAATGGGAAAATAATCAACTTTGGAGTGGTAACAACATGCCCCAGTGAGTTTCATTGTTTACTTATGAGATTATTTTAGAATTATTATAAAACTTATAAAGTTTATTAGGCTAAAATATTGATGTAATAATTAATATTTAGCCTATTTTTGCATGTTTAGTCAGAGGATAAATCATTAAGCATTACATAAATAGGGCACTTTTTTGCAGTATCATCTCAGCTACTGTGTGTGTGTGTGTGTGTGTGTGTGTGTGTGTGTCTACAAGAGCCTCTAGTATTACTTAATATACTTGGAGTATTGGGTTAGGGTTAACCCTAACCATAGAGTTTTCTGTATGAATATAACAATTGTGCTATAAAAAACAGATAAAATCATTTTAAAAAAAACCAAACAAATCCACCACCAATACAACAAACCTGGATATCCCTTTCACCTGGACATTCTTACCCCCCAAATCCCCAAAATACCATATCTAATGAGAATCAGGCTTGATCATGTTTTTCTTGTTTTTTTTAAATGAGCAAACTGTGTTACTTAAGATGCACAGAGCTTGGAAAGGACACAAAAATGAGCAGTAAGACATTATCCTGTTACCCACTTAGTAACGTCAATTTCCTGTACATTAAGAGGTAATGGATGTGCATTAAAATAGTACGGGTCTGGTTTCTTCTTATAATGAACATCAAATGCAGAATCTAGAGAGTGCTGTATTCTAAGAATGTATATAAAAGGGGAAAGATACTTATGTGTAATAAGGAAAGAGCCACCTGGGAGATGTTAAAACCAGAAGTAGAATACTTCAGAAAGGGTTTATGGTTATACATCTCCACTGATATTAATCATGATGTTAGGGCATGGAGGAACTCTGAAACACTTGGTGAAGAATAGCTGAAGTCATTTGTATGCACAGGGCCTGTGTGTGCTGTTAGCTCTCCAGCAGTTACTAAGGTCTTTTTTTTTTCCTGGGTGAGAAGGAGACATTTATTGAACTGGATGTGAGAAGCAAACAAAGCATGTCTGGCTCGACTGTGATGGCCTGCTCTTTTCTGCCTTGCCGATGCGTTGCTTAGATTCGTTGAAGAAGAAAAAAATAATAAAACACTGGAGAGCAGCTACGAGCAACAAACACACACACACACACACACACACACACACACACACACTCACTCACTCATTCTCTGTCTGCTTTGAATACTGGATTAGGCCAAACTTAACACCAACTTACTCAAAGTCAAGACATTAATCTAGGAAATGACACATTGGACCTTATGTAGGTTGTTTTAAAACCTGAACGTTTTCAGGAATGTTTTTTTTTCCTTTTCAACATGCTGAAATTCTCAGCCTCATCATAACACGACTGTCCCGAAACAATATGTTCACTGCCAACTGCTGACAGTTACTTTTCATGACCCAGTGTTGAATTTCAGGCTATACAATACAGTGGAAGCAGCCTTTCTTCTTCTGGGATGCTGATCACTTTTGCCTAATGAATCACAGCCAATTTAACCCTTCACACTCATGCTAGCATGCAACAGGAGACCATTCATTTTCTCTTACAGTTGAGGTCATTGAGGTTTAACTACCTCTTACAGAATCTGAAAAATGTTAATAATTAAAATAAATAAATAAATAAATAATAAGAGGGATCATAAAAATCGCATATTGTTTTTTATTTATTTCTGCCCTGAATAAGATATTTAACATAACAGATGTTTACCTATCCTCCACATGACACAATAATAACGGAATTTATACAAATTAACCAGTTCAAAAGTTTACATACACTTCATTCTTAAAACAGCAACTTCTGCATATTTGACCCCTTTCCAACAGTGGCTTTTCACACTGAGGACGACTGAGGGACTCGTACACGACTATTACAAAAGGTGCAAACATTCACTGATGCTCAAGAAGGCAACACGATACATAAAGGGCCCGGGGGGGGATAAACTTTTGAACGGGATGATCAGTGTAAATTGCTATTATTTTGTCTTCTGGGAAACATGTAAATATCTTATGTAGCTTCTGATGGACAGGACTAAATGAAAACAATAAGATCTTTAAACAAAATAATAACAATATTCACATATCAAAAACTGTGGGTTTTTTTTTTTAATACAAGTCCCTGTGTTAGTTATTCCTATTGAAATGTTACTGTATTAGCATTGATATAAACCTGTGATTTGCAGTCAGCACTATTGTCAGAGCTGCTCTTATAGAAAATTAATAAACACATTCTGACTAATCAGAATAAAGAATAAAGCACTATGGTATAAGTATAATTATATAATAAATATGATTGTCATTTAGTTTAAGGCAAAAGTAGTAGGATAGTATTGGTTTAGCTATCAATGCAAAAACAAGACGAGTACAGTACTGATCTATAGACTTCATAAAAAGACGAGAGAGGACGTGCCACCTGAAGAAGATTATAGACGTCTAAGTAGATGATACAGTAGATGTCTGGGCTACTGTTTCGCTGAGCACTCGAATACTGTCAAGCTGCCACTGTGACTTTGGATAAAAACATCTGCCGAAAGAATAAATGTAAATACAGGCGTGTGTAAAACAACGCATCAAAGCTCAAATCTTTAAACCATGTCATCTCGGAGCCCTTCACTGTAACACACAGCACAGGCCTCACAGCTCCATGCTGCCTTTAAATACAGGAAATGTTTCCTGTCTTGGTGCTTCACTCACTTGCATTTCAAGCCAAAGTCTAATTTCGGCTGCTTCACGCTGTCGAGAGACCTCCATGCTCCTATTTGTCTTCTCAGCCATGTGAGAATGCTTCATTTTTAACCACACAGACATATAGCTACTTCTGGAAATCCAGAATTGTGGCTGTTACAAGAGGTAATGCCCAATTGATTTCACGTCTAATGACGATTTAATTTTACATTTAGTCATTTTTGGTGAAAGCTGCTGAAATTCTTTCTTCTTTCTTTCAAAACCTTTATCATTTGGCTTGAAGTTATATACATGACACTTCAGAGCAGAATGACCCAAAACCAGGAACCCTGGGATAAGCGGTACAGAAAATGGATGGATTATTACTAAAGAACAGCCATGAGAGTGATTAGATAAGTTCACGGATGCACAACATAAAACATCCACACAGTAAGTTATATTTAGCCAAAATTCTGTCATCTTTTTATCCATGACTAAATGTTTATGGTAGTGGAAAGACCTTTAGACCTTACACCTTGAACTAGGTCTTTATGAATAATACAGTACTTTGAGTGAACTCTTTAATACTTTGCCTGTTTTTTGAAATATGAGCTTTCCTCATGAATGAGCTAAGTGTGAAGGCCACCCTCTACACAGCCACTGCTTCTGTTCTGTTCTGCTCTCTCAGTGTATGGCTATGGTATGAGTAGCACATGGAGCCTAGTGTTACAGAGGTCACCGGCTCCAAGGGCTGCTTTTACTCTGAGCCTCGGCCACGTTGAACCACTCAGACTCTTTAATGCATGCCTATCGCAATGTCTCAGCTAACTGCTGCATGCCTGTAATATCCCTCCTACACCAGTAACCACATGGATTTTTATAGTATTTCGTGGCTGTCTCGAAACACACCACTTGTTCGTCAATGCGGTCTGTCCAGTTTCTCTTAAGATATTGTTGAGCCTATCTACAAAAGTGTTTAAACCTCAGCGGGGAACCAAACTGTAGAGGCCATCCAAATAAAATACTTAGTCAAATGTTCAGTTCAGGTCAGAAGTTTACATACGCCTCGCAGAATCTGCAATATGTTCATAATTAAAATAATAATAATAATAATAATAGTAGGGATCATAAAACTTGCGTATTGTTTTTTTTATTTAGTTTTGCCCTGAATTAGCTATTTCACATAACAGATGTTTACATCCTGTATAGTCCACAAGACACAATAATAACCGAATTTACACAAATGAACCAGTTCAAAACTGTGTTTATGTTTTGTGAGAGTTGTTCAGGAGTCCCTTGTTTGTCCTGAGCAGTTAAACTGCCCACTGTTCTTCAGAAAAATCCTCCAGGTCCTGCACATTCTTTACTTTTCCAGCATCTTCTGCATATTCGAGCCCTTTCCAACAGCGACTATATGATGTTGAGATTCAAGCTATATGATGGCTATATGATGTTGATGCCCAAGAAGGCAACACGATACATTAAGAGCTGGCTTGGTGTTGTTTATTCTTACAAATTGATATGTAAATATCTTTTGTAGTTTCTGAAGGGAAGTACTAAATTAAAAAAGTAAGATCTTTAAACAAAATAATAACAATCTACATCAATCATCCTGTTCAAAAAGTTTCTAAATGTAATTTCTATGATCCCTCTTTTTTAAATTATTAACATTTTGCAGATTCTGCAAGGCGTATGTAAACTTGTGACCTCAACTGTAAGAGAAAACAAGAGGAATTGTGAATGGAGCACAAGATATTAGAAGTAGAAGCAAGAACATATAGGAATACTGTAACAATGATAACTCTGTTCCTGTCTTATCTAGTATCAACCAACTAACTAGCCTAGCTATTACTAGATTATTATCGGTAATAAAGAGGAAGTCAATATTGATTTAACTCTGGTGATGAGGAACTTGTTTGTCTTTGCTGTAGATTTGGAGGAAAAAAATCAAAAGAATTGAAGCTGTTTATGTGACTCGATTGCACGCATTGACGATGATTCAGTGTGTCATAAATCTCCACATATTCATTCTCAAACAAGACTCATTTTCATTGCTATTTTGTCCTCCATGTTTGTTTTTCACGCTAGCCGCCGTACTTGTGACCTGAGTAGTCAGGAAGTAAATACATGCTTGATGCTGCTTACAGTTTTTATAGAAAGCGGAACTTTTTTCATCTCTGAAAAAACCCTGGTGGCAGTGCTTTTAAAAACGTCCGCCTTCCACCCACCTTGCAGCCGCTTCCCATAGAATTACACACAAAATGTGCACTGGCGGTCGAGACAAAAAAACGGCAAGTGTGAAAACAGCCTTATGAGGTGAAATATATAGCCAAAAGTATTTATTACCCAGAAAAGAGGAACAAACATGGGCTGGTGGGTAAACATCTCAGTTTGTTATGTTCATTCTCCATGTGCTGTGGCACAGTATTAATAGCCAGCATTGCCAAGCCGAGCCTAACCACTACTATTCACATTAACCCTTGTGCGTCAATTTAAAAAAAATGTTACACATAGGTCCACAGAGGACAAAAATGTCAGTGTCCAAAAACTGTCATAAAAATATTATATATAAATATTTTTTTTTCTACTTTCACTGATGTCGATTATTTTTTACCAGCATCAGTTCTAATCATAATTACCAAACATTCATTCATTTTCAGAATTGTAACCCTTTAAATGCTGGTTTGTTTACACAATGCAAAAAAACTTCAAAGTTCAGTAACCTTCTCTGATTCGTATACATGGGGTGGGATTTGTGATTTCCAGTATAATATAATTACTTTCTTTCAAGCTGTTCACACACATCAAATTTTCAGTTCACACGTACACACCACAACTCTGATATCCATACAAACACACACACACACACACACAATTATAGCTGCATCATTTATTCAGTTGGTCTGCAGCGCTCTATAATACAGCAGAATCAGAAAAAAGGAAAA
>JANDJT010000148.1:5204145-5217620 GCA_024331685.1 Stegophilus panzeri
GGCAGGTGCCAAGTCCTGCTGGAAAAGGAAATCAGCATCTCCATAAAGCTCGTCAGCAGATGGAAGCATGAAGTTCTTTAAAATCTCCTGGTAGACGCTGCATCGACTCTCGACTTGAGAAAACTCAGTGGACCAACACCAGCGGATAACATGGCTCCTCAAATCATCACTGACTGGAAACTTCACACTGGACTTCAAGCAACTTGGATTCTTTTCCTCTCCACTCTTCCTCCAGACTCTGGGACCTTGATTTCCAAATGAAATGCAGTATTTACTTTCATCTTCCCCGTGATTGTGGTTGTGTACTGAACCAGACTGAGAGATTAAATCCTCAGGAAACCTTTGCAGGTGTTTTGAGTTTATTATCTGATTAGAGTTCTTCTCAGGTTGACATTTCTGTATTATAAATTCTTTATTCAAATATTCTGAGATACTGGATTTTTGATTTCCGTGAGCTGTAAGCCGTAATCATCGAGATTAAAAAAAAAAAGGTTTGAAATATTTCTCTTTATCTGTAGTGAATCTAGAATATACGAAAGTTCCACTTTTTGAATTAAATTACGGACAAAATATGAACTGTTCCACGATTTTAAAATTTTTTGAGATGCACCTGTTTTTTCCCCAGAGGCTAAACCTGAGAAAATAGTACACAGTTCAGAATTTTAAAAAATAAAATAAATTAATGCTTTGAAACCTTGTCAACAAAATAAAAGCCTATTAACACAGAATGCATGATTTTAATCTTAAACGTCACGGGGATTAAATATTGCCGTTTGAATAGGTTTCAGTGGGGACATTTTTGTCCTTAAGGTCTTGAGTGAAACTATTTAGTGTATCTAGTTTAAAATAGATTCATGAAAGCAAATGAGGGTGAAATATTAAAATTCCAATAAAATTACATACATTTTGCTAAATTTATGGCGTTTGCATTAACACAGACAAAATGATTAAAAAAAACAAAGATGTAAAAGACAAAAATCTCCATAAGGACGCACAAGAGTTAAATGGCTAGTGCCATAAATGCCATAACCTATGCAGGTCCAGACTCTTGGTTGTGGTGGATCCAAAGCATTTTCCTTTCCCAGGAACACCCTTTCATGCTCATTCACACCTAGAGATAGTTTAAAACAGCCATTTCACTTAATGGCTTGTTTTGGGCAGGTGGAAGGAAACCGGAGGACCCAGAGGAAATCCGCATGGTCACAGAGAGACCATGCAAAACTCAGTACAGACAGTAACTCAAGCTCAGGAGGACCCTGAGGCCATATCGCTTCCTTCTAAATGTAGTTTGGTTAATGCTAAATTGTTTTATTGGTAAAATAGCAAAGACACTGCTTAAGAGCCTACCAGTGGTTTTGTTAATCTCTATCTTGCAAGCTGACAAAATATAACACCTCTTTGACTACAGTTAAGTGGCTAGTCATTAACTTGTTATTTTCGTGGCTAATAACCTACATGATAACATTAGGAATTAGGTAAGTTATACCTTTCACCTGAAAAAGATGTTCAAAATATTATTACTTATAATATTACTATTACTAGTATTATTACTATTACAGTACTTACAATATATGGCTATTTATTCTGGATAATTTAATGAATGTTACTACTCTTGCTAGAATTCTAACATTAGGTAAATAGATGTTAACAAAAATAACTGTCAGAAAGAAATGTACATTTTCTTTTGTGTTTGTTTTTTATATATTGTTGTTTTATATTATTACTGTATATTATTTTATATTACGTATTAATTAATTAATTAATTAATTAATTAATTAATTAATTAATTAATTTTTGTCTAGGGCCTCCACAGTCTTTAAAGTCACCAGTTAGTTTCAGTTTCCATTTACATGCATTTACAAACTCCATTTACTTTATTTCATTATATGTCCTGTATGTT
This sequence comes from Stegophilus panzeri, assembly GCA_024331685.1. Classification (NCBI taxonomy): domain Eukaryota; kingdom Metazoa; phylum Chordata; class Actinopteri; order Siluriformes; family Trichomycteridae; genus Stegophilus; species Stegophilus panzeri. The sequence goes on from JANDJT010000148.1 coordinate 5,206,046, forward strand.
TGACTTTTTATTGTGTTTACAAGTACTATAGATATGTCCAAGAGCCAACCAGCCCCTTGCGGATGATTAAAGTTAATGCACGACCTTTTGTAAGGTAATTAGCTTCAGCAGGTGCTAACAAACGTACAGTCCAATAGGCATTTTTTATTCTAAAATAGACAAATCAAATGCTTGGATTGCTTGAGAATGCTGCGTGATTCACGGTTTGAAAGGATGATGAAACATACACAATTAACCTGCTTGTTAATCAGGAAATGCTGCCAGAAATTTGTTAAAAGCAAATTTAAAAAAACAATGATGTCAAGTAAATTAGCAATAAACCTGCTGTTATTTATAGTAAAAAAAAAAAAAAAAAAAAAAGTTTATGAAAAAAAGTTTCATATTTTTCAAAATATGAAAGAAGCCAACATAATCAGCATAGCCATGTTGGTGCACTATGAAAATATGGTGAAATTTTCCAGTTAAATCATCCATGTGCTTCACAAATGAGATTATTTTATTCAACCATCCAGAAGGTTTTTATTTCAACATGGATTGATACAAACCCCATAGTGCCATTTCGTTGTTTTCATTCCCAGGATGCATGCAGCTTTAATAGCCTCATTAACAATGTTAATCTATTGTTGAACATTTGCAGCTCTGTATCAAGGCATTGCTTTAAAGCAACTAGTAGGGCATTCTGGCTCAGTCACAGACGTTTCCAGTATCTGTAAATACAGGACAACTCTGAGCTATAAAATGCAGTTGATGTAATAAAATTGATTAATTACTGAGCTATTCGCAATTTTACAAGAGAACATTGGGAACTTTTATTGGACCCTTACCTGTTTTATTTATGGCCAAAAATACCACATTTGGAAAGTGAACAGTTTATATTTTTATGGCAAAAATAACTACAAAAAAAAGAAAAAAGAAAAAGCTTTTTGCATGTGGCTGAGAAACAAAGCTAGATTATTCTTAGATTTAAATGCAAATGATCACAGTGATTACAGGGAGCACATTACCATAACATGCTACCACAGCTTTGAGCAAATTAGAAACTTTTGGGTGCTACAAGGAGTCATTCAGAGTTGACAAATGAAGTCCAAAAGTTATAGCAATATCCACACTGAGAAAGTTACCCATATTCACAGTGTGTGGTTATCCACATGCTTAAGTTGATTATCTGGGCGCCTCATTAAGGTTATACAAATCACCAGCATGTAGATCACCCTCCAAGGTTGCCAGATATTTGAGCAGACTTGTGTACAAGACGTTTTTTTTTTTTTTTTCATTCAGGCATAGAAAGTGCAGACTGGAGGACTGTAAAAAAACAAATATAAAGAAAACACATTGCAAAGAAGTATAAAGAAAATGTGCCCATGGTTGAACAAGCTCTCGTGTATTACACTTACAGTTCACTTTACGATAATGAATCATTTTAGAAATAATTCTATCCTTAAGATAAGCAATGTCTCTAATTAAGATGCTGTCTTATCTGATGTCCTTATATGATGTGGAAAAGAAATTACAGCATGATACCCTTAATTTATTAATTTTGTCATATTAATATTTTTAATATTGGCTTCAAATGGCATTCCATATACGTTTGTCTATTTTCAGTCCAAAACACGAGTTTCCGCATAACATCTGGTGGTTAGGTCGGACAGTGGTACTGGAATTAATACTGCTCCAAAGTGCACAAGAAAAAAAAATCCAAGGCCAGAAACTGAAACACATCTCTTCCCCATGTGCGTAAGTTCTGAACTGTGCTCAGGAGTTACGCCTAAGGTCTGAATACCAATGTACACAATTTCGACATTAAATCCTACCTGCGTGGGTGATGTACTCTGTGCTCAGGACTCTCAAGAGACCTTCAAAGGCACCTTCACTGAGATGCCATTCTCTACAAAAAGAGCCACATTCCACTGCAGCAGTGGATGTACTGCAGCACTTGATGTACTCAGTGTTATGAAGCTCAGTCAACGGTGGAATCATTTTGGTTGCTTTGGCAACATTGTTTTAAGTTGCCGGGACGAATTTTTCCATTTCATACCGAATCTCTGCTAGCATTATTATTCGATTGTACACTGGATAAAATGTGAACCACCTGCCGCAGGAGCCCTTGGGGAGAGGAGAAAGCAGGTCTCAAAGAGAGTGCAGATTGATGCCCATCCTCTCCTCCTTCTCCTGAGCCTTCCTCTCTAGCACTGTTCCTGCTAATCATCTGGAATCCATACTAATAAATACCTTATGTTTTCCACTGCCTTCTGCAGGGCATGGAGTTCACTGCGTTTGTGGCCTAGTACCATCACAATGATACCCTTAATCAGACAGAAGAAAAATCTGTAGATATCACTTTGCAGAAGACACTTTTTCACTCGTAATGAAAATGCTGATTCTCTTCACCTGAGTGGACTTTACAGAACAACAGATGACCAGTGGAAAATATTGTTCTGTCCAGATGACCACTATGTCACATCCAGATCCATCACTTGCTCTTGATGCTTCAGGGTAAACTCGAATCTGTGAATGACTAATATTGGCATTGGATCTGAAAATCTCTGGAAGCAATTTGTTTTAATTGTACATGAGCTTACACTACTGCCAACAGATTCCAGGCCGTTCTTTTTTTGTGTGTGTGTGTGCAGTTTCAACGGTTTGTAGCTTCAGAATGAACTGTGATCATTTTAGAATGCAAGAAATGTTACATTTATTGTGGGTTGCATTTTGATTATTTCATTTTCAAGCAAAGAAAGCATTCATGGATCTTTATAACTGTAGAATTCTAAAGCAGTAAGAATTTTTAAGTTAAAAACATAAAAAGAGTCACGAAAGCAAAGGGGTAATTACTTTTACTACACTTTCACTTTGCAGATGTAAACTTCTTCAAGACTAGATAAAGGGAAAAGGTACTCTTTTATCTGAGGCTCTTTTACTGCAAACAAATGTAATAAAATAGAGCAGCAAGTAGTGATCATAGGGGTCCAAGCACTACTACACAAGCAGAATCATCCACTGGGGGTGCTAACCATATCATAAAAATTAAAAACAAGTGTATCTCTTACAGACTTTGGAATAGAGACAGACGTTTGGAATTTATGTATTTCAAGAGTAATCATTGTTGTTGGGGATTGTTTGGCTACTATAGTGCACAATCCATTAAAAAATGAACTGATACTGATGTAATTTAAAATATATGTACACAGATTGAGCATAATATTTACAGAGTGAGACTTAGTAACCTTTATGACAAACGGATGTCATAATGGTTACTAAAATTTTAGTAGAAGATGATAGTTATGTTTTTAAAATCAATTTGTTATTAGGGGGGCACGGTGGCTTAGTGGTTAGCATATTTGCCTTGCACCTCCAGGGTTCAGGGATTTCCTCTGGCTACTTCGGGTTCCTCCCCCAGTCCAAAGACATGCTATGTGGGTCGATTGGCATTTCCAAATTGTCCATGGTGTAAGTGTGTGTGAGACTGTGCCCCGTCCAGAGTGTACCCTGCCTGGGATAGGCTCCCAGTCCCCTGAGATAGGCTCCCAGTCCCCTGGGATAGGCTCCAGGCTCCCCACAACCCTGTATAGGATAAGCGGTATAGAAAATGGATGGATGGAATTTGTCATTCGAAAACATACAGGCTCCCTGATTTAAGATTTCCATTCCCTTTGATGCCGAGATTCAGAGGAGCAAAATTGGTCATACTCTCTCTTTCCTGTCAATCACAGCGACTATAGCCAATTGTGGGCATCTGTGAGCTGATGTATGCGCAAGAGGGCAGATAGCACTTTCCTCAAAACATGTTACGCTACCCTCTTACTCAGCATGAGCATCAGGTCGAAGATGCAGTTGGATGGCTTCACGTGTCTAGGAAGAAGCACGTATTTGCCTTCACCCTCTCTACTTGGTAGCTGTCTTATGATAGGGGAGAGCCACACACTGATGAACACAACATACACAAGTTGAACTCCATTAGACAAACAATTTCCTAAAAATGTTATTTAAACAACATGCACTTAAAAGCGTACTTAAAATGCTCAGCTGACTGCAAACCAGGAGTTTCAAGAGAATGAAGCTCTGCATTCACAAAATGGAGCTCCTTTAGTCAATATTAGTCATTTTCATCAGGATGTGAATAAATGTTACATGGGCCATTCTACAGATGACTGTGATGTCAATATAAATGTTCATTTAAAGAGAAGTTGCACACAAATTTTTTACACTCATGTCATTTTACACACGTCTATGAGGTAACCATTACCGAATACTAGAAGCAAACGTAATGAATATAGCAGCAAGTAGCGATCACAGGGGTCAAAGCACTAGCAATTCCCAAAAAAGTTATTTCATCAAAGTGACACACTAGAGTAGAGTGTTCGACAAATGCTTTACTGACTGCTGATCTGTGATGGCTCTGTGGTTAGGGGTGTGGCCTCTTGGGTTTGATTCCCTGTTGAGTCCTTGGACCCTTATCAGCTCAGCTCAATTGTAAGTTGCTTTGAATCAAAGTGTCTGCCAAATGAATAAATGTAAGCTGCAAATAAGTTTCAGGAAAACCAATATCTAGATTCATAAAATATAGATGTCAATATTGGCTGTGTCAGGATGTAAATAAACAACAAAACATTTATTGACCTTATAGCCAAATGGTTTGTCCTGACAACATTCAACATATGACAATTGACAAATGTGTGTCCGCTAACTGGAATATTCTGTGTGTTGTTGCTAAATTTGATGATGCTAGACCCTATGGTCTCTGCTGTGACTATGTTTTAGCAGTGAACCGGAGTAATAAGACGAATCCTGATGACAGGCTTCCAGCAGTAAATGTAATAAAACGAACCCTTCTGTTCTCATAGAAATAAAAGCGTTTAATCAAGTTGCAATGTGAATCCTTAAGCTGATTCTGAATCCGAGTAAACGCCATACATGCATCTATTCCTCTTTAATAATCATCTCTATTCCTGGGGCGAAGCTTTCCAAAAACAACTGCCAAGGTAAGCTATGGTGTTATTGCCAGCTGTTGGGGAAAAGCAGAGATGCTTGGCGAGACTACACAGACCACGTCGTCAGGTTTTTTTTTTTGGTTTTTTTTGTAAAAGTAATTGGATATTGTGCTTCACAAATTTACAAGAGATGAATAGACTATCCCTGAAACTTTTCCACAAGTCTCTAGACTCCTCAAATCACTGATCTGAACAGTAACTGTACTGTTTCTTGTGTGCTGATCATAGATTCTTCAGCATTGTTTCTTTTCTCTTTTAAATGGTATTGTGTTTTTTTTTTCTCTCTGTGGCTCAAACTCACACACTGCCTGACTGCTTAGTGTATTGGGTCCAAGATCTTGGAGCACTTTTGAAGATATGTGATAACTGACATCTCAAATTAACTGGTTTATTGATCTCAGATGTAAGTCAGGTCAAACCTTGTCACTTTAAATAGCTTTGGTCACAGCCACATGCACATGTGCTTGGCTGCGGCATATCCAATGTAGATATGAATTCAGTACTTTTATTTCTCAGTAATAATCAAAATAGTAATGTATTGCTGTGGTTCTTTTCATTTTGTATGGTGCTGGCTCAATTGTGGTTGTTTTTTTTCTTGTAGCAGATCCCCCACTACACTGTTATCTTCCTCCTCTTCTACTTCTTCCACACTTGTTTTACCAAAAATATCCTACCAACCTTATCTATCACTGAAACTGGAACATATAATACAAGCTGCACTTTTATGGTCACGAATAATTACCCAATCCTTGGAACCCTAAAATAGAAATGACCTAATGCTCTCCCTCGAAAGCTATCATTGTGGCAAACTATGTCACAGATCTTAGAGAATCCACTTTATCCACTGTATAAAAAGCTTCCATTAACCTATAAGGATTATGTGTGTTTGTGTGTGTGTGTGTGTGTACTGCAAATATGTTATGTGTGTGTATTGTAATTATGTCTTCCTATCTCCTGAGAAGCTTCACCACATGAACAAGTTCATACAAAGATTTAATAGTCCAAAGCTACATGATGCTTTACCCTAGAACATGTAATTATATGCTAGTAATAACAGTATATGTTTCTGGGAGCAGGAAACTGAATGAAATGGTCTAGAAACATTTTTACACCTCATTTTAATAACACAATCCATATAAATATACATAAATATACAATTTGGAAACACTCCCAAGTCCCCTTGTCATCACAAATAGCATAATATCATCAGTCAACTTAGCTATCTGGATAATTAGCTCAGAGTAAACTAGCTAGCAGGTTAGAAATGAATTGGATTTTGTCATTTTTATTCATTTAGCAGTAATTAAATCTGTCAAAATTTAGCATAACACCCAAGGTTTTGTTCATCCTAAATCAGCTACTTTATGTTAGCTTGCCCTCTAACTAACTTCTACCCCACTAGCTTGCGTCATGAAAATTAGCTTGCATTTGTCGCACGTAGGCAAATGCATCAATCTCAGTTTGCATTGTCATATTCACAGGAATTCATTTTTACCCACAGTTAACCTGTAGACATATAGCTACAGCATCATATGAACCAAGAGTATTTTTATTCATCACTTATTTTAAACGAATTAGCTTGCTATGTTTATTTGCAATGAGAACTTAGCCTTAGCTTAATTAGCCTAACTTCTTCTACACTAGCTGCAAGAGGCAGTTGAATTCAATTCAATTTTACATGTACAGCACTTTTAATAATAGGTATTTGTCAAATTACACAAACGAAAAGATGACAAGAATGTAAGTTAGGTGTTTTTGGTGCAAATGAAAGGGTAACAACTTTTCCGTTTAGCATGATTGGTATTTGGAGGAAACATGGCATGAACCCAGTTGAGCATTACAGATTTAAAACACAAATGTCGTCTATCTGCCTTTCCATTTCCCTTTCCATTGATCTTATTATGCCATTGATGAGACTTCATGCTTATTAGTCTTCAATCTAATATTACAACCAGCTGTCACCGCTGTGAAGTGTTGAACATTGTGAAATAATACTTTTGCACAAATGAATAATTAAAATGTATCTTTAACCAAACCTAAAACGTCATTTTTTCCCCCTTTTCGAGGTGAATTTGTAAGTCAGGTCTGTTTGAACATTAACAGATGTGGTTATTTCAATATTTTGACTCAGTTAGCTGCTGATTACAGTACTTTGCAGTTTGCTGTAGACGTCACTGAGTAATGCATCGTTTTTCCAGACTGCTCAGCTGAAATGGTGCTGAACGTATCCAAGTGGCTTGCTTATGTGTAGCCGGTAATGGTGTAAAACAGAAACAATCCACGGCAAGGCAGTGACATCACATGACCGCAGCTACCTGAACGTATCACGGCCACTGAGGATGCTCAAGTGGAAGTGAGCAGAGCGTTCAAATGTGCCTGTGTGAGATCAGAGTGAGATCCATGTGAATGCTCCTTTGTCTCCATGACACACTGAACCATCTGTGCCAGTACAGGCCACCCTGGTTCACCAGAGAGGGCACACTATGGGTTTGTGTCCCCCAACCCACTCCCTGAGCTTTTCCTCTCCTTTTATCTATGCTCCACAGAAGCTTTAGTCCCCAAACTGCACAGCTCTCACTTTCTAGTGGACGGCCAAAACAGTGGCACTAAGCCACGAAGCCTGAGCTGCTCTCGTGCATGTTGAGGAGCTCTGAGGAGAGCTGGTGCATTTCTGTACTAGTCAAGGCCTGAGCTTAGCAACAGCTTTGTCCCCTGCAAAAAAAAAATTATACCAGTTAGGTAACTTTTTGAATGAATTAAACATGCAGAACAGAAGGTGCTGGAAATGTCCTTGCATTATATACGGATGCTGAATTACATAACACCAAACAAAAGAGCTCTTTAATGAACTTGAAGACCGGCCAGGGTGACACAATAAAGCTCACAAACTCACAAGTCTTATCCGGTGGACTGTGGGGAATGGATCGGTGGTAAAGATTAGGTACGACATCACTTTAATAACAGGAAGATGAATAAAATTGACAAGAATTACAGTATAGCAAATAAGTTGTTTTTTTTGTTTGTTTGTTTGGGTTTTTTTTTTTAATGAATCATGTGGTAGTTTAATTAGTCAAAGAACATTATGTGCTGTTGCCATTGCTTTAGTTAGCATATTGAAGTATTAAAGCAGTGTTTTGGAAAGTTAATAATGATAGCAGAAGGCGAAGAACATTATAAAGGTCTTGGTTTATGGACAGAATAAACAATGACTCATTTTAGATGTTGAGAGTCCATTATGTGTTCAACCAGAATCTACTACTAAAAGTAGTAATTATTGTATTAACATTGTTTGTGGTGTTTTAATGCTGAAGGTCATGGTTTGTTCATGTAAACTAAAGCCATAATTAGTTGTAGTGAAGGGAATGAAAATCACCCATTACTTATTTTATCTTTGAAGGTCTGGACAAATATGTATAGTATGCCCTTATTTCTCAGTTAGCCATTAAAAAGTAAGGCATTCAGTCTGTAGAGGTTTTCGCAGAGTTTCTTTGGGATTGTTTTGCCCAAAAATGCTTGATTTTCCCTCAGCTTATTATTTTTTTTTTTTTTTAATTTGCGATGCAACTTGTAGAGTTTTTACTTAAATTGACAGAATTACAATTGCCCAAATTTGTTTTGCACGGTCCTTCACAGTGATGTTTGTTTGCAAATGCAACCTTTTAGCTGTACTCATTTTCGAAGCACATGAATCGAAGAGGGCTTTGGCTGAATGCTCATTGTGATGACGTCACATGACGCGTCTTGGCCCGAATCTGCGTACAATCTGTGGCCTTTTTGAAACATTGCAAGCTCCTCGGAGTTTGCTTGATTTTGCGTTCATTTCCGGTATCGATGAACCGTTCAGTGAACCTTTGCATCAGTTCTACAAGTCTCTGGAACTGTACTGGAGAAAGAGATGAACACCATTTGTTCACTGTTCTTCCAAAGAATAAAATATTCCCTGCCAAACACATCGCCCCACAATCTCCCATAGGTGTTTGATTGTGTTCAGATTTGGTGAGTCGGAAAGTCATAGCATATAATTTACATAATTTTTATCCTCATCAAACCACTCATGAGCATGTGAATATGGGCTGGATCATACTGGAAGAGACCACACCCACCAGGATAGAAATGTTTTATCATAGAATAAAGGTGATCGGTCAGAATAACTTTATTTTGATTTGCAGTTGGCCCTAAACCATGCCAAAATCATCTGAGCAAAATAAATAAATGCTCCCTCCTGGCTTAATAGAGTCACTGTTTTCTTTCTTTAATTTGTTACCTGTCCGTACATAAAGGCTCCACATCACGTACACATGTGCACTGGTCAGATTCATTAGTTTTGACATTATCTAGTATTTGAGTGAGCAGTGTTACAAAAATGTTTTGCCACTTTATTCTTTTAACATGCTTAAAATCTCATAACAAAAGTTACAATCTAAGAAATAAGTGGTGTTCCTGAAGGATTCTTTGTATAGTCCTAAAAGGAACCCTCTCTGATAAGGAAACCCTCTGATCTATGTTTCTACATGGAACCTTTAAGGGTTCCCAAAGACGCACAAAGAAAAGAGCTATTGAAAATGCTAAATGGAATGTTTTACAGCATTGTAAAGTGTTTCCAAAGTATTATTAAGTCATAAAACAAAACAGCCAATAAGGTTTCTGTATGCAAATTCAGGTCTTGAAACAGTAATTTCCCAAGACAAGTAGGCCGGGCATTTTCTATTTGCATATTCATAGCCTCTAGTGTAAAATTGCTTTTGTGCCAACTGTTGTCTGATGACACTTTTTTGATGTGATTCAATACGGAAACATTTTTCTTGTGTTCAAAACAGTTTTAGGGTAACTAGAACAGTTCTTGATCTTCTTTAATTCTCTAACTATTCAGAATATTCAAACCACACAAAGTGTAAACTTTTAGGAATGGTCTGTGCTATAGTTTTTAGAGAGAATTAAATAAAGCGTGTCCTTCTTAACCAATCTACACATATCTGACTCTCAGGAAAAACTCCAAGCAGGAAGAATAGTTGTGAAACAATTACTGTGTGTGGAGGCCACAGGCAGATGTTGACAGCTGCTTCCGATAAGACTACATTCATAGCATATCAACACGTGTACAAATTTCAGCTAATAAATAATGAAAATAGCCCTAGCAGCTTTTAACAAGATGATCTCAATGGCAAATGATTAAACACGCATTCTGTTATTTTGTTCAGACACACACTATATATATAAATGGTAAATGGCGCACTTATATAGCGCTTTTATCCAAATAGCTTTACACTGTGTCTTAGTCACACACACACACACTCACACACCAATGGTAGCAGAGCTGCCATGCAAGGTGCTAACTTGCCATCGGGAGTAAGTTGGGGTTCAGTGTCTTGCCCAAGGACACTTCGGTATGTTCAGTCATGCGGGCCGGGAATCGAACCTCCAACCCTACGATTAGTGGACAACCCGCTCTACCACCTGAGCCACAGCCGCCCCATATATATACATATACACACATATATATACATATACACACACATACATATACATATATATATATATATATATATATATATATATGTGTGTGTGTGTGTGTGTCTGTGTGTGTGTGTGTATATGTATATATATGTGTGTATATGCGCACAATTTTGAGTTTTGAGTTTTGAGGGGTTTTTTTTCTTGTAGTAACCTAAAACTAAGTCATCCCCATAATTCATCATTGATTTCTGTGCTAACATTTTCATCTTTCTGTTCTACATCATACTTATTGGCCTTAAATGGGTCCAACCAGAAATAGCACAGATTTTAGAAGAGAAGGAGCTTTTATTGACACAGAAATCTTTCGACTGAAGAAATTGATCACTAAAGTAAGCAAAGAAACTTCTGATGATGACCAGTAGAGTGTTTGGTGTGTTTTATATTAGAATGGGTTTTATCATCTGCTTGTTTTATCTACACTTTGTTCTTATGACTGGGATTCATATTGCAAGTTTAAACGTTAACGGGGCAAGAGAACACGAAAAGCGTGTAAAGTTGTTTGAGTTATTAAAGCAAAAGTGTATTGATGTAGCTATGTTGCAAGAAACACAATAATGACAACAATGCTACTAACTGGATGAAGGAGTGGGGTGGGCTGGCAATTTTAAGTCACAATACATCAATTAGTGGTGTGGTTGCCGTACTGTTTGCTCACAATTTTATTCACAGTTCTTATACAGTAGATGAGGTTTTAAATGGGAGGCTTTTAAAAGTAAGAGCTTTTTATGAGAATGAGAGTTTTATTTTTATTTGTGTGTATGCTCCCACCAGTGCAATGGAGAGAATTTCTTAAATAAACTAGACAATGTCATTGCTGACTGCAACACTGCCGATATTTAAATTTTGGGTGGGGATTTTAACTGCACAACAGATAACTTGGACAGGAACCATGCAGAACCTCATGTGGCCTCGCGTAAGCGCCTGTGGGAGATGATGGAGGCTCACGAACTAAATGACATATGGAGAACTTTAAATAAAAAACAGAGAGAGTACACATGGGCCCACTCTATAGATAACGCACTCTCCCTGGCAAGACTGGATCGCTTTTATGGTTTTAAACATCAGCTGACACT
>JANDJT010000148.1:5234870-5263238 GCA_024331685.1 Stegophilus panzeri
CGCGGTTCACAGGTGCCATATTTATATCACGCGACGTGCTTAATTGCCACGTCACCTGATCATGGCAGGCCTATAAAAAGGCATGATTTTACACACGTTTCAGATCACGTGCGAGAGGCGCGTGCATAGTGGTATGCTAAACGCAACGTCGAAGTTCCCTTTGAAAGGGAACCTAAAACTGTTGAAATAATGTATAGTTTTTCTGCTTGGAGATGTTTACTTAACCTTTACGGAAGGAGTCTCCAGTGTCAGCACTTTGTAACAGTCAGTAGGTTTTCCATCGTTGTGTAGATAATTGTTTAGGTATGACTGTTGTGCTCACCACAATTCCATAATTTATTGTGACATTGTTTACGTTCATGATGTCAGAAGAAAGGAAAACAATGAAACGTTATGTACAGGTCATATGTCAGGCACCCAGTGTACATGTTCAGCATGCCGTTTCAGATGTGATTCAGTGAGTGAGTCTGTAATTTACTCATTGGGTAAATGAAAATGGATGAGTGAGTGGGTACGCCAGTTTCCTCCCCCAGTCCAATTATATTAATTGTAGGCTGATTGACGTTTCAAATTTGTCTGTAGCGTGTGAATGGGTGTGTAAGAGTGTGTGCGAATGTGCCCTGCAACAGGCTGGAAAATGGATAGATGGATGGATTGCATATCTGTGAGTGACAAAAGTATGTGAACCTCTAGGATTAGCAGTTAATTTGAATGTGAAATTAGAGTCAGGTGTTTTCCATTGATGGGATGACAATCAGATGTGAGCGAGCGCCCTGTTTTATTTAAAGAACGGGGATCTCTCAAAGTCTGATCTTCACTACACATGTTTGTGGAAGTGTATTATGGCATGAACAAAGGGGGGAAAAAAAGAGTTGCTGTTGTCCATCAGGGTGGTAAAGGTTACAAAACCAACTTTAAAGAGACCAACAAAGAACACTCCAAGAGCAGGACGTGTAATAGTCCATGAGGTCACAAAGGAACCCAGGGTAATTTCTAAGCAACTAAAGGTCTCTCTCAGATTGGCTAATGTTAATGTTCATGAGTCCACCAGCAGAACACTGAACAACAGTGGCGTGCATGGCAGGGTTGCAAGGAGAAAACTGCTCACCAAAATGAACATTGTCATGACATGTGTCCATGAACTGGATCTCAAGAGAAAGTGGGTCATGCAGTAAGACAACGACCCTAAGCGCACAAGTTGTTCTACCAAGAATGGTTAAAGAAGAACAAAGTGAATGTTTTGGAATGGCCAAGTCTAACCTAGAAATATTGTGGAAGGACCTGAAGCAAGCAGTGTGTGAGGTGAGTGAGTGAGTGACTCATTGAGTAAATGAGAGTAAATGAGTGGGTGAGTGAGTGACTCAGTGAGTGAATGGGTGAGTGAGTGAGTGACTCATTGAGTAAATGAGAGTAAATGAGTGGGTGAGTGAGTGACTCATTGAGTGAATGGGTGAGTGAGTGAGTGACTCATTGAGTAAATGGGTGAGTGAGTGAGTGACTCATTGAGTAAATGGGTGAGTGAGTGACTCAGTGAGTAAATGAGAGTAAATGGGTGAGTGAGTGAGTGACTCAGTGAGTAAATGGGTGAGTGAGTGAGTGACTCAGTGAGTAAATGGGTGAGTGAGTCAGTGACTCAGTGAGTAAATGGGTGAGTGAGTCAGTGACTCAGTGAGTAAATGGGTGAGTGAGTGAGTGACTCAGTGAGTAAATGGGTGAGTGAGTGACTCAGTGAGTAAATGAGAGTAAATGGGTGAGTGAGTGAGTGAACAAGTCACTGATTCAGTGAGTGAGTCAGTGACTAAATGAGAGTGAATGAGTAAGTGGATGAGTGAGGAGTGAAGTAAAAGTCAGTGTATCATTAAGAGAGAGAGTCATTTAGTCAGATACACATACAGGTCCATGTGGTGATTCACATCTATATGTGTGTTGCAGTAATTCTTGCACTTTTCAGCAACAAGGGGCATTTCAGTTAATTGTTAGAAACCAAATATTTTTCTCATCCACTGTCTTAAAGAATATTTGAAGGAAAAAAAAATCAACTGAAGAATAGTACCTTTCCTTTTACCTGGAAAATCCCCTCTCCCATCCTAATTCACTCCAATCCTCATGTCCATAATCTCTCTGCCTGAGAATCTAAGAACGTCCTAATTACAGCCATTTAAAAACGACGCAGTGACATCTTTTGATGTAATATTACCGTCTGTCCTGATTAGCTGTGCACTTGTCAACCTCGTTGTCCTCACACACATTTCAACTGTACAGACATACATAGCGCTAATGATCTCACAGTTCTCTTCTTTAAGCCTTGTTAAATTAAGTTAAGCTTTATTAAATTAGGTAAATAGTGAGTTCTCTGTGGACGTGTGGACATCACTTTCTGGGACGGGGTTAGTCAGAACAAAACATCTTTCTTTCTTTTCTTTTTTTTAAAGAGAGGGCTCTTTTAGGATTGGGGTGTCAAACTCCTAAGAGAGCCTACAGAGATTTGTGTGTTTCTTTCTTTTCACACAGCAAAGGCATTTCATGAAGGCCTTGATGATTTAGGTAGCTTTCACACTTGCCTTTTTTTTTTTTTTTTTCTTTTGCTCAGACAAAAGTGTTGTTCAGAGTGCTTTTGTGCTCATATGAAAAAAGTGGCTCATGCAACACATAGGGTGCGTCTCAATCAGCTCCCTAGCTGGTGAATCAGTATATGGTGTACATGAGTTGGGGCACAAGTAAGGACCCTGGCTCAACACACATTGGGACACTGTTGACTCAATTTCCGGTGACATGACTACGTACTCGCACTGTAAAACGTCACCACTGGCATTTACCAACAACAGGCAGGGTCGGTATCTTTCTGACGTTGTATGTCATAGAAATGCATGTGATTAAGCTAACAAATTTATGTCATGGTACCTCAAGCAGGATCGTAGACTAGCTAGTGGATGGATTTTTTAAATCATTAAACACTTAAAGGTCAACAGACTCGAATAAACCGTACATAGAACGTCAAATACTCATACTAACGTTAGTAATCATTTGAGAGTTACAACAACGATAATAAGCTGCTTACATTTGTAGACAAAGTTGGCTGAGAGTTCGTCTGCCTTTTATTTTTTCGAGATGAGAGGCTTTAGAAAATATGACATCACTTTCAGTAAGGGAACATTATGAGCACTGATGCTCCCTGGTTTTTGTGGTGCATTGTGGGATTTTTTAGGGAGGGAACGATGCAGTGCACTGGAAGGATTTTGCGATTGAGACTCCATGATCAATGTCCTGACTACTGAACTAGGAAGTTGATTGAGACGCACTCAAACAACCAATCCTAGCTAATATCAGCTAACTAATTAACTCAGCTATCTAGATTAGATGTAATATCAGTAATAGAGATTTTTTTTTCAAATCTCTGGGGATAAGGAGGTTGTTTACCTTCACTTTTCTATGGCACAAAATGGGGCATCACATTATTTAAAAAAAATAAAAAAGTCCTTTTTACTTATATTCCAACATTGTAAGATTGTTAATAAAATATTTTTGTCATAAATCTCCTCATATTTGCTCCGCAAACAAGACAAACTTTTCACTGGCACGTTGTCCTCCATGTTTATTTTTCTTGCTTGGCCCCCAACTTGCAACCTGATTGGACGGAAGCAAAACTCAGGAAGCAGAGCAATTTTATACTGCGGCCACTTCCTATAGGATTACATGCAAAAGATTCAGTGGCTGTTCAAAGTAAAATGGGCAGTGCCGTGGCACAGCAGGTAGCATTGTTGCTTCAAAGCTCCAGGGTCCATGGTTTGATCCCTATGTCCTCCAGTTTCCTTCCACCTCCCAAAAAACATACCAGTAGGTGATTAAATGTTAACTGTTCTGTACCTCCGTCCGTTTTTCCATACTGTTTATTCTCACAGGGCAGCCTGGAGCCTATCCCAGGGAACTCGGGGCACAAGGCGGGGGACATCCTGGATGGGAAACCAAGCCATCACAGGGCACAATCGCACACCCATGCACATACTTTGGACAATTTGGAAATGCCAGTGTCTTTGAACTTGGGGAGGAAACCAGAGTACTTGAAGGAAACCCCTGAAGCATGGGTGGAGGCAGGATCCGAACCCCCCAACCTCAGATGTGTGAGGCAAACATGCTAACCAATAAGCCACTCTGCCCCCCTGCCCTGTACCTGTGAATGTGCGTATGGTGAAAAGGACTGGTGTCCCATCCAGGGTGTTTATGCAGATGCCCCAGAGTTGCCCACAGAAATTTGCATGGTTCTAGAAAACTTACAGCGTATGTGCTTATGCATCTAAAGTAAAAGTAAATGATTGCAGTATTATCAAAGTAAGAATTTTGGTAAATGTACTCTAATTTAATGGTAGAGAAGTAGCAGATAAGAACTAGTTAGAAGTCATCATGCTCTAGAATTGGCAAATACCTCAACTTCATAAACTGCTATAGGGTTGAAGGCGGTTCCTTATTGAGAATGTTTATTATCCGATGCTGCGCTCTAGTGTTTATTTTATGTAATGATGCTTTCACTGTGCTAGGTGGTGCTGTTTTAGGAATCTGACTGCTATATTTCTGCCCTTCCAAACTAAGGGTGTAAGGTGCAGACCCCTAAACATTAACCAAAAGCTATTTATCAGCTGTGCTTCCACATCGATTACAGGACATATTATTTACAGGTCTGTCAAATAAAGCCCAAAAGTTTGATGATAATAAAATTGTAGGTAACTCTTTAAAAATCTGCCATGGTGTCTGCAAATTTATAGGAAGTTCTGGTAAATTTACAACCGAATCCTGGATTTGGAATAATCATAACATACAATCCAGGGGAAAACCCTTTGTCTTTAAGCCATGGTCTGATCAAGGTGTATTTGTTCTGGATGATATATTTAACAATCAGGGCCTAAGGTTGTTTCAGGATCTGAAAGAGCGTTATAGTCTTCCAGGATATTCCTGCTTTTTGTAGTTCTATTCCTATACTTCTATTTAAGGCTGAGAAGTGCAGTGCGTGCATATGGTGTACCGTGGAACTGTAACTTGGACTCTCATCCTTTGATGGACTGTGTCAAGTTCTCGCAGACACGAGGAGCGATGTCCTTCATCTACACCACACTCCTCAATCATGACACTGGCACACTCCCCATTACCACGATATGGGAAAATGAATTGTCTCCTTATAAACCAAACAGGGACTGGATATGGGAAAGTATTCCTATGATGTCTAAAAACCCTGCCCACCAAGTCATACACTACAAACTTATTCATAAGGCTTACGCTACTCTTTGTGTTGCGCAGAATGAAACATTTGCCTACTCTTTTTTGTTCACTTTGTAATGTGAATATTGTGGGGACGTATACGCACATGTTCTACGACTGCCGACTCATTAGCAAATTTTGGGGTGAGGTTTTCTTAATTCTGTCAGAGTTATGTCAGAGTTCTTGTTAGACATCCCAGTCTTTGTTTGTTAAATGATGATGCTGACCTTAATTTGAATTCTAATCAACGTATGATATTTCACACTGCACTAACCGCTGCCAAGAAGGTAACATTTAAAATTTGGCATGAACCTACATTTCCGGCAGATAAATTGTGGCTCTTAGAACTCGAAACCATTGCACTGCTAGAACGCTCAACAGAGAGAATTAACAAAGCTAAACCAAGAAGAATTAAGGCATGGTCACATTTTATTGCTCTCGAATATAATCTCTCAATAGGGCAGCTGAGAATATTTAAGGTCACCCTCAAGAGGCAGTAGTTGGCATCTTAGGTGTGTGCTAACAGCTTGTGACCCCCTCCTCCCACCCCTACCATTTGTTTATTTGTTTGTTTTCTCCTCTTTTTTGTAATCATGCAAACCCGGGTTTGTACATAGTTCTGTTGTGTCATGTACAATGACCATGTTCTGCAATAATAATAATAAAAAAAAACAATCACACAATTAAAAAAAGCTATTTATTAGTAAAATATATCAACAGGTCTAAGCATTTGTTCATAACATGTGACACAGCTTGTGGCATAAATCCATTCATACATTCCTCTTCACTAATCACTTTAACCTGGTCAGGGTCCTGCTCTCAGGATCACACCAGGGTCTTATGACATGGCAGCGTAGTAGTTGGACAAAGTTTAAAATGATTACGTGATCAAATAAAAAGAGATTAATAACAAGACAACACAGCCATCACAAGTGAGTGAATGACTCAGTGATTGTTTCCCCACCAACGTTAGCATGAACAGAGATCTTTCCATTAAGGAGATGATTATTTGGCTGATGTGAGACTGTTGCGGATGCTTATCATCAAAGTGAGGACTCATTTCCTATTGCAAACTGCTTAAAATTTGTTTCTCCATACAGTGGAATGTAAATTAAATCTTTAAAGGTATTTAAATTCATTTTCAATGAGAGCTTATAGATGGCCGCAATGTTACACTGGCGAATTTTATTTAAAAACGCTTTCCCTCCAGGATGTTTCATTTTAGCAAGAAAACTGGTTTGTTGTCAAAAGTGGAATGCTACCCACTGTTGCTCCACCCATTGATAAATGTTACTATGGCAACCAGTAGTCGGAACGCCTACTGGCGACTTCGTGGTACAGCGACTGGCGACTTGCAGCGATAAAACCGGTGCATGTGTGAACGTACCTTGAACATGGTTTTCTCTATTTTCACTACAATACTAGAACCTTCCATTTGATTGTGATATATGCAAAAGAAAAAGGTATTACAGCAAAGTATTTAGTTTTCAGCTGGATTTTCCCAAACTGTATGGCTGAAACATTGTAAAATGTACAACACAGAATCAGAGAGGAGACCTGATTTAATAAAAACACATTTTATGACATTAATTTTATAAACAGCTTTAGAGGATTTGTTGAAAACTGCTCAATCACCCGATGCCATTGTACAGTCAACACCAGGTTTTGTTTTTTTTTTTTTTTTATTGCAGTTTTTATGCAAAGAAATAACAACAGTGTGTAGATACAGCTTTCAATTATACACATGCAATACATATAATCCCAAGCAATTGTGTATATGTATGTGTGTGTGTGTATATATATATTATATATATACATACATACATACATACATATACATCAATTTCAATATACTATATTGAAAAAAGGTAAATAAATAAATTAAGATAAAAATATAACATTTATTACCCACGGCACATGAAAGATCTGATCATAGCATAGTAGAAAAGAAATATTTTTTTGTTATCGAGTAACCTCAAGCTCTTAATATAATACTCCATTTCATGTAAAACTTCCACAAACCTAGGTGATTTGTGAAGAAACCTTTGCTTGTGAAGATCAAATTTTACACACACAAGAATAAAGAACTTCATCGTAGCTTCTAGCGCCTTGATTTTATGGTCAAAATAGCAAATAACCTCCTTGATGCTCAAATCACAACTTAAATTAACTTTAGAAAAATTACTCAATTCTCTCCAAAAAAACAAAAACAAAAAACAAAACAAATGAAGACACTTTCCACGAAAAGAACAAATGACTCGGGTTCCCACTCTCACCGTTAGAGCAGGTACAGGTATCAGTCAAAGACCAGTTGCACAACCTACACGTGCGGACTACACGCATCGGTGACGTCACTCTGCGGACAACCAATCACATCGCCCACAAACATGAACCGGAAGTGGTGTCAACGTGTGCGTCGTTATTTTCCCTGCTGCAAGTGTTTTTGTCCTAAAAAAACAGAGCTAACCTGTTAACATAACACGGGATTTTCCCCTTCTTCGGTTAACAAAATGAAACACAACTCTAATGTTCCTGCATTTCTCACCAAGCTGTGGACTTTGGTGGAAGATTCTGACACTAATGAATTCATTTGCTGGAGTCAGGTTAGATCAAAAAAGTGCTTTGAGGAGAGCAACTTAACCGTTAGCTGTAGCATTGTTAGCTACTATCTAAGCAATACGACATATTTATCTACTAACATCAGTTATTTAATCCTTTAGATGCTACGTAGATATGTTTCTGTTAGCTCGTTTAGCTAGTAACGGGTGTTTAAGCATGTCATGTTTGTTTGTATTGCGGTTGCTAACACAGGCCAGCTAGCTAACGGTACACGCGCACAGTACAGTGTCCTCTTATTATTATTATTATTATTATTATTATTATTATTATTATTATTATTGAATTTATTTTGCTGTCTCGTGGCTAACCAAGTCATAGTTTTTGCATTGCAAGAAACATTAATTACCTAGCTAAGAAACTAGTTATGCACTAACTATAATTTGCAGATTCATTGAGAAATTTGCATTTCAGGGCGTTACATGATATTAAGAATTGAATAAAATAGAAAATATTATAAATAGGAAAGTTTGGGATTGAGACAAGCTCGCTCAGACGGTTAAATACTGCATATTTGAACGCACCTGGAAGTAAAATCGATCCTAAATATTAATAATGGCTTACTCATGGATAATTACCATTATCCTACTATAATAACCAAGAGCAATGTGATATTTAATACTGGGATTTCTACATTTCTGTCATATGTAACTCAGTAACAACTTTCTGCTCATTCTTATCATTTATAAATGATTAACATGACCTTATTTACTCTTACTGCTTGTTCACTTTGTTGACTTTGTACCCTATGTAGTGGTTTGTTTATTTATTTGTTTATTTATTTTTTAATTGTCGTGAAACATTAAGATCGTTGTTCTTGGTCTTTTGCATGGAGGCCAGTTCTGATTAGAGGTCGAGCGATCGTGGATTTTACCGATTTTACCGTCGGGCTGTACCTGCCGATAACCGGTTACAGAATGAAAACGTGACACTGAAAGAGAAATATTGCTGAACTTTATTACAAAAACAAACAGCACTGACTGTACCGTGAAAATGTCCTGTGCCTTTTTAAATTAAATAAATATTAACTATGAATAGGTATTAAAGTAAATAAATGATATACATACAAAGTGAAGCAAAAAGTAACACGCCAAATAACAAATAAAAATAAAGACATCCAAAGTCAATAATAAAAAAATTTTAAAAAAAGAAGGAGAAAAAAAAAACACTTCAAATAACACAACAAAATTTGTCAGTGATAGTTTTCTCTCTAGAGGACACTTTATTTAAAACTGCCTCTAGATGCCACTGTCGTACTGTATAATGACAGCGGACCCTTAACTCGATTTGTGTTTACTTCGAGTATGACTTTAGCAGGATTAAGGTTTACATGGTAGGTTTACATGGTAGTTTCTTAATCAGAGTATCGTCTTAATCGGGTTAATATCCGAATAATGTTGTCCATGTAAATGTACTGAGTGTGTGAATGCTGCTACAACACTCGAGTCCACCAAAAATCCACCAATAGGAGGACGGCATAGGATGACACAAAAACTCATTGGACAACTACAAATACTATAGCGGCAATAACGAAACAAACAAACATGTTAACGGACAGAATAGTATCATCAAGCTCACTTTGAAGAATGTTTTTCTTTATGAGAATCTGTTTTCTGCACATTAGCAAAAGTAGTAATCTTTAATCTCAGGTCTAAAGATAGAAGGTTCGTTGTAAAAACTTGCATATCGTACAGTGCGTTGAGTAATGATCTTAAAAGGCACTGTAATCGCACAGTGTTAAACAGGCTTAAAGAACGAATCTCAGAGCGTAGTGGTGGCTTCATTCTTTATTTTATTAAGAATGAGGGAAAAGCCTGCATCGGGATGTATTTACGTTACTGATGAAATTTGTAGGAATTGTATAACACGAGTGTGGACCGGGCTGTGTAGATTCGAATCGCTTCTAACAGACACCATCTTCCTTTCTTACAGGAGGGTAACAGTTTCCTTGTTCTGGATGAGCAACGGTTCGCGAAAGAAATCCTGCCAAAGTTTTTTAAGCACAACAACATGGCCAGTTTTGTCCGACAGCTGAACATGTGTAAGGGAATTCTCTTTGTGTGCATTGTAATTACATGATCCATTTGTGTTGTCTGTAATTCAGGCAAAATAAAACAAATCGAGTTTGATTTCTTTTCACAGATGGCTTTCGCAAGGTGATGCACATCGACACCGGCATAGTGAAGCAAGAGCGGGACGGACCGGTTGAATTCCAGCATCCTTACTTTCGGAACGGCCGAGACGATTTACTGGAGAATATAAAAAGAAAGGTTGGTTTGGGATGTTAGAGCTGAGCTGGAATTCATGGAGGTTATAAGCGCGTTAATATTAAGTTACAGACTGTGTCCGAGGACAGTTGATATCGATTCAGCAAATCTAACGTATGAAAATGGATTATATTAGGTTCTTGATTATTAATCAGGTTAGTTATAGTTGACTTACATGCACTGACACTGGAGACTCCTTCCATAAATGACCTAAATATTATTCACTGCCATAGCCTCTCATTCCCCCCTGTGTAGTCTTATTGATGTTTTTAAAATGTTAGGAAATATGAATGTCCTTGTCCTTTTTCATTGATGCAAAGAATGAATTTATGTACTCAAGACTCAGTTGAATGCATCTCAGAGAGTGGTTCATTCTTATTCTCCTGAGTTTTAAGGTGAAGACAGAGCAAACTGCATATTACGTAGGTTTCACAGACTGCGCACGTAATCTATGTCCAAACGTTCCATCCGTGTCTTAGGTCTCCAGTACCAGACCAGAAGACAGCAAACTGAGGCAAGAGGATCTGTCCAAGATTCTGTCTAGTGTTCAAACCGTGCACGACAAACAGGAAAACATGGACGCCAGGCTCGCCACTTTAAAACGGTAAATAAAGGTTGTTGTAATATTGAATCTCTACGTGCATTTCCAAGTATTATTGCGCATGCGTACCACGACGTGGTAATACTAATAATAACGAGCGTCTCTCTCGTTCCGTTTTCCGTCGTCGTTTTCGTTCAGCGAGAACGAGGCTCTGTGGAGGGAGATGTCCGATCTCAGGCAGAAGCATGCGCAACAGCAACACGCTATAAAAGAGGTACGTCAAATACAATCAAAATCGTTGGGAATTTGTACAAAATGCATGATTCGACAAAGTGCATGATGTTTCTGTTCTTCGTTCTTTTCTTTCATGTTAGCTTGTGCAGTTCATCATCACACTGGTCCAGAATAACCGTGTGCTGAACTTAAAACGCAAGAGGTAGCTTTCGTTTTTATATCTTTTTATATTTTATATGCTTTAGTTCCTTTTAATAGCTGAATTCTGCCTGTTGTTAAGAAAGTTCTGCCTTTCACATGATTTCTGTTTATTTATTTTAGTTTACTGTGTCTAGACTCCTGGTTTATTTCTCTTTTTTTTTTTTTTTTTTTTCCCCCTCAATGTCACAACCAGACCTTTGCTATTGAGCAGCAATGGAAAGAAGTCAAAATTCATTTCCCAGATCTACAAGGAACCAGTGGACCACAGCAACGTATGTATTTGTCCATGCTATATTCACTTTATGCGGTTGAAGTGGCACGAGCCTTGATAATGATTTTAACTGTGTAAAACGCTGGGTCACGGGAACTGGAGACTCTTCCAGGAAAGAATTGTCTCTGCAAATGCAAAATAACAATTAACCATAATATAAGGCTCTAAATAGAACCCTATTGTACTCTTTCAGATTTCAGACTTGTGTCTGGATATGGTTTAGGTCACGAGAATCATCGTTATTTTCACATTGATTGGAAATTGATTCATGTATATGGGTGCATCTAAAAAAAAAAAAAAAAAAAAAATTGAATATCGTGGAAAAGTCAATTTTATTCCCGTAATTTAATTCAAAAAGTGGACCTTTCATATATTCTAGATTCATTACACATAAAGTGAAATATTTCAAACCTTTTTTTTTGTTTTAATCTCGATGATTATGGCTTATGGCTCATGGAAATCAAAAATCCAGTATCTCAAAATATTCGAATAAAGAATTTATAATACAGAAATGTCAACCTGAGAAGAGCTCTAATCAGATAATTAACTCAAAACACCTGCAAAGGTTTCCTGAGGCTTTAATCTCTCCGTCTGGTTCAGTACACAACCACAATCACGGGGCGATGAAAGTAAATGCTGCATTTCATTTGGAAATCAAGGTCCCAGAGTATGGAGGAAGAGTGGAGAGGAACAGAATCCGAGTTGCTTGAAGTCCAGTGTGAAGTTTCCAGTCAGTGATGATTTGAGGAACCATGTTATCCGCTGGTGTTGGTCCACTGTGTTCTCAAGTCGAGAATCGATGCAGCGTCTACCAGGAGATTTTAAAGAACTTCATGCCTCCATCTGCTGACGAGCTTTATGGAGATGCTGATTTCCTTTTCCAGCAGGACTCAGCACCTGCCCACAGTGCCAAAACTACTAGTAACTGGTTTACTGACCATGGTATTACTGTGCTTGATTGGCCAGCCGACTCGCTTGACCTGAACCCCATAGACAATCTATCAGAGACACCAGACCCAACAATACAGACGAGCTGAAGACCGCTATCAAAGCAACCTGGGCTTCCAGAACACCTCAGCAGTGCCACAGGCTGATCGCCTCCATGCCACGCCACACTGATGCGGCGATTGAGTAATTCATACAGAAGGATTAAAGCCCTGACCGAGTATCGAGTGCATAAATTAACATACTTTTCAGAAGGTCGACATTTCTGTATTTTAAATTCTTTATTCTAATATTTTCAGATACTGGATTTTTTATTTCCACGAGCTGTAAGCTGCAATCAAGATTAAAACAAAAAAAAAAGGCTTGAAATTTTTCACTTTATGTGTAATGAATTTATGAAAGTTACACTTTTTTAATTAAATTACGGGAAAAAAATGAACTTTTCCACGATATTCCAAATTTTTTTTTTTTTTTTTTTTAGATGTGCCTGTATATTAATTTGCCTACATAATATAGCTAAATTTGAAATGCTGGTTGTCGAATCATCCTGTTAATCTCTGCCTCTCTATCTCTCTGTATCAGTCTGCAGTTAGTGGTCTGAAGAACAACACTGACGTTGCCGATGATGTCATCATCTGTGATATCACGAACGAAGACGCAGAAGTCACAGTGGACACAACGAGAGTGGTAGATGAGGGGTAAGCTCTGTGTGTTTTGAGGTGTCCCCCCCCCCCCAATCAAAGTGCAGTTATTTATCTTATTACACTTACTGCATTTGGCAGACACCTTTATCTAGACAGAGAAGTCTAGATTACAGAAGTCATCTCCTTTCAAAAACATATCCTCAGGGTCTAGCTAAATCCCTGTTAGAGGGTACTTAGTACAAAAGCATAAGTCAAGGGTTTTTATATCTCAAGTAAATAAACGCGTCTCTACCCTTCATTTACAGTAGCAAGCTACGTGCTGTGGATTTCACTCTAGGTGATGTCATAGATGTGTTGCTTCATTTAAAATGGGAGGGTAGAAATAAAGCTACTGCTCCCTGTCATACCCAAATAAAATATAAAAAAAATTTCAATAAAAATTTTAGTTGTCAGTTGTTGGACTTGCAGCTCTGTGTTGCAAAAACACACGAGTGTCTTTTTATTTATTTATTTATTTATTTCCATAGGGATGTTGAAATAATTGAGGTAGACACTGACAGCAGCGAGACCACGGAAAAGGAGAGCACAAATGGACAGATACCAACAGACACTACTTTTCAAGTCGAAGGCGAAACCTCCAGAAGCTCCGTCAACACCCAACCAACCTGCAGCGCCTTGCAGTTAAACCATTGTTCAGTTCTGAGTCAGGAGGACCCTGTGAAGATGATGGACTCCATCCTCAATGAGAGCGGCACCATTTCTCAGAACATTAACCTTTTGGGCAAGTAAGTCAGAAACGGACTGCATCCATTCGCTGTAGCTTTATAGACCTTCTCCGGTGCCGGAGCCAGGGCTTGTTCAGAAAACTAGTAAACCTGTTTAATGGTATAGTTCTCAACCCTGTAGTAGTAGGATTGGACTCTCAATCAAAAACACATCCTCATGCTAGCTCACTATGTCAGCGACTAAGAATACCATTAACCCTCCTGTTATGTTAATATATCCATTATGTTATGGGTCAAAATGACAGTTTAAATACATACAAAAACAGCAAAGAACAGCTCAGAAAGAGAAAAAGAGAGATTAACCAGTATTTCAGACATCTCAAATGTGGAAATGGGTCAAATTGACCCTTAACAGAATAGGAGGGTTAAACAGTCTGGGATTAACGTGATCATTAAGCTAAAAATTAAATGTACACACCCTGTTGAGTGTCTGAATTAAGTATTTATTAAGCTAATTTTGTAAAAAGCAGTCATTTTATATTATTGGTATTAATTAAGGAAAATGAAAGAAATAAAGAAAGCAAGCCAATGTGGACTCGGAAATTAAAACAAATTAAACAAACCATTCAATTCTAAGAAAAGAAATACAGCAGTATAAACGGAGGACGGGCCGGGCTGTCTGTGCGTAGCTATAAGCTGATGGAAGAGTCGGCGCTCGCTTATTATAATAAATATTCTATATTACTGAAAAAAAAAATTTGGCATAGAAGTGTCAAAATATCTTCCACTTCTGCCTTTACCATGATTGTTCGTTTTGTGCTGTCAGCTGTCTGGGCACTTTTATGGAGTTTTATGGGCATCACTACATGCAAATAATCTGTGTCTGGAACACGCTTTGCACTTCACAGGTGATCAGTATACACGTGGGAATACGAAGGACATCGGCATTCCCGAAACTTTTGGAAATGCCACTGAAAATATTTGTTCGGTTTGGCTTACGCAAACATTTACACGCAACTTTACTAAAAGATTGATACATGAAGCTCAAAATGAGTAGAGACAGGCCACTATGTAAAATATGAAACGGGGCATTCACATGATGCCTATATAACATAAGGTCGGTCCTTCAGTAGAAAAAGAGCCAGTCGACTTGCTGGTGAAAACATTAGCGGAAAACACCTGACTTAGTAGGTTCTTTTCTCTCCCACTTCAAACAGAAAAGAGTGAAGGTGTGAATCCAAATGCTACTGTAAGTTGCCCTAGGTGTGGCATTGTTTATCAACCAGTATGATCTCTTGAACAGAGTTGAGCTGATGGACTACTTGGACAGTATTGACTGCAGCTTGGAAGACTTTCAGGCCATGCTGTATGGAAAACAGTTCTCCACTGACTCCAGCGTTCTAGAGGTTTGTGTGTGTGATGGTGAACATGAGCTGATATCTGCCCAGTCATCTCTTATATTTCGCTTCTATTAGAAGCACCTCTCTGTTCATTTTCATTTTCCTTAGCGTCACAGTTTCATATTGTGTACAGATCTCATGATCGCGTCGCCTGCACTGATACAGCGAGTCCTGTCCATTAGGCTTTTCATATAACCAAAGTCCAGCATGGAAAAGAAAACTTTAATTTAAGTGATGAATGGCAAGGCACTGTCTGCTTCTGATGTTATGATTTAACCGATTCATCCTTGTTATCTTCGCCACAGGAAACCGGCTCAAATTCAAAAGGTGGAGATGTTTCTGCTGAGACTGAGAAAGACAATGGAGGTAATTGTTAACATATTCCTCATCAGGTGCCTGTTAGGTTCTCTGAGCTGTGAAAGGCTAAAGACTTATCTTTCATATTATTTCTCAAATCAGCTCGTCAGTTAAGAACCGCGTCATGCATTTAAACTGGAAAGGTCAGTTCAGTGGACGTAGGCTTTCAGGACCTGCATTTGTATTTACATGTATTCATTCGACACTTTTTCTTGTAAGTGACATACAAATGAGAGATAATACAGTGCAAGTGTAGAGTTAACCCTCCTGTTATGTTGGGGGGGGGTTACATCCATTATGTTATGGGTCAAAATTTAAATTCAATTCAACTTTATTTGTGTAGCGCTTTTTACAACGGACATTGTCTCAAAGCAGCTTTACAGAAATATATAAACACAGGATACAGATTTTAAATGTGTGGATTAATCCCAATTGAGCAAGACGGTGGTGAGGAAAAACTCCCTAAGATGATATGAGGAAGAACCCTCATATTACCAGCTGAAGAAATATTTGCACAGAATTTCATTAGCCTAAATGAGGAAAAGTCAAAAAATTTCACGAGAAAAAGAGAGATTAAGCGGTATTTCCGACATGTCAAATGTGGAAATGGGTCAGTTTGACCCATAACATAATAGGAGGGTTAAACAGTCTGGGATTAACGTGATCATTAAGCTAAAATTACATTTACACACCCTGTGTTGAGTGAAGTTAGTTTTTATTTGTGCATTGGACCTACAATATTATTCTTTTAAAACATTTACTAAAACCACCTCCTACTTGTACTCGAGTAGTTATTTGGATGATTTTACTTCATTTAGCTCTAGTCTGATGTAACATTGTTTTGTTAATTAGAAGGTAGAGCCAGCTTTCTACCACAGTTAGGCAAATAAGAACCAATCAGCTACTAATTTTCTGAAACGCCAGCCAAATTCCTGCAGAAACGTTTAATTTGCTTTGGCTTGAGCAAGCATTTACACACTATTAATAAACTCCTGATAAATGAGGCCCACTGTCGGAAACCAGAGAAACGGCGCCATTTGAGGCGAGAGCGTGAGGATTTAGTTTGAATGTTTTACTGGTTGCTCGAAGCCTAATAGGTCCAAGGTTAAACTAAAGATGCAAACGTCAGACACTAAACACATCTTGGCTAACTGATTAGATTTTAAAGAAAGTATGTACATTTTAATTTTGACCAAAGTGTTCTTTAGGCAATCCTGGAATTTTAACTCAACCTTCTGATGATCAGCACAGAGCCTTTAAACGTAATTGTTCCTGTTTCAGATAAGCAGTTGATTCAGTACACCAGTTGTCCCCTGCTGGCCTTCCTGGATGGTTGCAGTCCTCTCCCGTCGGTTTCAGAACCACAGCCTGAAGATCTAAACCAGGCTTCAGGGAAAGAGAACACAGAAGATCCCATGGACTTTCTGCAATCATCCCTGCAGAATGTAGAGACTCCACGCAGCTCAATGATCCGTCTCGAGCCCCTGACTGAGGCAGAAGCCAGTGAAGCCACACTCTTCTATCTGTGTGAACTGGACTCAGACGTGCCTCCCGCTGACCCGCCACAACTCGATATCTAATGTTGGAAATAAGCGAAATGGACCAGACCGGGGTTTTGTTTGTTTTTCTTGTACATATTCGTCAAAATGATCTATTTATTTGATGCAATTTTTGGTACATTTCTTGTTGCATTGAGTTGACATTCCACTCTGTCACGTCTGCTTTTTGATCTTGTTCACTGTTGTCCTGGATAAACGAGGGTTACATCAGCAAATTTGTTACATGAGCTTGTAGATTTTTTTTATTTTGTTTCCTTTTTTTTTTTTATATTGAATCCTGTGCCTGTGAGATTGGTTTGGGTTAGTCATGTGACATGGTATAGAAGTGCCTGCGCTCAGATCTCTGTACATAACAGTACTCTTATTAGTTCAATAGTGTTCTGAAAGTACAGTGATTTGCCTTTCTGTTTATGCTTTGTTAATATCCCAAGCT
This sequence comes from Stegophilus panzeri, assembly GCA_024331685.1. Lineage (NCBI taxonomy): Eukaryota > Metazoa > Chordata > Actinopteri > Siluriformes > Trichomycteridae > Stegophilus > Stegophilus panzeri. The sequence goes on from JANDJT010000148.1 coordinate 5,252,311, forward strand.
TGATCATGGTATTAAAGAAGTTGCAAGGAATTCAAGCCTGTCCTCATTGCTGTTTATGTGCAAAACCCAAAATCTGAAAACCTAAAAGCTTAAAATGACTTTCATTAGTGTCAGTCTGTATGATTTGGTGGCTGTATTATTTGAAAGCTACCTGATTGTAGTAATCATCACTCGGCCCGGTCCCGCCCTCTTCCGCGGACACTCTTCACCAATCCCACTTGCTCCTACAGACACTCTTGAATATCCTGTCCGTTCCAACAGACGCTCTTGACCAATCTTGACCTTTCCTGCAGACACTCTTGATCATCGCTCCTGCAGAATATTTGAGCAATCTAACCCCGTCCCCTGGTTATTGTTTACACCTACTCGCAGTATTTTCAGACAAATTTAAGATTATTTTGTTTACCAAAATATAAACAAACTGGTCCCTTAGTCTTCTCTGAGCCGAGCTAGTATTATTTACTGAAAGAGGAAGTAAAAGACACAGTGTGTGGGGCCTTCATCCCACATTTTTCTGCTTCCGTGTCCAAGTGGAAACATCATCGAAACAGTTACAAAAAAAAAAAAAACCCAAAAGACTACAATAATCACAGGGCAGTGATGGGGGTTTTAAACCTTTAATGATTAAGACAAGAGATTACAATGCACATGTCAAAAGGACAAAAAAAAATAAAAAATACACTAAGGCATCAACACCAATAATGTTACGTAACAGCAGCTACTAGACTATTACCTCCAGCAGGCTGGTAACACACATCTACATGGTATAGAAGCAAAGTATACGTATGAAATTCTAACATATATCATCTTAAAATGAGTTTGTAAAGCAATGAATCAGTGCAAAAACATTTCCACTACGATAAAACTTCAAAACTCAACTAACCTGTGCAAGTTGCAAAAAGGATTAGCACTGTGGCATTTTACAGTCCTAACTAAAAGCCTGGAAATTCATTAACATGCACCAAACTGCTAACACTGATCTCTCACAAGCGACGTAAATCATGTCCTAAGTGTCGTGTTTACAGGAATGAAAAAAAAACACAGCAAATCTAAACTTCTACTTAGCAACGATACTTGCTAGATCTGCAATACTGCACTCTTACGCCCGTTCTACAGGAAATATTAATAAAACGACGTGTGACGTTCCTATAGATCCATGAATAAACTTAAAGCAAATGTTTCAACAGTCCTGTTAAAGTCCAAGCTACTTAAATCATAATGTCTTCCCAAGAATCTCTCCTGATCGATCTTTCTGGACGCGTACGTAAATAATACCGCGCTTAAAAACTCAATTCTGGCTAATTGTTTTGACCGCTTATAACGACGTACAGCACAAATAAATATCACTACTTTACTTTACATGCAAGAGTTAAACCAAAAACTGAGGATTAACCACACAGGAATGCACCAGCTTCAGCTATTTACAATTATGAACCAACTTGCCCTTCGTTTACAGGCGGATATTCACAATGATGAAGGGTTAAAGTTTGCTTAAAGCTTGTTTTCTTCTGCCTCGTCAGTCGAAGTCGCGGTTGGTGAGGACGAGCGGAGCCACCAGGGTCCACACGTACAGCGAGATACAGATCCAAGTGGACGAGATCTTCACCCACACCGATGGCCACTTGCTAGTCATTGCCTCGTAGTTGGAGTCAGGGCTGGAAAGATTGACAGAATGCGGATGGAATTTGAACCCAGGACGTTTAGGAGTTATTTTGTTGCCAATGGCGAACGGAAATACACAAACAGAGCCAGTGAAAAAGGGGCTGCATTACAGATCTTACAAAAGGTTATTTATTCATCTATTTCCACCACGCTTTAAACCCTGTTTCAGATTTCCAGGATATAATACTATATAATCCGTAACATTTTTAAAATGTCATGTTAGAGAGGAACTGCATAATTCCTGGTCCTGAAGACGTTCCCATGGTGGAAAACCTAAAGTTAGGGCTTTACACCCGAGACGCCTTCCATAGGAATATGTTAAACGTCTCCTCATAGAAAACTTCACCATATTAAGAATTACACACTTTTTACATCAATCAAACGTATACTCAATGCCTTGGTTATATAGTCCAGAATAAAGCATAATGCTTAAGATATTAAACAGGAAAGGATGGTGAAAATCTGGATTGCAGGACTTGTTTATAATGTTTAGGTTCTAGCGCTGGCATACCTGTACCAGTTGGTCAAAGTCATCATGATGTAAAGAGAGGCCAGGAACAGCATGAAGTGGAAGAAAGAGTAGCTGTACGTGACGCCATCCTTCTCGTTGTCGATGGCCCGGTTTGAATCGTCTCCCTCATCAAAATTCTCCGGCGCTGGACCGTCCTCGATCAGAGCAGACTCGTCGCTAGTCAGCGTCAACTTGTTGACCTGAGTGTTGCTGGAATTGCGGATGCTGAAAAGAAAAAAAAAAAAAACATCATAAGCGCTGATAAACAAAACGGTCATTCGCGTTTTGGCAAAAGTGACTGCGGCATTTGATGCTAGAAACAAACAGTGACTTACCTGGAATACAAAACACACATCAGGAACAGGATCAATCCCACAATGCCCTGGGCATCCCACCACTGAACCACGTGACCTTGTTCAGCTGGGGTGGTGCTGTTCAGGCCAATAATGCCCAGAAGACTCGGGTTGCATTTGCGATCTAAAAAAAAAAGAAGCCATATTTATCCAATACGTATCCAAAAAAAAAAAACAAGCAGTGAATGGCTTTGTATTAAACTAGCTCAGGAACATTACCAGGCTCATTGGTCATTGCAGACCAGGTCAGATACATAGTGTACAGGGTGACGACAGAGGACTGCAGGAGACCAGATCTGGGCTGGGACTCCTAAATGAAAAAAGAAAAAGACAGAAATAGATTTTTTTTTTTGTGGGGTTTCCCCCCCCCCAATTCAATTCAAATGCAACGAAAAGATTAACAATCCTCCTTCCTCATCCTCACAACTGACCCCACGCTATCTACTGAAACTAAGGGTGCATCCCAGAACTCTAATTAATGCCTCCTCCTAATGTCCTTCAGCCTGTGACCCGGAAATCAATAATCAAATCCGACATCTTTAAAGACGTACCGATTGCACTAAAGGAGATCGAGGAGCAGATAAGAAAGCTTCGAGATCACCTAAATGCTTCCTACATTTTTTTTTTTTTTTTTTTTACAGTTTTTATTTATTTCTTTTATCGTGTGAATGTAAACCTCTCCTGAAAATGTCTATACCAATAAATAATGCATTTAGATGCAATAATACATGCATGTCGAACATGTGCAGTAATGTTTTCATTGATGTTTATAATCACGGCATGTTGTATATGTGTACGTACGCTCGCTTCATCCTGTCTGTAAAGCGTTCGCCCTGTGAAGTCTCTTTAGGGCGACTCTTCACTGACTGAGGACATCTCATTTATCAACCAGCCTTCATTTATATAGCACTTTTCATACGAACAGAACGTAACACAAACTGTTTTACATATCAAAATACCAATACGCCACCCCGCCATCAACACACAAAAGCATTCAACAATACTATAAATAAAATGTTATAAATAAAAGAGACTCGAAAAAGACTAACACTCAATTAAAAGCCAAACTAAAAAGGAAGGTATTCAGCATTGATTGTTTTCCTCTCTAGTTTCGCATCCTCAGAGGGAGGAGCTACACGGCAAGGAAGTGAAACAAGGAAACACGATTAAAGACATGACATGTATTTCAAGGGAAAGTGGTAGGGCTCATCAACTATGAACAGATATTATAAACATATTATAAAGGCTTGTTTAATGTAAATAGCACCATTAAACTAATAATAAACCATTCTCGATTAACAGTGTTGCGCTCACACCTTGCAAACAGGCAGCCAATGAAACTACTGCACCAACTAAATACAAAGCAATGACTTCATATGCTTGTTTAATCGAGAGTCCATTACCTGAATTTTGGGCAAGATGGACATGACGGAGGCTCCCACACACAGCAGCATGTTGACGCTGATGAAGGCCTTGTTCTCGGTGCAGCCGTCAGTGTGGGTATAGTACACATAGAACATCACCAGAGACACGAAGGACAGGGCGTAGTTCACGGCTGTGGCAGTAAGAAGAGCTGCAGAGCACAGGTAACAGAAACGGAAAAATACTATGAGCACATTAACTACCATTAGTTACCACAACTCTCTGCAATACCTTTAATGTTGTACAAAACAATACATTTCTTTTCACATGAAAACTCTTGGGTTTATAAGTTATAAACTTGTGTTTGATTTAGTATTTATTTCATTTATCCGAGACCAGCACTTTTCTTTTCCTCATTCACCACCCTGCTATTCTGAGACACTGTGAAAGAGGAAGTTCAACGAATCACATTATTCAACTCCAGGGAGCGGATTGCTTTCACGTAAAGCTCAACATCAGCTCGCTGTTTTCAAATGAGACGGAAATGAGTTTCCTGCACTGCTTTTCGTACTTGTCCAAACATAGAAAATTCCCAGGACAGAGGCCCACGAGTCAAAAAGAACACCCAATAATTATATTATTTAAAATAAAAAATCTTAATACAGCTACACTATCAGTCAAAAGTTTAGACATACTTATTCTTTATTATTATTTTTTCCCCCACATTTTAGAAGAATAATAAAGTCATCAAAACTCTGGAGTAACACAAATGGAACTATGGGAATTATTTTGTGATAAAAAAACCAAATAAATCTAAATAATTTAATATTTTATCATCTTCAAAGTAGACACCCTTTTCACCTAGAATTTCCAGAAATGTATTCTTGGCGTTTTCTTGAGGAATTTCCCCGAGATGTTTTTTAAACAGTATTAAAGGAGTTCACGCCGACGCTGGACTCTTATCGACTGGTTTTCGGAAAATTTCCCTCCGAGTCGTCCGTTTAAAAACATAAATAAAGTGTTAGTTTTCCAATGAAAGAAATGAATACGTCGGCACGATTATATTTTAGTCTACGACACCGATTTCAAACGTTTAATCACACACCTTCAGATCAAAAGGTTTTTAACATCATGAGAAACATTTCGGTCGAGTGTCCACAAATTTTTGACCGGTAGCGTACGTGTGTACACGGCTTGTTTCTCGTGCTTACCTGCATACCAGCAGCGAGAGTTTCCCTCCTCCATCTTCTCCACCCAGGACTCGTTCCAGGAGTGAGCAAAGTCGATCAGAAGCACCAGCTGAATCAGAATGAAACAGAAAGCGCCAGCCATGCCAATGTAGAACCACACTAAAAGACGAGCACAAGAAACGATGTTAAGTTTCCTGGTACGCTGGAGAAAATGGAGCTTAGGCTCTTCATGCAGTCGGTGCAATGGTTATGTAATTATGAGCATCATGACTGAAATCCTCATTACCGGTTGTAAAAGGACCCTCGGGAATGAAGAATGCTCCAACACTAATAGCAGTGGCAGCAGCAAACTTGAAGAACCAAAACCTGCAGGGAATTGGAAAGAAAATGATCAGATAGGCTTTGACTTACAAATTATATATCCAGTCTAATCTACAATCAGCTCCATAAATATCTGGTTATTATTTGCTAAGTAGTTCACATACCCGTTATGCAGAGAAGCTCGTGGATCTTGGCTGCTCTTAACCTTGATCATAAGGAGCGAGAACAGGAGGAAGAACATGGCCATGCCAAAGCACACACGGTACACTGCCTTGTAGCCCACCAGCACGTCGCAGTTCACGTGACCCTTAACGCCTGGGATCGAGGTTCCCATTCCACCATCACAAAAGCCTGGAATCTGCAGTCCAACGCAACACATTCGCAATATCGGACATTTACTAATGAGTTCTTGTTCTCAGCGGACAATACAGTTGGATCAGATGCAAATGATTTTTAAAAACTTTATAGACATATATAAAAAAATAACCTTCTTGAGCTGTCCCTCCATGCCAGGCATCAGCAAGATGCAGGCGATGCCAACTCCCAGAAGCAGGAAGAAGGAGTAGATGAGCCGCGTGACTGTGGAGTTGTTTCCACTGGGGCAACATCTGCACAGAAGGCAAGGAGCGCTGCCACAAAGGCAGGGGATCTAAAAAGACAGAAAAGGGTTGTATTTCAGAGTTTAATCTAACTGCCATACTTTGTTAAATGGATGATTTTTTTTTTTTGCATGTCAGTTTTGATAAATGGTCCGAGGCACAAGATGAATTTGACAAACCGGAGATGACGACGTTAAATATTGAGAAACGTAAGCAAAAACCATCACAAGGAATTAACACCAGTTTAATCAGAGCAGGCATCTAAAGATCCGTATACAAAATAACACAAAAATTAACGGTTATTTTTTATAAATTCAGTCAAATTTTGCACTGAAAAACATAAAAGACAAATTTAACTTATCAATGATGGAAAGCGACCATGGTATAAGCGGGATAATCCACAGCTAGGTGTGCGTTACACCATTTTAATGCCCTCCGCTTCACGTCAGATGGTTCTTTGACTCTATGTCGTGCATTAAAATCGTGTAACATAAACCTGGCTGTGGATTATCCCTTACACATGCCAAATCAAATCTGATATCCATCCAGAGCTTTAAGCCTGGTATACTGCTAGTACTCCTCAGATTAATGCATCACTGTTCACGACGCACGGTGAGTATCGGGTCGTCTAACAAAGTAGTCTGTAAATAAAGCCGTGGTTTCCGTGATGTCTACAAAAATGCATTCTTTAACAAGGTGAAAAAATAAAATGATTAAAAAAAAAAAAAGTTAATAAATTTATCGTGATACTGAGATCATATCACATTGTCCAACCACAAACAACCCTTACTTAAACAAGCAAGCGTTTCCCTCAGTCTGGTGACTAATCTAGATTAACATTTAATCCTTACTAAAATAACCAAACTGTTGTAATAATATTCAATTTAGAAAAGCTTATTACGTGTGCAGCTAACGACATGACGTCATGGCCCAAATAGCGGAAATGTCGCCTAAAATTAAATCGACACAAATATTTGCTAAAGTGAAACTAAAAACAAGTTAATCTTATTTTCTTTACTTGTGAACGAGTGCACACGTGTTTGTGGCTATTTCGGTCTTGTTAACACCTGACACATGATATTTGTTTTGATTGCTGTGGCGCAACACAAGCACAAAAAAAAAAACCCACGCTAAGCTAGGCTATGCTAGGCTAAGAATGGCGTAATCACAATAACAATACAAGTTAGCTCGTGTTTGCCGTGCTTCCCATGCCTAATCACATGAGTAAATATGAATATGAAGATAATATCCGATACCGTTAACATATTATCTTGCCATCTGAGTTAAATAGTGACAGTTAAAAGGTTAATAACATTAACTAGCTAGTGAACAACGCTGAGAATGTCTCCAGGCCAGAGGAACCACCCAGTAAACATGTAAAGCCGACAGAAAACGAGCTTGTAAGCCGACTATTTAATGTATTGTACCGTACAGATGTACAAAATGAAAAGAACACAAGTATTTAAAAATCATTTTACAACTCGTAATCGTTTAAATATGTAAACAGGTCGTTTAAATGCAAGTCACGATGAAACGAGTCACCATTTCATACTGCTGCTGCTATTATTATTATTATTATTATTATTATTATTTTATTTCATATAATGTCAATAATGACAAATTTTCCTGTGATAAGAATGAGTTAATGTTGTACATCTCTATATTCTGTTATTAATCCCGGTTAAAATGTGAAAACATACCCAACTCGCCATAGAACAAAGCCCAAGAACAGACCCCATCTTTACACTGCAGAGTCTGAAGGCAAAACACTGAAGATGGCTGCGGTGTGTTTACAGAAAAGAAACGGCGCAATATCAGCATTTCAGTGTAAAAGTCGAAGGGTTGACGTATGCTGTGTGTATGTTAATGGGGTACAACAAGTGGGACATTAAAAAAAAATACTTTTGGTCCGGCCAAGGCAAAAATAAATCAATAAATCAATAAAATCCCTACTTCTTTCATTGGTGCTAGACAGGGGAAGTTGGGCTAACGGGGCTAGCCCCTCAGTCTCTCAAAGATAAAGAAAAAAAAAAACTAACATAAAATATCGTTTTTGGCATCCACACCAGTTTATCTGCTGCTAACAAATGTCTTGAAGTGGATTATTTTGGACTTTTCTGAAACCAACCGGAAGTGCAACAGCACCGCCGATGCACTTAAAGAAAAGTAGAACTTGACCCCAACAACGTCGACACTGATGCCTCCATCGCCAACAAGTCTAGTCCTACTAGTTACTAATGTGTATGCTTGAATTACTCTTAAAATATACTTCAACAGGAAGGAAGCTATTGAAGAAAACCAGTTTCAATTTGACCTTGCTGTGACCTTGTCCCTATTTGGGTCATTTCCCAAATCTAATACCTCCATGCTGGAAAAAAAAAAGAACCCCAATAGAAACCGTCACAGAAATTCTAATGGTTTCCACTACGAATACTATTACAAGTCATTAACTAACCTTTTAAAAGCATTAACATTGCCATTATCTTTTCTGGATGATCAAAATGCTGCAGATTCACCAGAAGTAAGATGCTTGAGGAATCAGGAGACCAAGACCAAGCGACAGGGTAGAGTCAAAGAGACTTTTTTTGTTGTTGTTTGTTTTTTTTGTTTTTTTTACATTCCAGAGAGAATGATTACTCAAATTCAGTTTGCAGTTACCATGGTAACACATGCTTTAAACCTAATCTGGAAAATAGCAGATTTAGCAGAGTTAAGCCCAGCTGCATCTAAACCATTTAAAGAGCTGGGAGTCTTAGTATATGTTTAATTACTGTCATAAATGTCCTGCCATTTTATTGAACGCTGTACAGATATACATGTTAACCGAGTTACACTTTAAAAAGGTATCAAATACTAATACAGTATTCACAATACTATCTAAATACAGCATAGTGCACTATTTGTATTTACTTTTTATTTACAGTTTTTATTTTTACTTTTTTAAGTTGCATTCAAATTGATAAATTCTAAATGAGTATATACAAATGTAGACCTAGCCTATGTATAGGTAAAGTTAGTATATCAGGCCAATTTTGACTAAACATCCAGTAAATATGACCTCTATTCTTTTAATGTCCATACACTGTATATTAGAATACTGTCTAATCTAAATAATGTCACCTATTCAATCTTTCTGTTGCTCTGCCCCTATTGGCAGGAAGATTAAGTGAATTTGTTAGTAATTGTGATGTTAAAGGTGCTGGGAATTTTAGGGTTTGGGAAGTTAGTGAGTAGTGGGTCTTTGTGGGACAGGAAGTGGGGGTCTCCTTGCTTTTTGACAAACAACCAAAGGAATCTTGGTCATTTGTAAAGTTTCAAACAGGGAGGAGTGATGGTCACGAGGCCAAGAATGAACTGGGTCTGTGGGCTTTATGTTGGGTGGTAGCCACTTCCTGCAAGATTCAAAAAGCTGCTGCATAAACAAAACAGCCAGACTACACTTTGTTACCAGAGTTCTCTGAAGTGTGAGGCCAATTCTCTGCGTCAAGAAGGACTACAAGAAGGAATGCACTGTGCATGGCCAGTTGATTTCCTCTGACAGAAGAGTAATTGACAAAAGTGGTCAACTTTGTTGGGCCACTTATGGGCCATCAGTCCATTCAAACCGGTTGATATACATGTATAGATCATCCTAGTGGTCATTTGGCCCATGTTTCCAGAATGGGAATCACACTCGTTGATGCTTCACTTGTGCCCTGGCAAGGTCTTCTAATGGATTCTAGATCTAGGCTTTTAATTTTAGGACATTAAGTGCAAAAGTAAGGTTTCCATGACGATTGGCTGAATGATTGTTTGCTTTCGGCACCACAGTAGTTTGGCCCTTGGGACAAATTGTGCAAAAAGCAGTGTGTTTATTGTAAAATCTTTAGCTAACAACAAAAACAACAAAGCAAAATGTAATTTGTGAGTACTTTAGAATTTTGTCAAACTCAAAATGCTTACAGCTCTCAGATTTTCCAACTTCTCACACATCACTCTCTCCATCGTCTTAAGCTGAAGCCCTCAGTGTCTGACACACAAACAGGATTTAATGGAAAAATGTTTATCCCTACTAGCCAGGTGCTCATCATCACCCATTAAGCTTCCTGCTTCCCCAGTTTTCTCTGCCATTTTCAGTGCTCATGCTTTACCCTTCTCCTTGCCATGGTTTCACTGTGTGTAATAGACAAAAAACAAGTCTAATGATACTTTGAGACCAACTAAAAGCTTATGTCAGAGGAAAAATAATGGCTCTAAAGCATACCTGTGAAGACAAAAAAAAACAACCATGTCCCAGAGATAAAATAGAGCTCCAACATGTTCAGAACATGTGCTGGAGTTCTCTTATGCAATTGGAAAAGGAACATAATAGAGTCTTATGCACAGATTGTTTAGAATTCTCTGAAGCAGTTATTCATCTCGTGAACTAAGGCAAGATACTGTATTTAAAAGATAGTTTTTTATTTGCCATTTGTGAGCTTTATCTCCCAGTTTATAATATAGCTGTCTCAGTACTGTAGGTCTGTTTTCAACTTCTGATGTGTTTGATATGAGTGTTATGCACTGTAAAACCAGATAAGTTCATTCAACTAAAAAAATTTGAGGAAATTAATTACCTCAAAATTTTTAAGTTGATGAATCAATTTCTTTAAGCAAAATACACTTAAATATAATTTTGTTACATTTAAGTGTATTTGGCTTAAAGAAATTGATTTATCACCTTAAAAATTTTGAGGTTTGCATTCTTGTACGGTGTCATCAATATTGGAAGTGCCCAGAGTTTGCTTCTTTAACTGAAGGGACAAATTTAGGATAAAAAATGAAAAACGATCACTGCAGCTGAAATGTTATGCGGTTCTGAAATATGTACATATCTGAGGATTTCTTTGTAAACACTAGTCATACCATTGCAAATAAATAAAATAGCAAAACTTAATTAATGGTGAGTATT
>JANDJT010000148.1:5264978-5291855 GCA_024331685.1 Stegophilus panzeri
CATCAGTGAATGTTTGCACCTTTTGTAATAGTCATGTACGAGTCCCTCAGTCGTCCTCAGTGTGAAAAGATGGATCTGAACATCATATAGCCGCTGTTGGGATTAAATATGCAAAAGATGTTGGAAAAGCAAATAATGTGCAGGACCTGGAGGATTTTTCTGAAGAACACTGGGCTTATGTGAAATAGCTCATGCAATTTTTATGATCCCTCTTTTTTGTTTTGTTTAATTAGTAACATATTGCTGATTCTGCAAGACATATGTAAACATATGACCTCAACTGTAGCTTCTAAATCTAACTAAAACTATAATAAAATAAAACTATAATAAAATAAAACTAGTCATAGACACATTGAATACTGCTCAGATCAGTGTGAAAATTTAACCAGCCTTAGTGTGACTTGTTGGGTCAACTTTTTTTTTTTTTTTTTTTTTTTTTACTTTTTTCTTTTTCTTTTTTTGTTTAATCTTCTTTCTTTCAGTTCACTGTAACAAACATAGAACTCTTCATACATAGATACATATTTTAAAATCTTGATTAAATATTCATTTACTATTCTATTTAAGTATTTCAAAGCTGACTTTGGACCACTAATCAAGTTCATCACATACTATGCTGATCTGTGGTAACTGATGCATGACACCAACACCAACTTAATGAATTAATCAAATGTCTCAAGGAGCCAAATCTTCAAAAGTGAGCTGATTCTAATTCAGATGTTATCTTGAATGATAACAAAGCCAGCAAAGCTTGCGGTTCAGTCTCCGTATAAAAACCACTGCTCTCATCCTTAAGCGTTTCACCAGGAACCTGATGAAGAACTTGAGAGCTACCTCCTTCCAATGAGCACAAAAACACTTTGCTGTTTTTCTCTCCACTCTGGTCATGGAGAATCCTGATAAGTAACATCCAGTTGTACATCATTCAATGGGTTGGCTTTATTGTCTTGCCGATCATGGTCACCTTATATTTACAGGAGCAGTGAGTTAACCAATGTCTCATCCAGTCAATCACACTGGTACTATATTGCCTTTTTGTAACCACAAGGTGTCACTCTGGTACTTGTTTGAGTTCCAGGGAGCTTTTTGCACTGCCATGATCCCAATATATAAACCTCTGAAACGATCTTCTCAAAGTTGACAGAGTTGTGAATATATTCTGGCATTTATTGCATGCTAATTACACTGTAAAACCGGATAGTTCATTTAATTCAAAAAATCTGAGGAAACTAATTACCTCAAAATTTTTAAGTTGATAAATCAATTTCTTTAAGCCAAATACACTTAAAAATAACAAAAATTTAACTCAAACTTGTTATATTTAAGTTTATTTGGCTTAAAGACATTGATTTATCTTTATTCATCTTGTAAATAAATGATAAGAATAAAGTTCTTTTTTGTTCCATCATTAGAGGTAGCAGACAGCAGCCAGAAACATTGCCAGAGCATCTCCTGCTACCAGATGGAGCCAGAGAGCATGGTCTTAATTATAATCAGGGCGATCAGCCGTACCTGTGCCTGGGTCTATTTAAGGAGAGCTGTTCAGTCTATTTAAGGAGAGCTCAGTCTCGGGACAGTCTTGCTTTGTTTTGGTGGGTGTGCAAGTATTTATTTTATGTGTAATCTTCTTTGTTACATCTTTGTCATTTCTCTGGCTTCTCTAGCCAACTTTTGAGCTCCGTATGGTCTGTGTGTGTGTTCAAACCTCACATGAAGTTATCTTTCTTGCTTCGTATTTGCTTTTGGGGTTGTTTTTTTTTGGAAATGTTTTGTTTATAGGTCTAGGTAGCTGCCACTAGCATCATCAGCTAAATTTAGCTAGCTAGTTAATAGCTTAGCTGCTTTTTTAGTACAAAATGGCAGACATCACCTGATTTTGGATCAGGTGGATCAGTCTTTTGATGTTCTTACTTATGAAGAGAGACTGAGAATTAAACAACAGGCCAGACCAACAGGTAAAACAGGACAGACACAGAGAGATATACACAGATCAGCCATAAGATTAAAATCACTGACAGGTAAAGTGAATAAGATTGATTATCTCGTGACAGTGGCACCTCTCATGCAATGGGATATATTAGGCAGCAAGTGAACAGTCAGTTCTTGATGTTGATGGAAGCAGGAAAAATGGCCAAGCGTTAGGATCTGGACGACTTTGACAAGGTCCAAATTGTGATGGAGAGCTGACTGGGTCAGAGCGTCTCTAAAACAGCAGGTCTTGTTGGGTGATCCCGGTATGCATTGGTTAGTACCTACCAAAAGCTGTCCAAAGAAGAACAATGGGTGAACGGGCGACATGGTCATGTGCACCCAAGGCACATTGATACGAGTGAGGGGTGAAGGCTAGCCCGTCTGGTCCGATCCCATAGAAGATCTACTGTAGCACAAATTGCTGAATAAGTACATGCTGGCTATGATAGAAAGGTGTCAGGATACACAGTGCATCGCAGCTTGCAGTCCACCACTGAAAGCACATACAATGGGCACATGAGCATCTGAACTGGACCATGGTGCAATGGAAGAAGGTTACCTGGTCTGATGAATCACATTTTCTTTTACATCATGTGGATGGCCGGGTGTGCGTGCATTGCTAAACTGGGGAAGAGATGGCACCAGGATGCACTATGGGAAGAAGGCAAGCCGGCGGAGGCAGTGTGATGTTCTGGGCAATGTCCTGCTGGGAAACCTTGGGTCCTGGAATTCATGTGGATGTTACTTTGACACGTACCACCTACCTAAACATTGTTGCAGAACAAGTATACCCCTTCATAGCAACAGTATTCCCTAACCACAGTGGCCTCTTTCAGCAGGATAATGCGCCCTGCCACACTGCAAAAATTGTTCAGGAACGGTTTGAGGAACATGACAGAGAGTTTAAGGTGTTGACTCGGCCTCCAAATTCCCCAGATATCAATCCAATCGAGCATCTGTGGGATGTGCTGAACAAACAAGTCCGATCCATGGAGGCCCCACCTCACAACTTACAAGACTTAAAGGATCTGCTGCTAATGTGTTGGTGCCAGATACCACAGCACACCTTCAGAGGTCTTGTGGAGTCCATGTCTCGACGGGTCAGAGCTGTTTTGGTAGCACAAGGCTGACCTACACAATACTGATTGGTGTATTTCAATAATAGACACCCGTTGTTCCCTTAATTAATAACAAACAAAAAAAAGGTGCAGTTGGTGTAAGCATACCTGACATTTTACTTGATTGTGCTGCCAGTGGGAAAAAACAATTAATTTTGCTAAAATTTTTTTACTTGCTTCTTAATTATTATTTTATTCTTAAGGATTGGGATGATGATCTGTGTACTTTGATGATTATGTGTACAAATACAAATTATAATTGATCATGATGGCTGTCCAAGTGGGAAACAGGACGCAGATACAGGAGCATGTGGCGACAATTAGTACATTTACATGGACAATAATATTCCGATATTAACCCGATTAAGACGATACTCTGATTAAGAGACTAGCATGTAAACAGTGATTTCTGATTACCTTAATCTGGCTAAAGTCATACTCGAAGTAAACACAAATCGAATTAAGACGTGTGGAGTATTCCTGTTTTAGTCGCATTATGAACGTGTATTACAGACATGTACACACCTTAATCACACTATTAACGTCGTGTGGGAGTTTTCACCGCAATTTGCGACAGGACACGTACACACACGGCAGTGCTCAACCGTTTGACAGCAAACAGGAGAGCACGGCTGCGTCCGAAACCGCGTACTTACCTGCTATATAGTAGGTGAAATACATGCATCTCAGCTACTATATAGTAGATAAGTACGCGGTTTGGGACGCAGCCCACATCTTCAAGCAGTCGTCTATTTGCACGTATAGCATGACAAATAATTAACTGCACTTGAAGCTTTCGTAAAATTAAAAATGAAACACCCAGAACTGTATACGGTACCATGAACCATGAACTGTATGTGTATTCCTGAAATTCTGGAGGGAACGTCGGAGAGCGTGGCGTAGGGACGTAATGACGTGTGCCGTTAATCGATCTATGTTCTATATCATGTAAAACGGGAACATGAAAGCAATATTCTAAAAGCAACTCATGTAAACGCCTTAATCAGGATATTATTTTATTCAGAATAAGGTCAATAATTAGATTACTGTAATCATTAATACTTCTAATCATATACGCAGTGAGTGTCACTGTATCTAGAACTCACCCCAGTCTTCTTTATCGGTATCGGTATCAGAATGCTAGACATGGTATCGCTGGGTATCGGATCTAAATCCAGTGTTTCCTGGTAACCGTTTCCAATGAAGCGCGAGTGCGTGACGTCGCAGCAGCGCGGCAGATGCGCGCGGTCTGGAATTAACGTTAACTGTCCGAGCGCGCGAGAGACCGAGAGACAATCCCGGGCAGGAAGAATGCTCTGAATACACGGACTTTCCCCCCTATGGTGATGGAAAAACGTTTCGTATAGCCTGCTCGGTAAGTTCAGACATTTCTCTCAGCTGCGGCTTTGTGTTTAAAGTTCCTTCGTTCAGCGACGGGCATTGTTGTCGTAAACACAATAGAATTTAGACAAAATAATACGGGGGGAAAAAAGCACAACGAGACAATACAATAACGGAAAAATACACTAGACACGCCTTATAAGTTTACCAGTGTCCCAGATTTCCCAAGCAATATTAGTGGCATTGTTCCTTTTCGTTGCGCGCGCCTTGCCCGTTCATTTCGGTTGCAAACCGACAGCACGTGACGTGTGTTATACAGACAGGCAAGAAGAGCATTGTTATAATAATTAACATTTCACACCATTTACATTTTAAAGGTTATTTGACACAGCTGATTTTTTTTTCTGGACAAAAATAAAATTCACAGAATATAATGAGGACATAATAATAATAATAATAATAATAATAATAATAATAATAATAATAATAACAAAAACAACGTGTACATTTGATACTAGAATAAATCCAGCTTTATTTTGTCAGTACAGAAATCCAAGCTTGACCTCAGCTATAAATAGACATAATGTGCTTGATGGATGTAACCTAGATTCTATTTGTAGCAGGGAGAAGAAAAAAAACCCCAAAAAACCATATGCATCCTATTGACCTTGGGCTGTTGTGCATTGTAAACACATGGTTTCAGGTCTATTTATGTTTATTGAAGAGTTATACTGTATATCTACTTAATAATGCACCACAGCACTAGCCTCAATATTGTGAAACAAATCAGTACGTAAATCAGATTAGTCCAGATTAATCTGTGTTTGCATTTCAAATCAATCCAGAGGAAAAGAAAAGAACACAGAACTGTGTTATAGCAAGGATTCATGTACACCTAATGTGCATTACTATAGCCTACAGGTGCATTTTATAGGTATACAGTTACATACCTACAAAACAGTTATCTGTTGCTATGCACAGTTTCTCAGCTCCCCTAGTGCAAATTGGATAGAGGTACATAGACATGTATAATAAGAACACTCTGCTGATCTGAGAATGGTCCACACAGTAATATCATGGAGTCATGGATGTTTTTCATCATTGCACGTCAAATGCAAAATGAGCACTATGATATGATTTTTATGGAAATTCTGTCAACATAAGAGTTAGGAGTCAAAAGATTGTCCAACCCCGAACGCATTTAAGTCGATTTCCAATCGTTAGATGTAAATAGGTCAAGTAAATTCCATGAATGCAATGTATGGCTTATTTAAGACTTCTACAGAATAAGACTTTGTAGTCATGCTTATATTTAATAAATTAGTCTTATTAGCATCCACGTATATTTTTATGCGAGTTTGGGGATATTGTATAAAAAATGCTGGATGGAAACACCAGATGTGAATAAAATCTCCAAAATGTGCATAAAAAACCTATGAGCTCAATTGAAATTGGTGGATATATATATATTTTATTTAATAAGAAGACATGCGCATAAACTGCGATGGAAACACATTTACCGAATAAATTCCTCAAAAACTTCATGTGGCGTTGACTCAACAAATCATGTGATCGGATAATTGGCTCAGAAAAGTAAAAATGGCGGAGAGTGAGATACGCTAGTTTCCCTGGAAGTGACGATTTTGGTCTCTGGAACACATGGGATGAAAATGGTGCTTTATTCACAAATGTGATGATCAAATTTTGTGCATAAGTTAAATTCATAACTTGGATGGAAACATAGCTACTGATAATTTATGGTGTGTTGGATATTCTAAAATATTTCTAAAAGTCAAAATGACAAGATAACAACTCAAAATAAGTTAAGTTGAAATAACTTGAGTCCTGTATGACTCATATTGCAGGCATCTAAACTTTGCATGAGCAATATCTCCCTGCAGTTGTTGTTTGTTTTCCCACTGAAGCTAAGCAAGGTTGAACCTGGCTTGTACCTGGATGGGAGACCTCCTGGGGAAGACTAAGGTTGTTGCTGGAAGTGGTATTAGTGAGGCCAGCAGGGGGTGCTCACACTGTGGTCTGAATGGGTCCTAATGCACCAGTACCATGCAGGGGACTCTATACTGTAAAAACAGTGTTTTTTTTTGGATGAGACCTCAATGGGAGGTCCTGAATCAAGAAAAAAGTCATTAAAAATCCCAGGACACTAATTGTAAAAGAGTAGGGGTGTCCTGGTGAAATTTTCCCATTGGCCCTTAACTGGTGGTGGTTTAGGAGCTCCCCCTCCCCATACTATGTAAAGCTCCTTGAGTGCCTAGAAAATTAATGTAAGGAATTAAAAATGAATATGTGCTGAATATAACTGGGGGCGCATGGTGGCTTAGTGGTTAGCACGTTTGCCTCACACCTCCAGGGTCTGGGGTTCAAGTCCTGCCGGGGCCATGTGTGTGACTCCCCCAGTCCAAAGACATGCATGGTAGGCTGATTGGCATGTCCAAATTGTCCGTAGTGTGTGAATGTGTATGTGATTGTGCCCTGCGATGGACTGGCACTCTGTCCAGGGTGTACTCCACCTTGTGCCCGATTCTCCCTGGGATAGGCTCCAGGTTCCCCTTGACCCTGAAAAGGATAAAGCGGTATAGAAGATGGATGGATGGATGGATGACATTTTGTCTGTACCATAGAGCTACATGATTCTTGATTAAATATGATAGCTTATACCTGAGCTCACAATTCTCACCTACTCTATGCACTATGTGGCCTAGTAACTATATATGGCCAAAAGTTTATGGACATCTGACTATCACATAAGTATGTGCTTGTGGGTGTATGTGGGCACCTGACCATCACACCCATGCAATTTTCAAGAATTGTATGCTATAGCATTACAAGTTCCCTTCAGTGGAACCAAGAGGCCCAAACCTGTTCCAGCATGACGATGCCCTTGTGCACAAAGCGAGCTCCATAAAGACCTGCTGTGCTAAGGCTGTGCTATGGCCTGCATAGAGCCCTGACCTCAACCCCACTGAACACCTTTGGGATAAACTGGAACGCCGAATGCACCCCATGCGTCTTTGCCAGACATCAGCGCCCAACTTTACCTAATGCTCTTGTGGCTGAATGAACACCAAACCTCCACAGCCACGCTCCAAAATCTAGAGGAAAGCCTTCCCAGAGTGAGTGGAGTTTATCCATAATAGCAAAAGGGGTATCAATCTAGAATGAGATGTTCAACAAGTACATATGGGTGTGATGGTCAGGTGTCCACAAACCTTTGGCCAAAAAGTGTGTAAGTACAGACTTAAGCAGTATGCGATAGTTATGCACAGGTAACAATGGTGTGTCTCAACAATGGTGTGTCTCAGTTCCGTGTGATTCTGACCTTTTGTTCTTGTGTGATATTGGCTCGAGTGAGTACTGACAAAAGAAAAAGCCTTCTTCTTCAGTCCACATTTTTATCCTTGATTTTTTTTAAGGATTAAAAGGCAAATGCTTGTATTTAAAGGAAGTGATTTAGATACAGTTGCAAAGAAAAACCACTGTCTTGAAAGCTTCTACTCAAGAAAAATGCAGGTAATTTCCATAGTCTGAATGGCACACCCAGAAAATCGATTTAAGCATGCACGTAACTTGACTCTTAATGTGCATAACATAACTTAATTCCTCTATGTGTAATGTGTCGCTGGCCAACGTTGAGTGAGATGTTTGTGCAGCCAAGACTCCCTCGCCGCATTCATTCATTTCATATGTTTAGTCATCGTTTGTGTAGTAACTGTGAATTTAACATTCAGTACATAATATTAAAGATGTTTAGGACAAAATTATTCTTTCTCACTACAATCAGGCATTTGGGGGCATTTTTAAATTCTCTCTCAGCTTTCCCATGTTGCTTTGCTTCTGTAGACTTGCCACGCTTCACGGGCATGTGGCAGGTCACGTGGTACAAAGTGTGTGCTCATTGGTCAAAGGAAACAAAAGGAGATCAGGAATTTTATATGTTCCCACCCCCCACCCCCCCCTTCATTAAGTTCTGCTATGAATAACAGCTCATGAGAGCTGATTGACTATCAAGTCTTACTATCGTGCAGAGAAAAGGAATGAACCTGTTTTTTATGTTACTTATGGACAAATTTTCCTGAACCTTCCTCTTATACAGTGTGTTAAACATTGTACTTCTTAACTAGGAGAGCGTGTTAGGATTGTTCTACATGTTACAGTGTTTAATCAGAACCATGAGATCTGCAGAAATGTCTGTGCAGACTGTTACCACATCAGGAAAAAGCAAATGAGATGAGTAACATAAATGGAAAACGACAGAGCAAGTTGTTGAGGGTGTTATAGCAGCTCGCGGCGTTTCTCTGGGCGGCTTTTACACAAATACACTCGTTGTCCTTGCCTTTCTCCTGTAGCCCCTCAGGAATTTTTTTTTTGGGGGGGTAAATAAAATGCACTGCCAGCATTTAATTCTTCCCATTATTAATGATTTGTCACCAACATTAGAATACTCCAGGGAGAATTTGGGAGGATTTATTTTAATGTTAGTGAAGAGAGATTTTAAAAAAATGTCCTTTAATTTTACTGCAGTAATGGATGGTCCAGAAAAAGGTTGAATGAGGCATGAAATTAGCCTTTATTCTCATGCATAACAAGCAGAACAATCACCACAGAAAAGCATATCTTGTTGCAGTTTATTTGAAATATGTATCGACCCACACTGAAGAATATTGGCTTTTTGCATCTTGTAAAACTAGACTTTCTTTTCATAAGGTTTCTTAATGAGTTCTGATATATTTTGGGGGATTTCCATGACAGAAAGAAATATATATATATTTTTTATATGAGATTTTTTTTTGCATTTCTTGATATTTAACTGGATGAACTGTAGTGACATAGAATTGATAATACTATGTAACTATTCTTAAATTATTTGATTTAAGTATTAAGGCCATGAATAGTATGATCACTGTATTGTATAATAACCATACACCCAATATCATAGTTTTTTACTAGCATGGTGTAGATTTCTGTGAATATTATGCCTTGTTTTATATGGCAGCATGTTTCATTCTTAAATTCTGATTCTCCAGAAGGATTAGGAAATGCGCTGGTATTTAACAAAGAAAATATTAATTGTTGATATGGTGAAGTTTTCTACGAGGAGACATTTTATTTATGGAAGGAGCCTCCAGTCTCAGCATTGTAACTTTTTTTTTTTTTTTTTGTAAAGTGTTTCAACACTGTGTAAAATGGTTCACTCTGCTTTGCATCGCACCACTCCATTGTTGATTATTTTCCCATAAGAGCACTATTTTTGACTGGTGTTACATATAAAAAACATTTTTTAAAAAAGTAAAAAAAAAAAAAATGTAGAGTGGTTTACATGAATAATTTTTCTTAATAAAAATAAAAAAGACAACAGCAAAAAAAAAAAAAACAGAAAGGGAGAAAAAATCCCCTTAATATTAAAAACATTTTTTTTTCCAATTAAGTACACCATTTTAACATCAAATCAGTTGCTTCCAGTCAGTTTGTAATTAAATTTTAAAAAATGTATTACGATATCCATGATATCTCAGAAAAGCACATTGTCACATTATTTATAATGATATTGATATTATATTGTTGTATTGCCCCGCCCTTTTCATAAAGCCGATACCTTCAGAAAAGGTAACCACATCAGTCTCAGATTAATAAGGGTTTGTACTGTATAGGCCGGGCCACTTCTGCTACTTCCAGTGGAAGTCAGCTTTTAATTGGCCTTGTTGATTATCACAGAAACTGTTTGCACCTGCTAGAAAGTGTAATTATACACAAGGGACTAAACTGTAGCCAAAGGGCCAATTTATTTTTCCTACATTCACACATACTCCACGTACTCATTAGTGCTTGCATTATTTCTCTATGCACGGTTAGCGTCCTAGCTCATTATATTCCAAAATCTCCTTTGCATAACACATTAACACGTACCTGATATTTCATGATGTTTCATTTATAGTTCGGGTGAAAAGGATTTAACAAGCAGAAGTGCAAAGTTCGCTGCAGCTACTTCAATTGTGATCTTTACACAGTATTATTGTACACTCAGTGGATGGTTAATGAGGCAAACCTGCCATATAGGTCACTTTTTGTAGGTCCAAAATTCCTGACCGTAGTCCATCTGTTGCTATGCACGACATGTGTGTCAGCTCTCCTCTATCACAACAGTGGTGTACACTTGCTGCACTTCATTAGACACCTTGTTAGTCCACCTTGTCGGACTAATCTGTAGGAATATCTTCCTTTAACCTTCATTACTGACCACAGGATATTTTGATCTGGAAGACTGTTTCTCCACAGAGAAACAACTAGCTATTATTTGTGTGGATACCTACAAAGTGCACCTACAATTTGTCTTTTATAGACGTCTAAGGACCGCTGTCCATGCGCTATCCAGCTTTGTTTTTGTTTTTTTTAACGTTATACCACTGCACAGTTAACTTCTTGAATCTGTTGATTAAGCATCTCTGACAGTAGTCCTGACTACAAGACAAATTACAGGTGTATATTAATGCGCTTGTTTTAATATGCTTATTCTAATATAATTTCTGTAGTGACAGCTCACTCACAGGGACTTGAATGGTGGACACTCGGCATAATATAAGTCTGATAATAATAAATGGATTAAAAACATGCAGCTACAGTGAAATATGTACAATCCTCAATATGGCTATTTGTTAGGACACAAATGTAACATTTATGGAAGGAGTCTCCCGTGTGAACGCTTTTTAACAGTCGGTACACTTTCTGCCACACAAATGTCTTCAGGACTAAAGTTTCATGGATGTTCCACAACATTAAATGTAACTATAAATGGATAAGAAGTATGGAGAATGTGAAAAATAATAGTAGTCGTCGGCAAATGGCTGTGGTGTAAGAGGAACAAAACACTTTAGGTTTTGTTTTTTAAAAAAAAATCAACTTCACGGTGGAAAAGTAACTTTACTTCACATTGGGCCGCATCACACCACCCTGTTGTTGATTATTTTATAATAACAACATGTTCCCAAGTGTTTTATTATAGTTTAGTATTTTATATTTAAATCTAGGGAAATATGAGACCATGGTGGTTTTTTTTTTTTCTTCTACTTTGGATCACCAAATGTGGTTGAATGGGGGCTAATGACAGATAGGAAGTTGTATATATTTTATATATATATATAAGTTTTTTGGGGACAATGAATACCTTTTGCTGGAGGGTTAATCTGAGGCCCAGTAGTTTGGATTAATTACTTTCCCACATCATAACTAATTAGCAAAAAAAAAAAAGAGAGAGAGAAAATCTCCAGCTCAAATGTTGCTTATTGCTCTGTCTCCGTGTTGCACTTACACAGAAAATGAATGCGTGTGAATGCAGCTTAAACTCTCCATTATTAAATGATGCGAGCGAATTGAACAATTAAAAAAAGTCAAATCTGACCTTGATAAACTGAGGTTCAGTCTGGTACTGAAAACTTGATGACTTGCTAATGAATGATTCACAAGTTCTGTGTTGTAGTTTGCTGGCAGAGTTCCAGAAGTGCTTCTCATCTCTCCCATTCAGACTTTAACTTATCTGCCTGAATAGTTCTTTCATACCGTTGTGGCACACACGGCTCATACTACAGTACATACTCATACTGACCCTCACAGAGGCAAAAGATTATAAATGAAACCCCAACAAGGATATAATGCATATCTACTGTAATCTGTACTGTATTTGTGTCTAAACCTAGCCTTATAGGTGTCTAAGCTTAGCCTTATCTGTCTATAAGGGCTTATTGTGTATCATTTTATTGTTTACACCACCTGGACCTACCAGCTGGCAGCTGTTTTTTTTGCAGAAGTGCATGCTGATAAATATGCATTGCTTTTTATAGTCCTCACTGTTTGGCACGGGCATTGTTCTGATTTCTTTGAGTGTGTGGATGTGTTAAAAAGCACACAGTGCAAGAAGGATAAAGACAGATCATATGCTACCACATCGAGGCATGTTTAAATCTCAGAAGTGACAGCACCAAGCAACCTGCTGTGCCGTCATAAATCTCCGGATCAGAGCGAGCCCTCACTGAAGCTAAAAATAAACCTGACTCTGTCAATAATACATTTTGTTCAAGGATTGACCTGTGGCATAGCGTGTCATCATTTATCATCTGTGTTCAAATCCACAGATGTTGAGTAAACAGAAGTAACAATGATGTTTTACAACACTCAGTTTTTGTCCAATAATGCCTCTGTTTACATTGATAACTGTCTTGGACAGGATGGACGGAGCAATAAATGGGAAGGTGCAGCGCTCACAAAAAGCTCAGAATCGATCTGATCCTGGAGTTCTCTCTAGTTATAGGGGTGAATAATTTATTAAGGCTTTTTTTGGGAAAATTGAGGCAGGAAGTATAAATCACCTAGACTGTATTCTCCTATGGGGTTTTAGTAATGATGAGACGTGGATCAATACTAGTCCAAGGAATTTTGAGATTTAGTATGCTTATGTGGGAAGTATGGTACGATGTTGCTATTTGAGATACTTTTGACCTTTTCAATAGTATATATTGGACATTATAGGTGTTATATTTACTGTACGTGTTGTAGAGGTGTGAACATGCAAGGAAATACAGTTATGTCAGTATTTAGGGTTTTAAAAAACAGGGTCAGTGGACACTAAACAGCATAATGCTGACTTCAAGGACAATCACTTGCATATTAATCTTTATAATTAACATGATCTTCAGATATTTTTTGTAATGATATCCAGAGTTGACTTTTTTAGTTAAACTACATGTATTTTCATGTATTTATGTTAGCCTGTTTTCACTGGATCAAGTTTTGTTTTGGGTTTCCTACATTACCCACAATGCCTACCTGCTGATATTCATCCAGTGGGATTTATGCTGTGTTTTTGACACGTTGTAAGTGGTAATTTGCAAGTTTTAATAATGTCATTTCCCACCTGGGCACGTTCGGCATGCAAAGTAGAAAACAACCCAAAAAACAAAACATGGACACCTCCACAAAAGCGTGTCATTTGTTTGCTCCAGCAGAGCACATGAGGCTCATGAAAAGCTACTTTAACCGCACTTTTACAGTTACAGGCCTGATTGGCTACTGGTTTTGCGCTACTGTATAGTTAAACTTTAAACATTCCTGCATTTTGGACTGAAATTGTAGTACAGCAACAACAGCAGGCAATAGTGAATAGTTTAGCAACAAGCTAGCCAGCAGACATTAGGGAATAGCATTAGCAATGCTAGTAACGTTGGTGATGTTTGATCTCAACTAATGTTGATGATGACCTTTTTAAAACTGTGATTAGTATAGTCCGTGTTATAGATTTAACCAAGTTCTGTGCCTGTATATTAACTGATCTAAAGCCAATACTGCTATAAACTGATTTAAATGTAGAGAAGGGCTAATTTACACTGTTCACAGTGTGCGCAGCATTGTTGATTTCACGTCACTCTGTAAACGGGGAAGGAACTAGCTGAGAAGTTTACCCCAAGTTGATGAGTTGATATTTTAAGTTGAAGGGGCGTTTTCACTGTTGTAGGCAGGGAATTTCAAAGCCGAACGCAGCATTAACCCTCGCTTCATCTGTACTTGAAGAGCATGATGCAGCAGTGCTTTAGTGCTTTAGTCTGTCCAGCTGTCTCACCTCTTCATCTGCACACTCTGTTTAAACAGATCAGATTCCAAAGCTTCAACTTTCATGCTAATAGCACTGGCAGTGTCATCGCGCTCGTCATCTCGTAGATCGATAAACGATCAACGTATGTTGTATACAGTATCTGCATTGCATTTTGGAATTTCGAGTCCAACTATTGCTGTCTCCACTACATCCATGTTGGATTTCTCATTAAAGCAATGTTGAACTTTGCTGTAAAATGGTGAGTAGTCTATTTATTTTAGGAGCTAACAGCAAAAACTAACTGTTATCCCTAACTGTTATATTAAACAACACTGTAACAACAGTATGCTAGTAATGTCCCCCCTGTGATGTTAGAATGGCAGATAGTGTCGTGGAAAATCACCTTGGGGTTTAAGATGCCAAAAATCTGACTTTTGTTGAAGAATCACAAAAAGCCGAGGTGTCTGCAGATCACCTGATGAATACAATCAAGTTCAGGCTTTTATACAATACTAAAACAATGATCTCATTAGGCGGGTTTTCCCCATTTTTTATATTTTGATCACGTTTCTGACAACTCACCACAATTATGCTTCTTTCTTCATATCTTATAATTATAATGATATTATTATTATTATTATTATTATTATAATTGTGGCACAAGTTCAGTGAGCTTGTTTTTTTTTTTTGTTTTTTTAAAAGTTTTTCTTTTACTGACTTACATCATGGATCCATCTTAAGAGATCACTAACATCAGATTGGTAAAAAAGATACAGAATTAAACATACAGAGTACAGATTCAGTGTCTCTAAGCAGGTACAGGTTGTGATTTTTCTGAGAATTAACAGAGCAAGCCTCGAAGAAAAAGATACATTGGTAACTGAAGAATGGGGCACTCAATGATCTCACCAAAACAATCTCACTAGCTTGACCTACTTTGATTTTAGTTTCTTTGATTAACATACTGATTTCTCGCTTATGAGCTCATATATTGGCCACACATGATTGGAGCTTACTTTTGATTGCTTAAACTTAACATACTGATTTCTTTAATATATACCATTTGCTTTAAAATATACCATAATAGCTGCTAATTTCTCATGGGAATAATGAAAAAAACAACAAACCGGCACAAGAATTACTAAGCATATCACATTTAATGTGTTTCAGGGTGGAGTTTTTCTTAAGGTGGGGATTGTGGGAAGATTTTGTACACCTAACACGCCATTTACATGGCCACAGATTGTAGATGAGGCTTTTTTGTGCATGAGCATAACAAATACAACCAAGTGTGGACTCACTGCTTCAGTGATTCCAGAGGACAGTACTTCGTGTCCTCTGCCTAATAGTTTTCTCAGAACGAGTTTGCATTATCATGCTGATGATGCATCATCAGAGGCAGAGCCATGTTCAATCATGGTTAAACCAAGATAGTGGATAATGGTAATAAGAAGAACTGCAAAAAGCAGAAATGCTAGTGCATTTGTGTAGATTTGAAGAACATCCTGAGATATGTATATTGAATTCACAGACACAATCCATTAGGGTACTTCTTTTGAAACTTCCCCTTTTTTTCCCTAGAAATGTCTGATCTTTCTTATACTCACCTTCATTAACATGCTTCTCACGTTCAGATTACTGCACGATTTCATCCAGAAGATGTGCATTTAATTACCAGTCCAGTGAGAATCTCTCAGGGGCTTTTTTCCAGTAGGTTATAAAATGAAATGCTATCAGCTATGGGTTCATCTGAAAAGCTTCGAGTTCCTCTCTTGGACAACTTGGTGTCTTGTCCCTTGAACTTGGTTTCCGGCCAAACATACTTGTTGCACTTGTTCTTCCTATTCACCTGGCTCTTCAAGAACATTCTTGTTCAGTGCCCTTTTAGCCTCTACTTTATATGTTGCATGCCAGTATGCCAGAAATGCACTTTTCTCAGTCATTATCGCTTTTCAATTCTCCTGATTCTTCTGTCCAAATGACTTCTCAATGCCGTTGCTGCGGATACTGATCAGGCACATCACAAAATCATTGGCTGGCATATAATTTGACATATCCACGTAAATGAGGATAATGGTAGCTCTGATCTTCAACCTATAACCACTTTTATGATCTGGCTGAGGGAATTAATGAATATATGAAAAATCTATGCAGTGGTTGCCTAGGCCATTGTCCTTGCCAGCTAGTGTTGATCTTGATGAAGGATGTTAGCATCTTGAGTTGTATGATTTCATGTAGTTTGTCTGGTCTGGTCTTGCAGTCATGGTGGATCACTTTTGGTGGTCAGTAGCTGGTGCTTTGAGCCTCTAGTGTTGTTTGCAATCTAGGCATTATACTTCATTCAGCTTGGTGGCTATCATGACATGCTGGGGGTAATTTTAAGGTTCAACAGTGCAGGAACGGTAAAGGTGCTTAGTCTGTTTGAATTTAACCCGTAGGTGAGAACAAAGCAATCACAGTCAGGTGTAGACCAAAACAATTGGAACCAGACCACTCAGATGGTCTAGTAAGTTTCCACTCAAACTCTAGTGAAGTCCCATCACAGCAAGAGAGCAATTAAATTCAGAATTGTGTATTTTTGTATTTTGGATTGTGGGTTGAATGAGTCAAAGGACAGAGCTGTGTTCTGGACATTTGGACTGACAGACAAAAAGAGAAAATAAATGCTGGATGTGATACACAAATTGTTTTAAACTAGCTATTTATGTCATTATATATGGGCGGCTGTGGCTCAGGTTGGTAGAGCGGGTTGGCGGTTCGATTCCCGGCCCGCATGACTCCATATTTCGAAGTGTCCTTGGGCAAGACACTGACCCCCAAGTTGCTTCCGATGGCAAGTTAGCACCTTGCATGGCAGCTCTGCTACTATTGGTGTGTGAGTGAATGGGTGAATGAGACACAGTGCAAAGCGCTTTGAATAAAAGAGCTATATAATTGCAGACCATTTACCATGTAGTGATCTGGTTTCCAGCTCGATATTTTCAGTGCTCAGGTGATATTTTTTTGTGATCTCTGTACATACTTGGTGAAGATTTGGTTAATGTCTTCCTTTTCCACATTTCTGTTGACTGGAATGACTGGAAAAGATTTACAAGTATGTTTTCAGGGGGCATGGTGGTTTCCACCAGGTACTCCAGTTTCCTCCCCCAGTTCAAAGACATGTGTTGTATGCTGATTGGCATTTCCAAATTGCCCGTGACATGTGTGTGTGTGATCGTGCCCTGAGATGGGTTGGCACCCTGTCCAGGATGTCCCCCTGCCTTGTGCCCCGAGTTCCCTGGGATAGGCTCCAGGCTCCCCTGCAACTCTGTGTAGGATAAGCGGTATGCAAAATAGATGGATGGATGGATGGACATATATTTTCAGCCCCATACGTTCCTCTTGTGTAAAACCAAATAAATATGATTGAATTACAAAATATCTCTTTCTATCCTGAGGACGCACTGTGAATGGTTCTTTGGCAGAATTTGTCATTTTATTTGACTTTTTCAGTGCATAGTACACAAAAGCACTCGACAGAAAATCCTATGTAATCTGTGCATTGTGTACTTAACCTGCATGTACAGTATGGGTTATGTACCATTGCTTCTAAGCTATTAACAACCACAGTAAATGGTCATATATTAAAGGGTTTATTTTTCTTCTGGCCAACATGTGGTTCAGCTTAATTTTCCACTCTGTAAGTATGTTTGTGTTTTTCTCTCTCTCTCTGTGCATGTACTCAGTGTCCAGTTACTTTTAAGTGCTGATGCAGTGAATCACTTATCACCTAATAATGGTGATAGCCTAAGCCAATATCACAATGCTGAACTGATTGGTTCTCTTTGCCAAGCACAAATACTCATGTACATTTGCACTGGTGTACTTGGAAAGAGGGAAAAGCTTGCCTAAATACCTTTGAGTTCTGCCCACTACACAGAACATGAGTAAATAAACAAATATAAGCAAAATGCTAAAATGAGTCATGAGCAAATACATGATTGACTGACAGCCCCAACCATAACTGACTGAATTATCACCGTTCACTATAGTAAAAGGAGTGAAAATTCTATTAAAACTATTATTTACAGTAAAAAGAAGAGAGAAAACGCATACCTGTAATGGAAGAATAGGCCTTGGGATAATGTGGGTGGCATGATGGGTATGCTTGTGCTCTGAAATACTCGGTTTAATCCAGAGCTTGGGTTACTGTCTATATGGAGTTTGGCACCTTGTCCGAGTGTCTTGATGGCTTTCCTCCTTGTGGTTCTCTGATTTCATCCCTCCTCACAAAAACATTAATTAGTTAATTGCCTCTAGGTGTGACTAAGTGTGTGAAGAGACTGGTAATAGACTGGCAGACCCATGCAAAGTGTATTCCCAGCTTGACCCCAGTGTTCCCAGGATAGGCTCCAGATCTACCATGAACCTGACCAGGATAAAGCAGTTACTGAAGGTTACTGAAGCATGAATGAGTGAAAAATTTCAATCCAATATTTTAATTAAACAATGCAGTGAATTTTCTGAACACATACATAAACTATATAGAAAAAAAACCATTGCGTTCTTTCAACAGGGGGGCATGTCTGCCTCGCACCTCTGGGGTTGGGGGTTCGAATCCTGCCTCCACCCTGTGTGCACGGAGCTTGCATGTTCTCCCTGTGCTTCAGAGGTTTCCTCTGGGTTCTCTGGTCTCCTCACCCAGTCCAAAGACATGCGTTGTAGGCTGATTGGCATCTCTAAATCGTCTGTAGTGTGTGAATATGGGGATTCGACAGGAGTTGTGGTGCTGCTTATCAGATTATTTTAGTCAGGTCTTTTAAGATGGCAATGTACCTACAAGTATTTGCCACGACAGACACCAACTTTCGCTTAGTTTTGAAGCAGTTCATTAGTTGGTGTTATTTTCACTATGCCTAGCCTCAAGGTATACAGAGTTTATGTGATCTGTCCTGTGTGAGTGACTGTAGCCGGGGTATAGCGCTTTATTAAAGGAAATGATCATAATATTTTATTTACGTTTTATTTTTACAGCGTTTTAAACAATAGACATTATCACATAGCAACTTTACGGAAATATTGATGTAGATTCAGTATGAGTTTCAGTATGAGCACAGGTCAGACTTTATGATTACAGTAACAATTCTCAGGACAAATGTACAGTATTGAGGTGAGATTGTCCACTGTACAGAAACTGTTTTAATGCCAGCAAAATAAACTGAAAGAAAATATTACACATTTTTGGTTCCATTCATTCATTCACTCATCCTAATGCCATTTATCCTGGTCAGGGTTTCAGTACATCCTGAGCCCATCCTGGGACCACTGGGCACAAGGCAGGGATGTGTAACATAAAGGTTTCTGTTCGCTGCGTCCATAATTTGTGCTCATCTGTTTTAATTTCCTTAATATTTCTTTTTTACCATTTACAAATGCTCTACCTTGGTGGCCCTGGGATCTATATTAATCTAACAGAGTATATTTAGTCTCATGAAGTAGGCCATACCATATAATCAATAACTATTTCCCAAGCTGCAGATTTATCTCACTTGAATGGAAACTGAAAATTCCACATCATTACATGGCACTATGTATTTGTACCATTCTGTAACCAACAATGTCCACATATTCAATTATTATTATTATTGTTTTTGTTATTATTATTATTATTATTTAACTTTTGAGAACAACCTCATCATGATCCTCCTTACAGAGACTTTGTAGTGACTCAGTGACTGCCTACTGGTTTCAGTTACGTAGCTAACTGCGATTGCAAGCAAATGGTACATCTTTTAAGTATTTAGCTCTAAAACTTGTTCCACCTCCAAAATCTCCAATTCTTCTAATCTGATCTCGACAATGGAACCTTTTTTTCAATCACTGAACTCTCTGAGCCAAGTATGCTAGCACTGCTGTAATCTAAGGATTTCAACATACATGTTTAAGAGCCATTCCACCGAATGGGTGCCATTTGCATCCCCAGGACATTATATGTATAAATATGTGTGAAAATGAACTGAAAAATACATTTTATTATTAAGCAAAGTGTCCTGCACATTAACCTACCTGCAAATTAAAAATATATAATTTAAAACATTAATACAAACTACTTAGAACTCTGAAAAAATAGCATTTGTTACTATTTGTCCCCACTCTTTAACACTACACTTTACCACTTTACATGTCTCCACTCTCTAACACTACACGTTTTTAAATATAATGATTAAAATCCTTCACAAATCTTTTTTTTTTTTTTTTTTTGCATTGTTGTGATTCCATATCTCATCTATGTTTTTAATACATTTGTTTTCATAAGAAATCCATAATATATTCGTTAGTTGTGTCCCCATGTTTTCACTTCAGTCCTGTTACACATTTCACAAGTCACATGTTCACCAGGAAGTTGTATCGTCTGGATCTGAAGGCCATGAGAAGAGCAAAAGTAAGTTCTCTCATTTTGTTCTCTGTATATTTGGTGATATTGTGACTATGACTGAGAAGGTTAATCTCAGCGTACAGTCCTGTGATCTAAATTATTTCTTAGATGTTATTTTCATGTACACCATGTGGCTATATTTCATGTATTGGCTAATTCTATGCTAAAAACTCAGTCCTGTTACTTTCAATCCTGTTACTTATATAAAGAGAAGGCTTCTTAAAAATAAAGGTCAGGCAAGTTTTTTTTTCTTCATGAATTTAATGCAATTCTAACTAAAACTTTATTGGATTTAGGTTTTCCAACTTAACCATTTAGTGTTTTGTAGACAAGGACGTGCATAATATCTTCAACCTTTTGTCTTGGTCTTTCTTACTTTTTGTAGAAGAAGATGGAGAGAACCCATGCTATGGAGGAGCCAGAAACACCCACCCATGGCATTCTGCAGGGGAAGGAGCAAGACACAACCGCCACCCTCTCTATATCTCCTCTTTCTCTCTCTCTCTCTCTCTCTCTCCCTCTCTCTCTACCACACACACAGTAACACACAAAAACACACACGCATGCACACACACAAATGCACGCTCACATGTATGCGCATGCACATACGGACACACATTCCCATTACCCAATGTTCATTCCTGTTACTAAAATTTTTTTTTTTTTTTTTTTTCCTAAAAAAAATAAAGTTAAACCACTTTTTTGTGGCCCATCATTTATCCAACTGTTTAATAAATTACATGATTAAAAAAATATATAAACCTGAGGTTTGGGGCTCCTTTAAACGGAAGAATGGCTGTGCATTTTTTAGAAAAAATACAACGTGCATATATAGTGATTTTTTAGTCACAAATATCAATTATTTAAACGTGTAACCAAACATTTCTTTAAAGTAAACACTTTCTTAAGCGGGAAACAAAGGAATTCGTTGAGAAGCTTGGAAACATGCTTTTTAAATGGTAACAGGACTGAGAAAAATGCAACCATCTTCTGCTTAGAAACCTTGTAAAAAAAAATAAAAAATACACATTGACCAATACACATTTTGAATAGTTAAATACGTGTGTTATTAGATTCAGTGTTGTAAAAAGATTTAAAAAAGTGAAATTTCATTTGGAAGAGTTACAACAAGCAAATGGTATTCGGTGGAATGGCACTTAACCTGAATATCTGCTTGGCAGTGAATTCAGTTTTGTATTTGAACACTTCAGTTGTACACACACACACACACTGAACATTTGCAGAGCATGTCAAGGCAGGGTTTTCTATTTTTGGATCTCATGCTAGTATTACTAATCGCCTCGTTGAGCTTAATCTCAGTTTCCCTCTATCCTCACCTTGCAAGAAAACACTCATCTTTTATTAAAACACTTAATCCATCGACCCTTTCACCTCCTGGCTAGCACTACTGCCTTCTCCTTTACTGGTATCACTAATCTCTTAAATCTCTTTGTTATGTATTCCTATACTCACTCTAGCACTTTCCCTATGACTTTGTGCCCCTTAAGACATGAATAGTCCAATCCACTCAACCAGTGCTTGGCAAGATTCATGGATTTTCATCTCTTGAATAAGAACCACTGTCCCACCGCAACGGTGACCAGTACAGAGATAAAGTTGTCTATGGCACTGTTGGTATTTGAACTTGAGATCCTGATTATATGGCGAATGCTTTATTGTTACTTCACCCTGGAGTTTCAAATGCT
Source organism: Stegophilus panzeri (assembly GCA_024331685.1). Classification (NCBI taxonomy): domain Eukaryota; kingdom Metazoa; phylum Chordata; class Actinopteri; order Siluriformes; family Trichomycteridae; genus Stegophilus; species Stegophilus panzeri. The sequence goes on from JANDJT010000148.1 coordinate 5,287,128, forward strand.
GGGCTCTCAGTCAGACAGAGTTCTTGGCTTACATTACATAATTCTCTATCAGGTACACAATTCATGCTTAAACTTATATCACTATATAATCTGTCTTCTTTTATGTCCCTGTACTTTTGAAGACTTACACCCCAGCCTGCACATTAAAGTTCTCCAGTATGGGTGTACTGGTTGTCCGAGACCCAGCCTGTGGGAGACAGATTGTTCACTGCTATGGCCCATAGACGTACATGCCAGATCTGATCTGTATCATGACCGTTCACATTCATAACTGTAAGTGACCCTTATCTGTTTTTAATTTGAATGCACGGGTCCCTTGAAACACCTTCCACATACTGTACTTACTGATTTCTTTTGCAATTGTTCTGAACTTTACTCGGTTTCAAAAGGTTCCAGTTTTCCAGTTTTGCTTGTATCAATTCCTAAAATATCAAGTAAATCTCCACTGAAATCGCCACTGTCGTTATTCCATTGTTGTTTTGTCACACTTCTGACGCCGGATGCTGACGACCACATCGGTATGTCCATGAGAGTTAGAAAAAGCCATATGAATTCCGATCTGGCAGTTTTCATTCCTGTCGCATATCCCACATATCAAATATGTATCTGATTTAGGACCACATATGAAAGTGGTTCAGGTTTCATTTGAACAGATCAGATTTTTGTGTCCACACAGTCCTGAAAAATTCGGATCTGTGTCATCTGGGAATATGATTCTAACCTTAAAGGAGAAAAAACACAATAATTGAGACAACTTTGTTTGCTTGAAGAGTGCTGTTTGGTTGTCAGATAATTATTATTGGGGTTGCCAGGGCCTTTTTATAGGTTACATTGGAAGGATACACTCTATGCTTAAAATCGCCATAAAATGATTTGTCTGTGATGATGTCATGATCATTGAGTACAGCTGTTAATCATTAATAAACAAGCAGCGATAACAATGATTTGGTGCTGAATAGAAGTGACAAAATGGGTTGAAAGCCAAGAATAAGTCTAGAAAATCATGAGAAAATTGTTTTGTAAATTGTTGAGTAGGCACAGGAAGGATATTCACAATGAGAAATTGCTTGCAGAAGATTCAGCTTCCAGTCAGAGGCGTGTGAGTGGCATGCTGAGGAAACAAACAGAGAGTGAGTCAGTGAAGAAGAAAAAGATTCCCAGGGTTGAAAAGAAAGACCACTACAAGACAGAACAGTGTTGTGGTCAGAAAATTGATCAATTGTGGTTCCTCAGATGTGTTTAATTGCCCTGTAACTTGCATGAGCAGCAGTTTGGGGAAAAAATATTCTGGCTTTACATGTCTCAGAGGAAGCTTGTGTTAGTCTTTTCCATCACTGAATGGTAGCTGTTGTGTGCTAGTGGAGGATATTTTATTTATTTATTTATTTTTAAATCTAGGTAAATACATATATAAAAAAAATGCAAATCTCTTGCTATTCTTGACTGATTTTGCTTCAGGAATTAGGGACTGGATGAGCTTTATAAATATCAGATATGGATAGATCGGATATGCTTTGCAGATTATCTTTGTAGATTACCTAGACCTTGCTAGACCTTTCAAAAAACTGCTTTTATTAATGACTTTCAGTGACATTAATCACACCAAAAACTTGTTACAAACAGACAAGAAGCAGTGTCTGCAATGTATGTAAGCTGTCTCCACTGATCTATGTGCCTGACGGTCTGCACACATGGGACCAGTGATTTGAACTGCTCTGTTCTCAGTGTTAGGCTGACATTTACACAGCATCATGGCTTAACCCGTCCTTTTGAACTTGTTTATAAACAAAATGAAATGAAAAGAAAAGAAAAAATAGACACCCACTAGAGGTACTATTTTGATGGCTACTTTTTCATAAGCAGCTTTTTCATGTCATTGTGAGAGCTATTAAAGACCTCTGTAATTTTAAGGGCAGCAAAGCATTAAGGATTTTAAGGACAGCAATGCAAAAATGCAAAGATTAGATTTGAAATGAAGGGATGAGCCCCCACCCTTTCATTTAATTGTTTTTTTTTTTTGGTATCTATTGGCTGAAAGAGATGATCAAGGTTCTTGAACTTGGTCCTCAGAGTAGAGATGATTCACTGAGTACTCCTTCTTTTATCCTTCCCACTCTACACAAAGGCTCAAAAAGCACAAGGGCCTAATTTTCATCTTAATGATGATAGAATGTTCCTCTTTGCTGCTTTGTTTCCATAAGGCATCATCCATCCATATTTACACCCCCCCCCCCCCCCCCCCCCAAGATAATAATAAAATAACAACAGCAAAACATCCTTTTAATAGACATTCAGTGAGCACTCATGGTCTTAAAGTGGTGCTTCATTAGGAACATTAGCATACATATTGTTTTCTAAATCAGTGTTAAGTGCAGTGACTCTTTTGATCTGTCAGTCTAAATAATAATAACAGATATTCAAGTCACATTTTATCAATAATCTATCCACATTTTGTCTACTTATGCAGAGCTCCTATGGTACTGCATAAAGGTTTGCAGGTTCTTCAACAGTACTCTGGGATAAATTCAGTTTATACACCAAAATCAGCTTTTTCAACATTCAGGTGTCTGGGGTTTTACTGTGGTTAGTAAATGTATTAAATTCCTGACAAAACATGAGTTCAGTGCTGGTTTTTTTGTCCTCTGGTTACAGAGAGAGAGAGAGAGAGAGGGAGAGAGAGAGAGAGAGAGAGAGAGAGAGAGAGAAATTGCTGGATCTGCAGGTAATGAATGAGGATGAGGCAGACAGGGTGAGTGTCCCTGAAAAACAATAACGAGTGCATAGCTCCCAGTAAAGCCTATGCAAAGCCTTTAACAACCTCTTCTTTACTGCAGAGGAGCACAAGCCACTAGCATCAGTTGAGGTATGTCAGGATTGATTAGGTTCTGGAGATTTGTTACATGATCATGTTTCAGAGCTTAGTGACATACCAATAGACTTCGATAAACCTGAGTGCTGTAATGCTAGTACCATCAACTCATGCATTTAGCGGAGATCTTCCCGAAATAGCTCTGGCTCTCCCAGTATAGCTCGGGCCTTGATTAAATTCCAGATTTTTCTCCTTCCAGGAGGTGATTATATGCTTGGGATGAAGAACCATCTGTTGAATGATTAACTCCCACAAAAGCTTCACTCCCACAAAAGCTAATACAGATTTTAATACTAATGCCACGCACACACCAGAACTGCTGGAGGCAGAGAGATACTGTGTGTGTATGTAGTATATTTATTATAATCCTGTGGCTTTTTAATGGAGATTACTGTATTGCAGCAGAAAAACAGTTAAATGGGAAAGTTAAGAATAATAACACACATGAGCTCAGTATCCAGGCATTTTATTCCCCTTTATAATCATTACAACTATTACTACTATTACTACTGCTGATGATGCTACTAATACTACTACTCCTATTTCTACTACTACTACTACTACTACCATTTCTATTGCTACTACTACTGACACAACAACTACTACTATGTCTACTGGTATTACTTCTGCCACAACAACAACAACAACTACTACTACTACCACTACTAATACGACTACTATTATCATTATTACGACTACAGCTACTAGTCTTACTACTACTAATACCACTACAACTACTACTACTACTACCGCCACTACTGTTATTACTCTTACCACTACTACTACTACTACTACTACTACCACCGCTACTGCTACTACTACAACTACTACCACTACTATAGCTGCCACAACTACTACTACTACTACTACTACTATTTCTTACTGCTACTAACTACTACAACTATTAGTACTACCACTACTACCACTACTAATACGACTACTGTTATCATTATTACGACTACTGCTACTAGTCTTACTACTACTAATACCACTACTACTACTACTACTACTACTACCACCACTATTGTTATTACTCTTACCACTACTACTACCACTACTATTACTACTACTAATACCACTACTACTACTACTACTACTACTACTACCACCAATATTGTTATTACTCTTACCACTACTACTACTACTACCACTACTATTACTACTACTAATACCACTACTACTACTACTACTACTACTACTACCACCAATATTGTTATTACTCTTACCACTACTACTACTACTACCACTACTATTACTACTACTAATACCACTACTACTACTACTACTACTATTGTTATTACATTGTTATTACTCTTACCACTACTACTACTACCACTACTACTACTACTACCACCACTATTGTTATTACCCTTACCACTACTACTACTACTACTACCACCACTACTATTACTACTACTACTACCACCACTATTGTTATTACCCTTACCACTACTACTACTACCACTACTACTACTACTACTACCACCACTATTGTTATTACCCTTACCACTACTACTACTACTACTACCACTACTATTACTACTACTAATACCACTACTACTACTACCACTACTACTACTACTACTACCACCACTATTGTTATTACCCTTACCACTACCACTACTACTACTACTACCACTATTACTACTACTAGTACTACCACCACTATTGTTATTACTCTTACCACTACTACTACTACTACTACTGCCACTACTACTACTACTACTACCACCACTATTGTTATTACTATATACTATACTATATTACTATTGTTATTACCATTACTACTACTACTACTACCACCACTATTGTTATTACTATATACTATACTATATTACTATTGTTATTACCATTACTAC
>JANDJT010000148.1:5293636-5317438 GCA_024331685.1 Stegophilus panzeri
GCTCTCTGAAAGGAGGAGTTTAGAATGAATCCTTTAGAACGGATCATTTAATGAGTCGTTTGTGACACTGGGGAAAAGTTAATGCTGCAATTTAAATTATGAGCACAGTAAAGTGTTTTTTGATCTTGCATGCATGTAAATCTCCCGTATGAGACCTTTAAAACCAAATTAGGTACGTTTCAAAACCATAATAGGTGCGCTTTAAAGTATTATAATTATATTATATATTATATACAGTACATTATATTTATAAAGTATGTTAAAGTTTATTTTCTCTCCTTGCCTTGCCTAACTTTCCTCATTGAGTTCAAAGAAACAGGGGGTACCAGACGTGGAAAAAAACAAAACAAAACTGAAAACAGATAGTACTAGAATGTACCTCAGGTTTGCACAGTGTTCTGTTCTGTTCCTCAGTTGGGAACATAGTAAAACTACTGCCTGTCAAGGGCACAGCTGACAGCCACTTCACTGAGAGTCACAGTGTCTTCCCTGAAGGTAAGCATTACGAACAAATAACTACAGCAGCTAAGGACAATTTCTGTTATGAGTGCCACAGTATAAACCAAAACACCTGTCTCACCATCCTCTTCACACACTGCATACACCCATATACTGTGAGCATTAGGGTTGGATTTATTCTCTAACATAAATTCTGAAATTCCACAATGAAATGAGATGTTTAGTGCTTACAAATATACAAATATCACAAATATACAACTAAACATACTGTACATCATTTAAAAGGATTAATCATGCACTCTCTGCTTGGCACACATCATGCGTACAACACGTTCTCAGGCTCATGATACACTGGTCTTCCTAATCTTGTACTCTGTGTACTCAATGTACTAAAAGTTTATTCCTCATTTAATGACTAAAGGTGTTAATGCAGCTTCACAGCTTAGGGAAAATTGAAGAGGGAGTCACAGTGTTCCCTAAAGCACAGAGAGACCAGCTAACAACAGCTGCTCAGGATTCCTTCCTTAGGTATTGCATAGAGCAGGAACAGTCCCTGCTTTGCCCTTTACTGAGTGTCACCTAAGAGGTTGCTGAAGGTTTTCTGACATTTGTCTTTTGTATCTCTGAGTCACATGGCCAAAGTCAGGTTGTTCTGTTTTAACAGCATAATTGTCTGATATAACACCCTTCTACAGGACACAGAAAAGGAAGAGCTTGCACTCTACACATTTAAATAAGTCTGTGTCCTCTGCCCATTTCTGAACATTTATGTATGTGTTGACAGAAAGCTGAGATTAGCACACACCTGAACACACACTCAGATGTTTTTTGGGGTCAGGTGGATTGGGGGTGGGGGTGTTGAGAGACAGGGAGAAGAGAGCGAGTGCTGTGTGATAGAATAAAGGCGATTCTTTATTGGACAGCTCACATGGTTACTCCCAAACCATAACACACTTTACCACCAGAGTAACAGGTGTAGCGCATTCACTCACTCATCACACATCCACAGACGCTTATTTATTGCTTGCTGCTCACCAGCAACTGATCACTAGTCCAGAACTTTAATAACTCAGCCTCCACTGTGCATTTAGTGGCACATGAATCATCAGGTATACTGTATACTCAAATATGATGTACGTCATAAGTCATCAGGAAATACAATTACCCAAATTTTATTTACATCAAAGTGGGCCAAGTACATCTGGTACTTTTTTGGGAGGTACAACCTTGAAGCACCTTGTAAAACCTGAATGAGAGCCTCTATGTGTGTGTGTGTGTGTGTGTGTGTGTGTGTGTGTGTGTGTGTGTGAAGGTGACCTCTAGAAAGCCTTTTCTGGAGATCCCCTCTCTTTTTCTGTCTCTTCCTCATGCCAGACCCTCATGTTATTGCCTGTCTGTCTCAGAAGAGGACAATCAATTACAACTTTTCAATATGTTTTACAATATAAGAATGAGCACATTGTGCTAAATATAATCCTTATTGTCATGATTTAATAAGCAAGAGGCTGGAGTTTGACCCTGTCTCTGCTCTGATAGTAACAAGTAGCTTCCCAGTACATTATTATTCAGAAAAGAGAGAGATGTAATGTGACAAGACATGCCCCAATTACAGCAGGGCCATGCTAACTTAGCTCATTATTTATTTATTTATTTATTTATTTATTATCAGCAGAAGCATGAAACTCAGATAAAGTGGGATAATGTAGTAATGCCTGAATTATCATATACAGTCATGTGAAAAAATAAGTACACCCCTTGGAAATTGTTGGCTTTTTTGACATATTTGGACAAACAAACATTTTATCCTCTTTGAGACAGTGCCTATTAATAAAGGTGATGCACTCTATCAAATGACACATAAATTACTACAAAAACCAAATACTAAAAATTGACATTTTGTAGTAATTTTCACAATTTAAATGAACAAAAAACAGATCAGTCACATGGAAAATGTAGGTACACCCAAAAAATTAGAATCAGGTGTTCAAGATTCAAGATTCAAACCTTTCTTATCTTTACCCCTCTCATATCTAGTGTCTGGTGTTCCCTCTGTTATTGAGGTGTGTGGTGTCATCATGCCAAGATCTAAAGAGTTCTATAAGGCCTTCAGAACAAAGGTTGTGGATGCCTATGAGTCTGACAAGGGATTTAAAAAGATCTCCAAATTATTTGAAATACATCATTCCACTGTAAGGAAAATCATCTAAAAATGGTACAGTTTTCAAACGACTGGCAATTTGTCCAAGACTGGCTGTCCCAGAAATTCAGCCCAAGAGCAGACCGTCTGATGCAAAATACATGCGTCTACAATCAGAAAGAGATTGCACAAATTTGACCTGCATGAGAGGCGTGTCAGGAAAAAGCCTTTGCAAGCCTACAGTTTGCCATTGCGCATATAGGCAAAGACCAGGCCTCTTGGAACAATGTGCTCTGGGCAGACGATTCAAAGATAGAGTTGTTCGTCACAGTAACAGCAGACATGTTTGGCGCTGACCAAAGACGATCAAATATATATATGTGATATATCCTACTCATCTGTGTCTAACAGACAAACACAAATTATACATATAATCCATTCCTCAGAAGGTGCTAGCTACAGCAGGGTCTTTTCACAGACAGCCATAAGATCTGTTCTTTTAGATCAGAAATCCATTTAGAGCCTATGAATCTACAACAACATCATGAAAGTCAGTGCTTGAATACTGTTCCAGAGACAGATTACCTTGTTGCTGACTAAGGTTGAGATATCTGGCTTGCTCACATAACACAATGCCAATAAATGAAACGTACATCTTTCTAACACTGCCTACTAATCACATCTATTGTTCAGAATTCTTGCAAGACCCCCCACCCCATTCATTGACCAGAAACCACCAATCTTTATAATGTCCAAAGTTTCAGAGCTGTCAAATACCCATTAACAGTGGCATTTGTCCTTACTTGGGAGCTCGTAGCTGATTCAGTCATGGATTTGGATCGCTCCAAGGCTGCTGACCACGTTTATGACCCAGAGGCGCATCTTTACCTGACGCCTGTAACAAGCCTGAAGCCAATGGACTTCAGATTGCAGTATAGTTAATGCAATGTTTCAACCAGACAACCATGGCTAATTATGCCCATGGGCTAGAGATTTTATCCTATTTCCTGCTCCTTGCACCCAGGCATGAAACTTCACAGAATAGGGCAAGGCCTCAGGAAAGGAATGAACCATTGCCTGAATTGGGTTCCAGCAAAGCAAAGATCCAATGTCACGTCAAGGAATTATTGGTGCGATCCAAGCTGCCAACATTTTTTCCATGTCAATATTGACCTACTGAGGTCTATTTCTCATTTCTGTGTCTATGCCTCTGCTATTGAAAGATAACTACTTACTTATGAGTTCAGAATTTTAAAGTCTTTTACATAGTATTACTATAAAGGGATCTTAAGAAGCAATGTACAATCACTCATGAAGTGACTACAAATCTAAGAAAATTACTAGGAACAATGAAAAGTATATTTATCAATATAAAACCTCCAAGAACTAAGAAAAGCCAACTTGCAGTATCAATATTGACTTGAAAACACCTACTGAGCTGCCATTCCCTGTGTTCTCTGGAACACAGAGCTTAGGGGAGATATAAGAATATCGTCTTCTACCATCTAAGCATAGAGTGATTCTCCGGATAAACAGTAGGCCTCTTCTGAGTGAAGTGTGAAGTGTTTGCTGTGGGTTAAACTGCGTCAGGAAATCAGCAAGACACACAAGAGCCTTAGAGTTGAAAAGCAAGACCGTGGGATGTGGAACTTCTATGTGGAACTTAATAAGCAGACAATGCATATAAGACTGGAGTAATGTACTCTGACTTTCCATTTGTACTGAAAAGCTACTGTGTCCCATGCACCATTGAGCTGTTTGTGCATCATCTGCTCTGGGCTTTGATATGCTCTTCGCTTTCTGTTGAGAGTAAATACTGGCATGTGTATATTCTACAACACAAACCCATGCAGACGAAAAGTGAGCTGAGAACAAAGTTAATGTCAACAATTGTTCATGGGGTCAGCGATCACTATGTGAAAAGTTAATGTTTACTGATTACAGATGAGTCTGTGTAACCTGTGTAAGTTTTGCCCAATAAATGACATTTTAATTAATTATAAAATTAATTAATTAATAAAGAATCTTTTATCCCTGGTGCTGAAAAGGATTTTCAAAGTTTTTAGGCAGCATAATTGTTTTTAGGCAAATATTACAAACTCATGAAGATGTTTATGTGGTGAAAACAGGCAATCAGTGTTAATAAAGTGTTCTCGAGGTTTGGAGTAAACAGCTGTATGTGCATGCGTGCTTTACTCTATCCGGCCATGCCTTGCAATAAATGGAAAATGACTGGAATATTCAGACGTCATTGCTTAGCCACACTGCCACCAGGATGTGCGTCTTGTATTTGTGTGTAAATGTGGATTGGCAGAGCCATAGCTGAGATGCCTTCTGCATACTAAGGCACCTGGTATGTGTATGTGTACAGTGCCCTCCGCTAATATTATATTAGCACCCTTGGTAAATATGAGCAAAGAAGGCTGTGAAAAATTGTCTTTATTGTTTAACCTTTTGATCTTTTGTTCAAATTATTCATAAAAATACTCTGCTCTCAAACAATTGCAAACATAACACAGGTTTATCAAAAAAAAAAAATGTCTTATATAGGTGTGCAACAATTATTGGCACCCCTATGACTTCATATGAGAAAAATATATTTGAAGCATATTTTAAAATGTACAATATAAATGGGAATATACTTCAAATATATTTTTCTCATATGAATTCATAGGGGTGCCAATAATTGTTGCACATCTATATTTAACAAAAAAAAATTGTGTGCGTTTTGTTTTGTCACGATCTGTCACTATGGGGAGGCGGAGACGGATGCAAATGCAGTTTAATGAGTTTTAATATATAAAGTCCAGCAAACAATTCCAATACGTAAGGCAAGTTCAGAGTCAAGGCAGGCAAAAGAGTCAGGCAATTAGCGAAAAAGGTATTATAGAGAAACCAAAATAAAAAAACCAGGGAACAAACAAAGTAAAAAAAAAACAAAAACAGAATAGCAATTGCAATGACATAATGAGGCTTATATAGGTCTATAATAATAAGTGTGAAATTGAGAACAGAAATTGAGAGAGAGAGAAAATATAAAAGTATATGCAGATAAAGAATTGTGATTGGGTATATGTTAGAGTATAGGCTAGAATCTCATTTGTAGGCCCAGGCCTATCTATGGTGTCAGGTTTTTCGATTGGGTCTTACATTTTTCTGTAGTATGTGTAGTTAGCCTGTACTTTAGCTATAAGTTCATGGAAATCTACGGTATTTAGAGCTATATTAAATTTCACTTTTTTTAAGTGTAAAGTGGGAGGAGGAGTGGGGGGGGGGCACTTCAGGTGTGGTCATCTTAGGGCACCACACTGTGTTAATCTGGGTTTTAGGAAGACAAATAGAGAGTTGCAGTAATCAGTCCGTACAGGATTTTGCGGAGTTACTTTGTGACTGTTGCAGCCCAAAACGCTTGATCTTTCTGCGGCTTTTTCCAAAATCTGCGATGCACTTTGCGGAGTGCTTTGCAGAAAACTACCTGAATTGGCGAAATTGCAATCACACGCAATTTTTTTGCAGTGATGTTTGTTGGTAAATGAGAACTTTTAGCTGTACTCATGTTTGGTGCACGTGAATCAAAGGGGGCTTTGGCTGAATGCATGTTGTGATGACGTCACATAATGTGTCTTGGCCCAAATGTGTGGAAAATCTGCAGCAATTTTGAAAAATTGCAAGCTCCTGTGAATATTGCAGAGTTTCTTTGATTTTGCGTTCATTTCCGCGATCGCAAAATCCTGGAGGGACTGAGTGATCATGTCTGGGGATAATTTGAGCCTGTATGAGCATTTGAGCAGGTTCAGTAGTTAGAAGTGGTTGTATTTTGTGATGCTGTTGTGAAGAAATTTGCAGGTTCTGCTGATTACAGAGATGTGAAGAGAGAATTTGAACTTAAGAGACTTTTGAGTAGCAGTGGAGACTGAGAGGTCCAGATCAGGTTTGTCTTGTCATTACCCAGGAAGAGTTATTTATTTTGTCTTGTCTTTTATGATTTGAGAGACATATGGATGAAAAAAGTTTGTGTGACATCAGCGTATTGTAAGAAAGAATTGTAAGAATATGGAATTTCTTGAACAGTGAACTAGAGTGGACCAGTAACTGACTCCTGGGAAATTCAGGTAGTGAGTAATGCAGTGCGATGAAACTGAACCTTCCTAGGCTAAATGATACAGAAATACAGATATACCTTTGTGGAAGAGTAATTGTTTCTACTCCTACTATCCGATGTCATCCAGAGTGAAGATGGGTTCCCTTTTGGTTCTGGTTCCTGGAGTTTACCCTTGATACAGTTGCCTCTGGCTTGTTTATTGGGGATCCAACTCTACATCAACCAGATTTCTGTAAAGCTACTGTGTGACGATGTCTTTTGTTAAAAGTACTATACAAAGAAATTTCATTGAATTGAATAATCATACAGACATGGTGAAAACAGATGAGTGCTTAGCTTTCAGTATCAGAATCAAGTATGCAATGATTCGCAGTACCAAAGACAACAAGCAGGACACTGAGAACAGTTTCCCTAATATTTTGTATAATAGTGCCCTAGTGACTGGCACTGGGTTCTGTAGATCACTTGTCTTGTATCCAGATGAGAAGAAATGGATGGATGGAAGGAAACAGGTGTGCACTTAGCAATATAATTAGACTTCTTGGCCCGAGGTGTGACTTGAGCAGGCTTGACGAGGAAACAGAGCAGAATGCTTAGTAGCACTATGTGTAACAGCTAGCCAGTGGGAGTGAATCCTGCCTCACTTTGACTAAATTGTCTCCCAAACAAATGAATGTAAATCTACATTGATTTGGTTAGAAAAATGCCTGTGAGAAATTTGGAAGACTGTGGAACTTTTTCCACATCAGGTTTCCCACACTAAAGCACTATGATATATCCAGCAAAGTGAAAATGTATCTATGAGTCTGTCTATCTGTCTATGTATCTATCAAAATCATCTTCATGCAAAATGTGTCCCCTTCATCTGACACTAGCTCTTTGTAAGGAAAACAGTTCACAGTCATCATCTATCCTGCACTTGTAATGGGCTGTCCAGTTAAAAAAGGAAAGTCTGGTCTTCAGCATGGTGGCACAGTGGGTAGCGTTGCTGCCTCAGAGATTCAAGGTCCTTGGTTTGATCCTGAGCTCAGGTTATCGGCTGTACTGAGTTTCACATGTTCACAAAAACATGTGGTGTGTGAATGTACATGTTCATGGTGCTCTGTAACGACTTCTGCCCATCCAGGATGTATTTACTCCTTAAATCAGGGGTTCCCAGGAGTGACCGTGACTAGGATAAAGCGGTTAGTGAAGATGGAAGAATGAATTGTCTTTAGACCCCAGTCCACAAAAAATATTCTCTGGAAAATATCACTTGCATAATTATTTCTATTGATTTAGTATCTAGTGTCAGTTAGAAGAGGATGGGTTCCATTTTGAGTCTGGTTCCTCTTAAAGGGATAGTTCACCCAAAAATGAAAATTCTGTCATTACTCACCCTCGTTTCGTTCATCTTCAGAACACAAATGAAGACATTTTAATGAAACATGGATGTCCCTTCATTTATAGTCCAGTAACTTCCAAGCTCCAAAAAGTTCATAAAGGCGTCGTAAATGTAATCGAAGTACGAGGACATTCTCACGATGCAACGGGACCCGGAAGCGCTGCACTGTTTACAGCAGACGAAGAGGGACGCTGTACACAAACTAGTCTTTGTAACAAAGATGTCTGCAGATTCCGACATAGTAGGACTTGCATTTTTTTGTCCGCTCTCGTGTCAACACAACACACATGCGTTGTGGTTCTCTCAGAGATCTATGCGGAAATGAAGATATTTAGTGAATAAAGACTTCATTTTAATTTTTTTTGTGCACACAAAGCATTCGTATCACATCACAAAATTGGGATTAAACCACTGGAGTCACATGGATTACTTTTACTATGCCTTTATGAACTTTTTGGAGCTTGAAAGTTTTGGTTACTGGACTGTAAATGGAGGGACAGAAATCTCCCAGGTTTCATTAAAATGTCTTCATTTGTGTTCCGAAGATGAACAAAAGTCTTATGGGTTTTGAACGACATGAGGGGGAGTAATTGATCACAGAATTTTCATTTTTGGGTGAACTATCCCTTTAAGGTTTCTTCATGTCATCTCAGGGGTTTTTTTTTTCCTCACCACTGTCACTTCTGGCTTGCTCAATAGGGATTTAAATCTACATCCATTTTGTGACAACATCTACTGTTAAAAGTGGTATGCAAAGTAAACATGGATTGCAAAATGCTTTATTTTTCATACTGTACATGCATTAAACACTGGTTTCTTAATTATTTGCAGGTTTACAGTTGATATTTTGTGATTCCTGACCTGGAAAGAAAAACAGCACTGAGTCTCTTCCTGTAATATCTAACATGGCTTTAGATTCTGGTCCAGTCATCTATGAAGAACATTTTAAACTCTTTATTTATTTATTTATTTATTTTTCAAATTTCTTTGAGATTTGTGTCGATGGACATCATGCCGATAACGCATGACCAAACAGTTTTTGGTCCCATCTGACCACACCATGATGCTAATTAAACTAATGGCAGTGCTAATGACCTCGTTTCGTGAGATTCTCTCAGGAATTACTTCTTTCTTGCAACACTTCCAAACAGCTTGTTATGATGAAAGTGGTCTTTAACAGTTGATTTAAAATCTGTACAATGATAAGAATGAACTAAATTGTGCAATTATAAAACTGATCCCTGGGATTATTATTATTTTTTTTAACCTTCTTTCATCATCTTCCTCACTGTATGGGGTGAGAGTGTGCTTATAAGCCCAATTCCTCACAAATTTCCAACTCTTTCAGACATTTAGAAGTTTTTGTTATGGCCCTAATTGTGTTAAAAATTGTATTTCTAGCTGCTTATATATTTTTACATTCATTACCTGACTTGTGAAGGTCTCTTTTGTGCAAAAGTTCTTTGCTTTTTCCCATCATAATGGATGGAAATGCGATTTTTACATGTGTGCAAGCTCATATTTATTCACCAGAGAAACAACACATGGTTAAAGCAAACGAAAAATAGTTTTTCTTCAAAAATGACAATTTGTTAACAGTTATTTCAAATATTCCTTATTCCTATATTTAATTGTCAATACAATTATATTTGTGAGAGGAATTTGTTTTTAAAAGAGTAGTTCTAATAGTAGTTCGATAGTAGTAGTAATGGTAGCAGTAGTACTGGCCTCGACGCCTTAAGACTCAATATTGATCTCAGCTAGTCCCGGTCTTGGACTTGTCTTAGAATTGAATTTGGCAGTCTTGACTACAGCTCTACTAATCAGATATGCCATTGATAAGACACTGATAAGAAAATCCTAGGAGGCAGAGAGATAAAAGAACCCTAGAGTATAACAGGTTTTTTCCCCCAGATGTGCGCCAAGCAGCATTAAGAAAACAGTGAGGCAAAAATCCAGTGTGACTGCTACTTTTATTTACCTCCATTTTTACCCACCAAAGAGACTTGTTTTCAATTGGCTCGCAAGACTGAATTAGTGAACTGGCTTTTCTGCCAGGTGAATTTTATTCAGCTTATTCCTGGTTTAGTTGAGAAATCTGAAGATTTCAGGTGTCTACTACATCGCTATCATAGCAAAGAGTCAAAAAATAAATACAGATAAACCATAGATGTTGGCACCTCTGACTATTTACAGTAGAAAATGTCTTTCTATGTACTGTGTATTATTGCCTATGTACTATATAGGATTAATTGTCCTATATATAGGAAAGTATTCAGTTAAAGTATGAATAAAAAACTGCCTTATATCTTGCAGATGATAATGTGAAAAGCAAGAGCAGAGATGACTGATGTGGAAACTGTTGTCACTGACTTCGCTGCTACAGGAAGGACTGGCCGACGAAACGCCGTGCCAGATATTTTAGGTTCCAACATAGGACCCGAAGCAGCAGACCTTCCAAACAAACTAGCTGATCTTGCTGTTGGAGGTACAGTACCACTGTTGTCTCACTGGTGTTTCTGAAAGTAAGAGAGATAAAGATATTAGAGATACAGTTTGCACCATGTGGTTTTGTTTTTCAGTGTAGTTTTCTATTATCTCTTATTAAGGGGCTGTCTGCAGTGTAGGCTTCCAGACCATACATTCAATATGTAAATGCTGAAATTTTAGGCTGCGTTCACGCCATGTCGGAATTACCACAGTTACTAGATGACAACCCGGATGTTCTACTCGGAGCTGTTCACGTCCTTGGACTCCTTGGAATTATGCGTTTCTATATGGCAAAATGAATGCTTGAGATGATGCTGTTGACAACTGCAAAATACAAAACACATAGTCACAATATTATTTCACATTTTTATGCTATTGCTAAATATTGAAGACAACAGAAAGCGCATCAGATAGTGTAAGTAAGTGTTATGGCTTTTGAGTGTTTCCGCATGACATTGCTGCGGTTAGGTGGTACAAGTCGGAGCTCTCAGAAATTTCCTGGTTTACAAGCTGTAATTACATGTTCTACGAGGACATGAATGCTTTTTTACAAGTCGGAATCTCGTAATCACCACACGGCGTGAATGCAGAAATTAACAGTGCAGTACCTAGGATCTCTCAATTAGCTCCATCTGAGTTTGAAGCCTTCATTCTCAATTTTGCAAGCTTCCTTCCTTCCAATAGAACCTCTATAACCAAAAACATCAGGATGCTCGGTTTTTAAGTTCAGCATTTCCTATATGGTTTCTAGACTTTTCTTTAACCGTGTAGAATAAAAAGAATTTTCTGGTAGCGCTTCCTTTCACGCCAACTTTATCTAGGTGAACTTTGACCTGTGAATTCACAAGCTTCCATCTTGTGATCCAATAGAAATCATGAAGGTCAGAACAAATTCAATCTCTTTGGTCTAAAAAAAAAAAAAAAAGGACGAGTTGCTTAATATTAATTATACCACTGGTCTGTAACAGCAGCTCTGAAAGTAGTGCAGCTACAACTCACAGGTTTATATGAATGTGATCAGTCTAATAATGTATTGTTTCTATAGTAATCTTTAATACACCAGACACTCAATGATAATCTAGGGCTAATGATAAAAAGATTAATAAACATGTTATTTACAAAGAAAAGTGTACATGGTGAAGGTTTCTGTTAGGAGACATTTATATAACGTTTATGGAAGGAGACTCCACTATGCAAGGGAGCATCAGAACTTTGTAATGGTCAGTAAGTTCTACCGTGGGAAAGGCTTTGGAACTGGGGAGTTCATGTTTTCACTTTTTGTCTTATTATTTCTTATTTGTCTGTCTTATTAACTTCAAGGCAGACAAAATAAAGCTGGTGAGGGTATGATAGGCAAACAAATCCAAATCATGAGGCAAAAACGTGGTAAAAAAAAAAAACCAACAACAACACAAGTACATGGTCTGACGATTAACAAACAGACTAAACAGAACTGTGAAACCAGAAACAAAGATCAATCCAGAAAAGCAAATTCAGTAAACAAAGACTTGGTACATCAGTTAATGAGCACTGAGCAATACTTCATGTTGTGTGAAGGTTTGTATAGGGTTGGGTGTAATTTTTAGGGTGTATTGTATAGGGTGTGGGTGTAATTTGCTACAATCCAATATCCCTACTACCCTATTATACAGCAGGTGAAATCAGTACGCCAAAGGAGTAGTATGTCCGAATTCTCAGTATTCATAAAACAGTAGGCGAGAAATACCTAGATGACCTTCTGCTGAGATTCTGCAGTATGGAAGCAGTGGACACTGCGCTATCCCATAATGCAACAGGACTGATGTGGAAGCGCTGTCAGAATCAAGAATAGAGGAAGGCAGTGTGTCGGCTCTTTTAAAGTTGTAGGTCAAATGACAGTTCCAACATGGCGAATGTAGTACTTCCGGATTGTATTCATGCTACACACATATACTGATCAGTACATACTGAATCGGATGCAGTAGGTACTGTCACAGTACATGATTTTGAATGCAGCCAGGTATAGGTAATCAGACTTTGGGCGATCTTGAAGGTGGAAGCGAAGCTGCCTGTTGGGAATGGTAGTTCTGGGCGGCCATGTTTATATGCCGCTGTGTACTCTAGGAAATGGAGTTTGTCGCTGATTACGGCCTTGACATGACAAACTATAATTGGATAAGAGTGTTGTTCGTTATTAAATCATTTAAAAAAATTTAATCATTGGCAAATTGCTGGTTTAAGAGGAATAAAACGTTTTGGGAAAGTGTCCTCTGTCCTGAACTACTTTCCTGTGGACCAGAGTGGTGAGATGAAGCTCAAGAGGTGTTTGCACCTCTGCTAAAGGTTTCACCACCAGTCACAGTTTTGTTACAGTGTTCCATATCTGTCCATGATATAATTTCACAGATGATGCTGAGCATGGAGGAGAAGGTTCATCCTCATCAAGTGACGCAGCCAAGGACCCTGCAGGGGGAAAGGACCAGGCAGAGGGAACATAACTTAACCCATTACAGCATGAACCAAACTGAACAGCAAAGACAAGAGAGACAGCACCACAAACAATCTCTCCTTTAGCCTCCATGACCAAACTACTGTTCTGGTTGCAGTCTCTGCTATGCAGCTTCTTCACTGGAGGATATTATTCAGATGTAGGCTGATGGAGGAGCACACCCATCTTCTCTTGGAAATCGTTCTGTTTTGACAGAATCAATAAATTCCCCACCTGAGTGATGTTCATGTGGCACAAAGAATCATGGTGTCTGTATGTCTTAGAGAACCATATGACATTATTTTCCTAGTTTTAAAAGGGACCACTTGATTTATTTTTTTAAATTGTCACTAAACTAAAGGAATGTCTAGTTTCTATACAAAAAAATAGCATTCCATTTGGTTATGTAAGTACAATTTAAACCTTAAGAATGTTGTTGATCATCTATTTTGTGATTTTTATTTTCTATGAATATATTGTACACTTTTTCTAGTGCTTTTTGTCAAAATGAGTAAATATGGAACTGTCATTGTTGAAAGTTACACTTCATGTCATTGTATTGAAAGTACTGTAGGCATCAATTTTCACTGATTTGGTGGTGTCATGATTTTTCTTTCTTTTCCTCTGTGCTCTCAAAAGCAAAATCTAAAGAAAATACATACATGAAGGTGGTGCGTTCGAATACATTTTTCACTCTGGTTATGCTTTGCAAAAATCAAATGCGTTATTTCAACCACATTGTTGTCTGTTGCACCAATGTAAAATAAAATCTGCACTTAGTTTTTTGTGGTTGTTTCTATAAAAGCTTTTGCTTCATTCATCCAAGAGAATCAGTCGGTATAGGCGTACCCCCATTGTGACCACAGAGTCATACAAACAAATCAGATATCTGAGAACAGGCTGTAAAAATCTCCTCCCCTAAGATAACATATAAATAACGGTGTACAGCTGCACAGATTAAACAGGTAAAGTTCTACTTCACCATTTCTGTTCCCTTCAAAATTAAATAGCTTAATAATATCAAAATGGAGGATTTCGTCGGCAGTTGGAAACTTATCCAAGATGAGGACTACGATAAATTCCTGAGAGCAACCGGTAAGTTGTGGTTTTTTTTAACAGTTTTCTTTACTCTGTTGAAACATATTCATGTCATTTCGAAGCTATTTTTACAAATAAAATTGCATCCATTGATTGTGTATTGCCACAGGTGCTGATGAAGAAGTGATTTCTATTTTAAATGTACTTAGGCCAGTTGTCACAATTTCCAAAGATGACGACATTTTGGTCATTAAACTACAGAGTGCCATTGGTAGTGAAGAAATCTCATTCAGATTGGGTAAACAGTTCTACCACCAGAAAAAGGATGGCAGATACTGCAAAGTAAGAACCTATGATCAATGTTAGAAATTGTTATATTTAGGCATACCTAGATACCTAGCAGTTCATATAGATTGATGAATGAATAATAGGACAGTTTAAGCATTTTGCATTGTTATGATGCTGCATCCAGCACAGTGGGACGTGGAGTGGGTTTAGAAACTTCTAGGCAATAATCACGCTTAGTCTAATAAGTTAACATTCCTATAGTAACAACTTTCACAGGAATTTGTATAGCAGATGCTCGACATAATCAAATACATTTTTTTTTTTTTTTTGTGGAGATTGATATTGATATGGTGAAGGTTTTTTTTTTGTGGAGATGTTTATATAACATTTTGGAAGGAGTCTCCAGTGCAAGCACTTTGTAACTGACAGAGTTTACTTTAAACCTTTAAACCTTTAGTTTTCTGCTGGTATGTTGTCAGAAAAAAAAGAGATACTGGTAAGGGGACCCACTCTTTACAGCTGCTATAATGCAAGCGATAACAGGAACTATCTTATTTCATGGACGTTTCACAGCATTTAAACGTAACGATAAATGGATAGAATGATGTTTCGTTCATTGATAAATTAAAAATTGCAATCTACATTGAATTTCCCCAGATACAAATTGTAATCTGCAAATTGTAATATTTGTAATATAAGCCAAATGAAACACTTCAAGATGTGCCGTTTATATGAATATAATCAACTTCAAGGCGGTAACAAGAACTCGTGTCGTAATGCATCACACCAATTCATCATTGATTATTTTCCATAACAGCGCACCGCCAAATGTTTTATTCCTTACTTATCCCATTTAGCCAATTCTGTAAATATGGAACTTGGGTCATTTTTGAAGATTGGCATGAGATAACCACAAGCTGCTTTGCTAGGTTGTTGTAGATCTGGAAGAAAACCAACTTATACAGGTGGAGAAGTGGGACGATAATGAAGCTACATCTATCACCGAGGTCAAGGATGGGAAACTGATCAAGGTGAGACCAGGCTAAATTCACGCTTTTTAAGTCGTATGTGATCAGCTATTTGGAAGATAATAATAAAAATAATGTATATGTTTGCATTCAATCTTACAGACAATAAAATTTAAGGACGTCACAACAGTGCAAACTTTTACGAAGGTCTAAAAGTTGGACGACCCCCTGTCTATTCTGCTAGTTACCCCTCCCCCCCTCAATAGCCTGCAGACTGGAAACATTTCTAAAAAAGAAATGCCTCCAGTATCTTACACATCATGTGTCCAAATGTGCATTATATACCCTTTGAAACCATACTCAATAAAGAATTATGTAAAATATGTTCTCATTCCATTCATTAATAAACAATGTCTTCAGATTCGTTTGCATAAATTAAAGAATTAACAAAGGCTATTAACACAATTACACACTAGTAGACTGTGGTGGAGTTAGGTTAATTCACCATTACTGAAACTCTACAGATGACTTCTGATGTGGAGGAGTATAAATAGTGCAACATGTAGCTGACACAAACCTATTTGCTGTCATCAGATCAGCATCACATTAAGATGATATTAGATTTAGATTTATTACATATAACATCACAGTTTATACAGGATAAAAAGTATAAAAGGTGGATGAAATTATTATGTTACAGAGCCCCAACAACAAATCAGTCAGTTAAATAAGAATGTAGAGTTAAGAGGAAATACAATACAAAGATACAAAGTCCAAGTATACGGCTGTAACTGTATATGTAACTGTATACCACTGCAGTTTAGGGACATTTCATGGGTTTTTGCACATACAATATATACAATGTTTATAAACCATGTATAGCAGTAGTAACCACAGAGGAATTACTATATTAAACGCTGAAATCTTTTTCCTAGAATTGAATGTTCCAACATCCATCTTCATACAGTATATAATACATAAGTGAACTGAAGGTGAAAAAAAAGCAGTTGCCAGAATATATATTTGTTTGCACAATAAAAATAACATCCTTCCAATTGGCAATATAAATACAAGGGCACTGCACACTTTTTCTGAGTGCTTTCTGTGAGTCAAGGTTGTATAGTGAATAACTGGATTTGCATAAATTGTATCCAATGGGTGCATTTTTTTTAAACAAATTTGAAACATTTTTACACAATAAAATGTTAAACAGGATAACACAGATTTCTGAAGATCATATTCTTTAATATCACAACTGGGTTAAATCAGATGGTCCTTTATTTGCCTTTTAGCAAAAATCCAAATAAGCTGTCATGTGCTTTTTACTATGTGGCTTTAGTAAGTAATTATTAGTATATTGTCAGTATATGTAGCCAGTGTGAGTACAAGTAGTAAATGGATACTTACTTACAGACTCCCAGTATTTTAACACAAAAAGGCAAAAAAGTGAACAATACAGTACAATAAAAACTTTGACAATATACAGCACAAGCAACAAAGTTTCCAATATACATAAGGTTATACATTATAGCATAATACAATACATAAAGTGTTTGCAAAAGTTTTTGCACACAATGTACAATGCACTATTCAATATACACAATGATATACAATATACATTATGATACAAAATACAGTCTCGTCCAAAAGTATTGGAACGGCAAAGCCGATTCTTTTGTTTTTCCTGTACACTGAACACTTTTGCGTTTGAGATCAAAAGATGAATATGAGACGATAGAATATGTGAATTTCAGCTTTCGCTTCCTGATATTTACATCTAGATGTGTTAACAGCTTAGAGCAGGGTACCTTTTGTGTGAGCCCACCCATTTTTAAATGATCAAAAATATTGGAGCTGACAGGTGTTCTGGTTAAACAATTAATTCCTCTTAATGTCTACTCTTGGTTTGAGCTATGGGTTTCATGTTTGAAGACTGCATTTGTTGTTAAAAAGGATAAACCAACCAGAGAGCTGTCTATGGGAGAAAAGCACACTATTTTGAGGCTGAGAAACAAATCATGATCGAATACACACAAGCTGATTAGTCAAGCATGTTGGAGGTAGTGTCATGGCTTGGGGCTGCATGGAAACTTCTGAATTAATTCTGCTGCTACCATTATGAATTACATTAATATTAAGATTAAATCCCATTCCAAAAGTCTACAGAAACATTCTGCCAATGCACAGATAAATGCATCTAATCTAATTGGAAGGAACATCATTATGCTGTAAAACAATGACCCAAAACACAGTGCCAACTTAACAAAAAACTTCATCGGGGGTGGAGGGGATGGAAGGTTTTAGACTGTCCAAGTCAATCACCAGACCTTAACCCAATTGAGCATGCATTTCACCTCACACACACACACACACACACACACACACACACACACACACACACACACACAGTCCCTTTCTGTTAGCAAACTACAGAAGGGCAGCAGTGTTCTTTTTGGAGAGCGGTGGCTTTCTCCTTGTTGTTCTGTTATTCTCCTGATGGTGGACTCATGAACATTAACATGTGAGAGAGGCCTTCAGTTGCTTAGAAGATACCCAGGGCTGCTTTGTGACCTCACAAACCTCACGGAGGGAAACAATGGTGTTGTTATTTCCTCCATCTGTCTAAATGTAGACTGATGGACTCCAAACTCTTTAGAGATGGTTTTGTGACCTTTTCAAGCCTGATGAGCATCAACAACTCTTTTTCTGAGGTCCACAGAAATCTCCTTTGTTCATGCCATGATACACGTCCACAAACATGTGTTGTGAAAATCAGACTTTGATAGATCCCTATTCTTTAAATAAAACAAGATGCCCACTCACATCTCATTGCTATCCCATTGATTGAAAACACCTGACTCTAATTTCACCTTCAACTTCACTGGTAATCCTAGAGGTTCACATACTTTTGCCACTCACAGATATGTAATATTGGATTATTAAATAAATGAACAAGTGTCCTATTTTTGTCTCATTTGTTTAATTGGGTTCTCGTTGTCTACATTTAGGACTTATGTGAAAATCTGATGATGTTTTAAGTCACATTTATGCAGATATATAGAAAATTCTAAAGGGTTCACAGACTTTCAAGCACCACTTTATATTTTACAACATTTTTTTTTTTTGGATAAACCCGTGTTTTGTTTGCAGTTGTTTGATATCCATGAGAGCAGAGTATTTTTATGATTTGTTTTTTTTTTTAACAAAAGATCAAAAGGTTAATTATTTTCTACTTTGATTTAATGTCCACATTCATTAATGATTTCAATAATTACATTGTTCTGTATAGGTCTAGGACACAATAGGTTTACAGTCATATTGTAGGGGGAAAAATGTAGCAGGACCTCTGGTTTCATGAGGTGCAAGATCTTCTAATAGGTAGTTCTTATTTTTTTAAGCAATTTAATTTGTATACCTGTGTAAAGTCAAATCTTATGTTAAAATGGGTGTACACAAATTCGATCGACAGTGTCACTATTCCTTGGTTTAATCTCATCTGCATGATTTAATAATGGGTTTATAACCTTTTTCCAGCGCGGCACCATATTATGGTTAAGAATATGTCACAATAAGTACCCCTCTCATAAAGGTGATGTAAAGGTATGTTACCCCTGGACAACCATTGTACTTCGTTGTGGTACAACAGCTGATCATGTTTGTCTGTTAGTCGACTCTTGTTTTGGAAAGATAGCCTGGAGTGTGCCTGAGACTGGTAACTCAACCCCGGCAATATTGTTGAATAACATCTATTTTGGCAAGCAACAATTATCTCCAAGTATGGTTCCAACAGCATTCGGGTGCTATTAGTAGCTGCCTGTGATGCGGTACCAGTCTATATTTGCCTCAGCAGTTACAAATTAGAACAAGGGTGTAACAATAACAAATAAAATCCTAGGAAAACCAAATTTCCACTGGGTTCAAGCCACAGCACCACCAAGCTGCCACTGTTGAGCCCTTGAGCAAGGCCCTTTACCTTATCTGCTCAAGGGGCGCTGTATCGAGGCTGACCCTGCGCTCTGACCCCAACCTCCTAACAAGCTGGGATATGTGAAGAAAAGAATTTCACTGTGCTGTAAATGTCTGCACTTATATAGCGCTTTTTTCCAAAGCTGTTTACACTGTGTCTCATTCAACCATTCACACACCAATGGTAGCAGAGCTGCCATGCAAGGCGCTAACTTGCCATCGGGAGCAACTTGGGGTTCAGTGTCTTGCCCAAGGACACTTCGGCATGTGGAGTCGGGAATTGAACCGCCAACCCTACAATTAGTGGACAACCCGCTCTACCACCTGAGCCACAGCCACCCCTTTATGTATGTGTGACACATAGGCTTTTTTCTTCTTCTTAAATAAATAAATTAATTAATAGATAAATATTTGCAGCTGATTCCCAGTTTGCTTAAACACCTACTTGGGTGTATTGTTTTCCACTTGTTTCACAATCTGTACAAAAGCTCCCAAAAACATGCGGATAGGGGACTGGTGCTTCTAAATTGCCCCTCTGTGTATTCCCAGCATCCATCCAGTGTTCTCAGAATAGCCTCCGGTTCCACTATGACCCTGATGAGAATAAGGCACTTACTGAAGATGAATAAATGAATGAAAATAGACTTTATCTCCAACAGAGAGACACCACACTGAAAAGTGATGCACTGAATTTACTCACTCACTTTCATTAAGTGCTTTATCCATGTCAGGGTCACAGTGGATTTGGAGCATATTCTGGACGAGGCAGGAATACACCATGGATGGGACAGATGTCGATCGCAAGGGTACCATGAACAGCCAGATTCACACACACTTTCATACCTACAGGCAATTTATTCTAGCCAATCCACTTAATGGCATGTTTTACAATGTGGGAGGAAACCGGAGAACCCGGGAAACTCAAGCAGACACAGGGAGAACATGCGAACAGTAACATAGGACTCTGGAGCTTTGAGTTGACAATGCTACCCACTGCATCACCCACTGTAATCAATTTACCTGATTACAATTTTTCTTAATTATTTACACAATAACACTTGAATATGTGACTCAGTGACCAAAACTTGCAACCTGAACCTTTTTCTTCTTGCTCATTTTGTGATTCTAAACCACACTTTTTGCAAAACACTACACACAATTCTCTACAATTGGTACAATCTCCATTGATAAAAATCTCTTGTGTTTACACTGGGGAAAACACTGCCATTCAGAATGTTAAACTCAATATTCAGAAACCAAAATTACCAACATTAGTACATTGTTGCAAAGCTGCTGTTGGCAACAACAGCTTTGAGACATCTGTGATAAGTCATTTCTAGTCTATGTGGGATGTTTAGAAATTATCTTACAGCAGCTTTTTATATTCTTTGCTTTCTGTAGCAGGTAGGGGTCATGGTGTAACACTGGTGGCTCTGCACTGGTGATAACCTAGAGGTGTAAGGAGTGAAAAAAATGGCACATCTGAGCTGTTGTCTCATGGATATTTATGTTTGTATGAGGTTGTAAGCAGAGCAAACCCGAGGCAAAACAGAATAAGTGGCAAGTGAGCTGGAAAGCGCCATGGTTATTTGTTTTGCAAAACATTCTACACTACTGTCTGACTATCGTGCCAAGGCCACAAGCACAAATAAATAAATAAATAAAAACTCACTTCTTAGAGTCTGCTGTGTGGCGTCAAAATCCAGGAGCTGCTTGGGGAACAACATAATATTGGCATAAAGCAGACTCCCCTCATCCATGTGTATCAAACACCTCCTCCCCAGTGCATACCCATGCTAAACCATGCCACCACCTGCCACACTTTCATACTGTATATCTCGTCAGTATTTCAAAACAGTCAGTAGCCATAGACTCTTTGCAATAGAGTGCTGTAAAAATGAGTCCTAACACCCGAAATAAGTTGCACTTCCGGTTCCATCGTCCCGAAGTCAATGGGTTTTTAGTTAAATGCCTGAAATAAGGTCTGTGGTTAACATAAGCTCAAGATACTTTCACGTTTTATTCTATGACATAAAATACATCAGTAATACCCCAGTCGTGATTTTGTTTTGAAAAAGGCGGTTGCTAACAAGTGACTAAATGGGACTACAGAGGTTGTCGGGGACAATAAACGTCATCACGCCGAACAGGAAAACTCATCTACTACAGCCTCGTTGTGTTTATACTCACGCTCTTGCAAACTATTCCACCTCAAACATTCCAACCTGTAGATTGATCAATTTATAGAATTCTCCAATTGTAGTGTTTTATTTTTAATTGTAGTGCTATAAAGTGTAGTGGTGGTGATGTTGAAGTCATGTGACCGTGGTGTAGTTTGTTTATAGCCTAACTTTAGCTTTTTATTTCTGCCGATTGTATTTAGGCTTCAAAATTCATAAAAGTTGTGTTCATTTGTGAAGATTATCTTGATGAACAAAACGTGTAAGAATCATAAGCTTTTGTTGGTCATGCACAGAGCTTATTTTCTGCAATAATTGATGGTAAATTCCAGGTTGGCCTACCAAATACGTCTCTAAGTTAATATCAGCGAAGCATATATTATACATGTATAGAATCCAGGTTCCCCGTGACCCTGAAGGATAAGCGGTATAGAAGAGAGATGAACATAAATGATCGTGCAATGTGAAATAAACACATCAGAATCCATCAGTATTTTTTTTCTAAAGGTGCACACTTTATCAGATTTGTTTGCTATTTTGACAAATGATGTTTGTGAGCTTGCTACACAGTTTTGGAGATCTAACTGTGAGCCTCCACCTAATAACTAAACATTAGCAGTAGACACCATACTATACTGTATTGTCCATCACTGCTATTATCTGCAATTATGCAAGTACTTGCACTTTACTGCAATTATCTGTCATTACTACAATCATTTATATCAGACTGTTATTTGCACATTATTGCTATTTGCACATCTGCATTTACTCTAATCCACTATCTACTATATCATATTGCATGCATCATGCTGTTTACCTCTACCTGTATAGTTTGTAAAATAAATTTGTACTGGCAGGGGGAGGAGCATGATTTATTTATTTATTTATTTATTAACTGTTAAACAGGTCTTTGTCTGTAAATATGTTGAGAACTCCTATGATAGAGGTCAGTTATCAAGAAGAAAGTGAGTAGAAGTTGTTTAAGCTTTCAATCAAAATTAATAGTGAATGTGATTACTATTACTAAAACTGGACATAAATTGAATAATTCTATGGCATTGTAGGTTTAGTGGTTCACATATCAAACATCTGCCCCTTTTTACTACAGAAATCCACTAATTAGGCAGCTTAACAAGACAAAAGAAAGCTTCAGGTTTTATTAAGGCTTAAGTATTATCTTAAAGGGTCTTGCAGAAGGAGAGGCTGAGACAGAAAAGGGTCAACAAGCAGAGAGAGGAGATGGCACTGCTTTATTTCAATACATTTGCTTGATCTGTGCCTTTTCTATGTGAATGGATTGCATTTAAGTCATATTAGATCCATATGTAATACAAACTATGTAATAGACAGGTGTACTGTATGCCAACTTGACCACATAGTCATGATAATTTTCCATCATTATTTAATTTTGTGGTAATTTTTTTTACTCCTTTTTTTTTTTTTTTTTTCCAGAGGTATGTGTTCACACCCATAGATTAATGACATAATCTCAGTTAAATCCATTTCAGTTCCAGGTTGTAACACTATAAAATGTGGAAATGTTCAAGGGGATTAATACTTATGCAAGGCACCGTATAGTAAAAATAATCAGTGCTTTAAATCTCTCCATAAGATAAACACAAGCCTAACTATTTTCTAGAATGTTGTAACCCTGGAAGGAAGCAAACTTGTACAGGTGCAGAAGTGGGATGATAAAGAAACCACATTTGTTCGTGAGATCAGTGGTAAAAACATGTTCATGGTAAGAATGTCTTGAATTCACATTTGTGAAGTTGGCTGAGAGTGCAGTAGGCTGTTGAATAGCATGTGGTAATATATTGTTCTTTGTACTTTACAGACACTGACCTTTGCGGACACTGTAGCCACCCTCACCTATCAGGCGGTATAAACGATGGACCACTTATCAGTCTAGAAGCATGTTTTAATGCGAATATCCACATGTCCTAAAAATGAGATGGTGTCCAAATATAGAGATGAGAGGTATTATTAGTACAATTCTAACTAATTTCATTCCATCAGAAGCCAAGCATAAAATAAATACCAAATCAGATTGTTACAATGTGTGGTTGCGTCTATGTAATGACACATGACTACAATTCACTCTCTACAATTCACTGACCCTTTCTGAAATCATTATTAAACCACAATCTAGTATTCCATCTGTTCTTTTGCTTTATTGCTTATGCGTTGATATTGTTTGTCCATCCTGGCCATTTCACTGACGGTGGTGTCCCAATGGGTAATGGGTAATAGTTAAAAAAATATGCAATTTAATGTTAGTCAACAGCTTCACTATAAGAGTTTGGTTTGGTGGAATCCTATT
>JANDJT010000148.1:5317538-5325038 GCA_024331685.1 Stegophilus panzeri
TGGCCCGGCCCACTTGACATCTAATTAGGCTGTATGTGGCCCCTGAACTAAAATGAGTTTGACACCCCTGGTCTAGATGGTAATAGGAGGACCTGCAAGGGTTTGTGAATCTGTTGACTTGAAGGAAGCTGTAGCAGGAACAGAGTGTGAAAAGGTGAGATGTTGGGATAGCTTGTAGTGCAGAATATGACATATCTGGTGGAGCAGTCAGTTGTAAGAGATTAGGATGAACAAGATGGGGGGTTTGGATTAATGATTTGGGGGTTGTGATGAATGAGTTAGGTGTTTGAGATGAGGAAAGAGCATGGTGTTGGGATGAGATGTGAGGATGACTAAAAGGAGTGGGTTGGGATGAAAAGGAGAAGAATTGGGACAATTAAAGAGAGATGGGATGTGTGAATGAGAGGTTGGGATGAGTCTGTGTTATACAACTTAAAGCCCCTCATTGGATTCATTTGAAACTTGCAAGCAGTAAACTTTAGAGTCAGAGGTTCATTTAAACATGTCTAACAAATTCAATGTATTTGCTTAAAAAAAAAATAAACAGACTGCTTAAGACAGAAATATATTAAAGTTTATTACACAATACACAGAAGGACTCAAAAACACAAGCAATAAGTAGAATTTAAAAAATGAACTTACAAGATCAGTGGTTGAACAGACCCCAAGCAAGCATAGGATGCAGGAGGAATGGCACCAGACAGATAAAAATAATCTTTCTTGTGCAGTATGCGGCAGATGTTTCATTTCAAACTTCCGAGTTGCAATCTTTTTATACTCGTGAGCATACTGCCGACTCTCTCTATTTTACCACTGCCCTCAATAACCAAATGGAATCAGGTTGGTTTTGTTTTCACAAAGAGCTATTTATGACAGGCAGCTGGGGTAGACCAAATGTAAAAGGAGCAAAGGTTTTTACCTTATAAATGCAGATCTACACATTTTTTCCTCTTGAAGCAGACCTCCAATACATCGGGTGTTCACAAAAAGTCCAGAGGCTATCACACGACTTACAACTTGCCCAACCCTGGTTTTAGAGTAGCTACCCTCTCTTCCTGAACATTTGAGCATTTTCCCTACCCTACCACACCCACTTGAACTCAGGGAGGGCTGTTAATTAGCTGATTAGTTTAATCAGATGTGTTGGAAGCAGGGAAAACACTGAAATGTACAATGTGCACTAGGGATGGGGTGATATCTTATCATTTGCGATTTAGAATTAGTCTTCCCACGAAAATAACGATAAAGCCTAACTGATGACGAGTTTCTGACGCGACCCGTTCACAGCTCACGTGCAGAGCGAAAACGAGTACGGCGGAAGGTGAAGCTGAGGAGGAGTTTATCGCTAAACAAGGAGCTACGTTTACAGTCTGAAACTGGTTTGGTTACGGAAAATCAGTTTTATTTTTAGATCAATGTTTGTGTTTCTGAGGCTCTCAAGATCACAGCTATCACTTGTAGCCAAAAACAGTGGACCACGGTACTATATATTTATCGTCACTGATATCGTTATCGCAATAAATACCAGAAAATATCGTGATATAGTTTTAAGTCCATATCGCCCATCCCTAATGTGCACTTTACTCTGGTCACTAATAACTGTATAACTTTGGAACTAGTATAAGAACACTTTTTCTTAGCCCTATTTTTGTTATTATTCATATGTTTATTATTGCTCTTTGTATACTTTTTCCCCCATCTTCTTTTCCAGATTTGTTTCTGTTTGTAGTAATTTTCTGTTGACAAGAAATTTCCCAAGAATTAAGATTTATTCTTTTATAAGAATAAAGTCTTATCTCTTATCTTATTATAGATTTTAAAACATAAAGACAGTATAGGAGAGCTGATCAGTCATAAACCTTGTATAGATTTTGACACAATGTTTTGTAGATAGACACCAATCTTATTTCGATATGATTTCCTACATGAGAATCGACAGAAATGAATACACTGCCCTCTAGCGGCTGAATGAAACCAAGCTCTTTAGTGTTTCCAGTGAAATAAACAGCCAGCCTGTTCCCAGGACTGCCGGTTAAACAATGAAAGCACGTGATCTCTGTTTACTTCCGGTTGGGTTTTTCCGACTTTGCCCTAAGAAGCAGCAGGATCAGAACTGAGCGGTGTTAAGTGAAGTCATGGGACTGATGTTTTTTTGTTGGGTTGCTTCGCTTTTGTACCAGCAGATTTGTGCTGCACCAAGAGATCATGGCTTTAGAGAGAGACCCCTACTGGAAATAAGTAAGTATAAGGTGTCTGCTTCACGTACTGCAGGTCAGAGTGTTCAGATACAATACAAATCCCCAGAATACCATGTCCCTCTGTGTAGTTTTTATACTTTATGAACCCTCAATAAGATCAACTGTCATGTTATTAAATTTGCAGTCAAATATGTTATCAATAAATTATGCTATAAATGGATTACAAAGCATTTCTAAGGGGTGGGAAACACAAACAAACAAACAAACAAACTAAAACCTTTGGACTTTCACATTTGTAATGATTTTCTCCCCCTCACAGCTTCCCTGATGTGCTGTTATAGAAAAATAATCAACGATTGGGTGGTGTGATGTGGAGTTACTTTTATCACCAACACTACAGAAACTGCAAAAAAAAAAAAAAAAGTTTAATATTTTAATAACAGCACATTTCTATGTTAATTGAAAAAAAAAAATTCTAAATCAATTTAGTTGCATTCAATGTCGTAAAACAAGTTCTTGTTATCATGTTATAGTAGGTGTAATAGTCAATAGTTCACCAGCCTCTTTTCTTTCTTTCTGTCTCTCTCTCTCTCTCTCTTTAAGTTAATAAGACACATAAATGCAGCTGAAAAAGTCTTCAGGCTTTAGCACGTTTGCCCTGCACTTCCAAGGTCGAGGGTTCGATTCCCGCCTCTGTCCTGTGTGCACAGAGCTTGCATGTTCTCCCAGTGCTTCCTCCGGGTACTCCGGTTTCCTCCCCGAGTCCAAACACATGTGTTGCAGGCTGAGCAGGATTTCCAAATTGCCCTGTAGAGTGTGAAAGTGTGTGCGATTGTACCCTGCAATGGCTTGGCACCCCATCCATGGTGCCTCATTCCCAGAATCCCTTGGGATAGTCTTCAGGCTTCCCCGCAACCCTGTGTAGGGTAAGCGCTACAGAAAATGGATGGATATAAAACTGCCTTTTAAAAGCACTTGCACTGGAGACTCCTTCCTATCATTTATAAAAGATAAATAAATATCACCGTACAGAAATCCTAACAATATCAATGATTATACACATATCTGTTATATTTTTATCCATTTATTATTAAGCTTAGACTAACTGTGCCATGTCCACTAAGTCTCTGGAATGACCTGTTACTGAGTTAGTAGAAATGAAACAAAACGGTCAAATATATCTATTGTGTTTATGTAAACACAGGATAAAACATTTTATTTAAAAAAAAATGCATCATTTCATATATGAAAGTTCAAAAAGTTTTCTTCTGTAAGACCAAAGCTTTATAATTGTAAATGTTTTATCAATGGAGATTCCTGAAATGACAGTGTCGTCCCCCCCAAAGTTTACATTTAATAAACCTAACTAACAATGACATCAGTGCATCCTAAAGTAGCTGCTGATAAAGTTCATCACATTGGTATGAAATTAAATAAATGAAATTAGTGCAGAGTTATATTTTCCTGCTTTCTTTACAAGCTGAAGTACTTGTGCTTGTCCTTACTGAAAAGTTAAAAACAAACAACAACAAAAAAAAAGGGGGTATAAATTGATGTTTGGGATTCGATTTTATAGCACATGGTCACATGACCAAGAGAGAAAGGTTTGTTCCGTATGTTTGAGCTCGTGAAGCCACAAGGAACATGCAACAGAAGTGAAAGATGTGAGAATGGGGAAAAAAAACTGCTTAAAGAACCAAGTTGTTTAGTTTCATAACAATGTAAAGAGCTTCATAAGCAGTCGGGATGAAATGAATTAATATTCATTACTCAATTAATGTACTTTTATACAGAATGGAAGAAGACACTGAGCAATATCTGACTCTGGAGCAGTTCAGTTTAAGTTAAGACTACAACACAATGGGTTGGTGTGATATGGGTTGATGCAATGTCATCCTGAAGATGCATATTTTCCAAGAATAGCACATCTTGAGGTGTTTCATTCCTCTTATACCACAACAGTTTGCCACGGCTAACATTTTTTATTTAAAGAACAACATAGACATTTTGGCTGTGTATAGATATGTATACGGTGTGGAAAGGAACACAACACAAAGTTAGTTCCTGTTATCACTTAGGTTGTAGCAGCTAATCTGTTTATTAGGCTTAGATTATGTACATTGTTCTTTACACAAGTCCCTGTAAATAAAATGTTACTATAGAAACAAAGTAAAACAAGCACATTAATATATTAATATAAACATAGAAAATTTATCAAGAGTTTCTGATCAATCAGATTTGAGAATTCAGCAGCACGGTGGTGGGTTTTTTTTGGGTGAGAATAATACATCCATCGCCTAGACACTTTTTTTTTCTGCCTATAGCATGATTTTGTTTATTAATAGATTTTATTCCACAAAGGATACATAATAAGTTAAAGATTTTTTTTTTTTTTAAAGTAATGTTTTTTCTACCATTGGATATCATAAAAAACTTTTTTTTCTGTCTTCAATGTTGTAAAAGGCAGTTCTTTTGTATTTAAATTGGATCAGTTATAATTTTTTTTTTATATATAATTTTTTATTTATTATAAGTTTTATTATTGGCTGTTTCTTTGTTTTTCTCCGTCTCCAGATTTTAACCTGACTTAAGCCTGGTTTAATTCCATTCTTATACCTGTCAATTAAATCAATGTATTCAGACACTCCTTCACACCTAGGGGCAGTTTAGCATAGCCAATTTACGTACCTACATTGGTTTTTTTTGGAAGTGGGAGGAAATCAGAAACCCATATAGAAGCAGGGAGAACATGTGAAACTCTACACAGACAGTAACCTGAGCTGAGAATCGAATCTGAAACACTGGAACTGTAATCTGCTGCGCTACCAATGCCTATGGTTTAACAGTGAAGAAATAAAACTGGCATTATTTGTTATAGAACATTGTTTCTAATTACAGGTAAATTCTGGCATATCTCAGACCTGCACATCGATCCTACCTACCATATCACGGAAGATCACACCAAAGTGTGCTACTCCTCAAAGGGCTTCCCTGCATCCGACCCAGGAATTTTTGGAGATTTCATGTGTGACTCTCCTTACGAGCTAATTCTGTCTGCCTTCAGTTATATGAAAAGTGTGGACCTCGAGCCTGAATTTATTATCTGGACTGGGTAGGAGGTTTCAGTTTACTAAATTTTCTTTCCTATTGCCAAATAGCAAACAAAAGGTCTAATATACATATGATAATACATATGAGGACGTTTCGTTTGAAGTTTCATTCCATTTGTCATTTAATTTCCGTTCATTTCCAGCCTCTATGGCACTTAAAATTAATTTGTATGTCGACCATTATTGTTGTCAATTTGTCTGCCCTCCTCTACTCCATTCATCAATGGAAAGGGACTACAAAAAGACCACAGATATTATTTGGGTGGTGGATCTTTCTTAGCACAGCTATAACACTGTGTATTTCTGGTAGATCAGGTGCAGAGGCATTACTGGGATATATAGCGCCTTCATTATTAGTCACACAACTTGCAGGTATTCTCTTAGAGACTACAGGTAAATGATTCCATCCGCAGTGTTTGTTAATCACACTCTGCCCTTCACCAGTTTTGGACCACAGTAAGACCAGCAGTAAGATTGAGGTGTTTAAAATTCCTAACAATGTCTCTTTACGTGATACACTGGTCCCAGCCCAACTGCCTACCTAAAGAGACCAATGCAGCAGAGCTTTAGTCCTTTAGCCTGTCTAGCTCTGTCAACTCCTCGACTGTACACTCTGCTTAAACAGATCAACTTTTATTATGAATACCATTGTCATCTCATAGATCGCTCACTCACTGAACCGAGACTCGGTCATATAGCTAAATGTACCGTACTTTTTTAAATGAAATAAATATCTAAATATGAATATATATTAACTTTTAATAAATATTAAAATAAATAAAAGATATATATCCAAACTGAGTGAAAAAGTAACACTCCAAATAACAAATAAAAATAGAGACATCCACAACGAATCAAAGAACACTTCAAATAACACAACAAAATTAGTCAGTGATAGTTTTTATTTCGCATCTAGAGACCGCTCTCATACTGTATCACGACAGAGAACCTTTCTCAGCCGCTCACATAACGGACGCAACCGAGAAGAACTATCGGTGTGGATTTTTTGCCAATAACCGATATCGGTGCATCTAATAAATATATTCAGTATGTTTGAAGTTGGAGTTTCTCTTTATGCTCTGGTTAATAAATTACAGTGATGCATTTAATGTTGCATTAGCATATTTACTC
Source organism: Stegophilus panzeri (assembly GCA_024331685.1). NCBI lineage: Eukaryota > Metazoa > Chordata > Actinopteri > Siluriformes > Trichomycteridae > Stegophilus > Stegophilus panzeri. The sequence continues at coordinate 5,323,978 of JANDJT010000148.1, forward strand.
ACCTGAATCCACAGCAGAACTTATATTAAATGTAGGCTCTTTTCTGTAGAGACAGTCCTCCACATGTGCCAGCAGAGAAGCTGTCCACAGACACTGTGATAAATATGATCAGCAATATGACGCTCACCATACGGCAGTTCTTCCCTCAGCTGCCAGTGTACCCTGCCCTGGGCAACCACGACTACTGGCCACAGGTATTACACCTCTTTCCTCTGTGTCAGGCCAGACCTTATTGAAGCAGAGTTATTCTTACTGTGGCATAAAGAAAGGTCAAGTTAAGGGCTATGACTGTAACATTTTATTTCCTTTTGTGTTGTTGTGATCCCCTATGCTCTTGTGTGGTCCTGGTGTTTTTTCACGCTAGACATCCTCCATAGTAGGTTATGTCTGCTGAATTGCAAGAAATTTCAAGCAATTGTTTTCAGTTTTAACTCAACTATCTTGTTTTTTTTTTTTTTTTTTATGTTGCAGTCTTAAATGAACTGGCTGTAACAAAGTTGGAGACTCATCCAAGATTTTTCTCTATCTTCCACTAAATAAAAAACTATTTAAATGGCCTACCATTCCAGTTAGAGGCTGGGTTGTTGCTTACACTCAATCCTTCAATATTTCAAGACTTTTTGTATATTTACAAAAATCAAATAGATCATGGTGTGTCAGCTTATTATTCAGACTGTAATATAAGTTTTCTCTATCAGGATCAACTTCCAGTGAATGAAAACGACATTTACCAGGCTGTAGCCAGAATTTGGTCTCCATGGCTACAACCAGAAGCCCTCGTTACTCTACGTAAAGGTACATTCTGAATGATATTCGCCATTTCTTATGAACACCTTATCAGTATTAAGTTATTCCAGCTCATGCACTCAGATTCTTCCTTGGTTTTTCTGTTAGGTCTTCCTATGTTTTCCTAAGTATTCCCGAATTGAAATGTGTTTCTCATTTGCATGCATCTTAACCACACGAAATGTTCCAGCATTTTAACATCTGGCTACCTTCAAAACTGAAAAAGTATAAAATTACATTTAAAGATTTCATTCTGACTGAGGCACAGATAGATA